>CM040243.1:150379704-150979704 GCA_022545495.1 Chrysanthemum lavandulifolium
TTCCTCAACAAGGGAATGCTATGCTTATCGCTTAAGACTCGATGTTTAGTGACCATGTGAGCGATCGAATGGTGTTTCCTTGTATGTACAACTTGTTTTCAAGTTTGTTTTCAAAGTTTTTTGATTAGAAAAATCTCTCAAGAGTTTTGATTCCTTTGCATTAAATTCTTGCTTAAGCATTTTCACATTTTCTTGAAGTTCTTGTTTTGCTTATTTGTTTTAGAAAGTTTTTCTTGCAAGGAATTTAATTCTTGTTTCAATACTTCTTCTCTAAACTTACTTTTCTAATTCTTATGCACTTGGTCATCCATTTCACTGCTCACGGTGGTCAACTCAAATTTAGTACGTTGTTCATAAATAGCAACACGTTCTTTATAGGCATTTAGTTGAAATTACGAGAATCATCGAGGGCGCATGCGGTGTATTCATCAAAAACATAGTCATTGTTGTTGCGGAAGATGCATCACTTGGTACAACTTCACTTTCACTTTGTTTCACATATTGATCATATGGGACAATATCGATATTACCCATATTTTCAATATTTGATTCAATAGTTTCGATTGATTGTACTTTGTCATGCATCATTGCATCGACATCATCGTATAGTTTTAATACCTACGAGATGAGCTTGTCATGGGATGGGCCACTAGTGGTGAAGAAGAGACCTTGGGAGAAACCATTGGAGAAATGCTAGCCATAAAAATTGTGTGTGCCGTGGGTCCATCATCCACATCAGTCGTATGCATCACGGTCGGCGACTTGAAAGGCATTCGATGATTGTGACCTATCTCTGAATAATTTGCTCATCCACATCGCATCATAGGTCTTGGCATTGCCCTCGGCAAAAGCGACAATTCCTCTTCATCAAAGCGGCACCATTGTCACGAGCTTGTGCGGTGACATCTTATCTCGAAGTAATCGGCGATACGTGGGCGCTTTGGAGATGTGCGGTTCCTTGCAATGTGTCCTCACCACCACAGTTATAACATTTGATTGGCTTAGCTTGACCTTGGTTACCATTCCTTCCTCGATTACGGTTGCCAACATAACCTCTCCCGACTCCACCTCTTCCACGATCATCTTGTCTTTCTGAGCTGGTTGCACCACGATCCTTCCATCTTTAACGGTGGCTTGATTGTGTGGGTTAGATCTTTGTTACGAGGTTGTTGTTGGTTTGTGGGAGAGAATTCATGTTTTGACTAATGAGAAGAGCTAGTTGATTAATGAAGTTACCAGCGTGTGCATCGGCATCGACTTGTTTGAACATAGGATCGGGAATGAGTTTGTGATTACCATTACCCAAGGGTATGACTTGTGATGCTTTGGTTGTGATTCCGATGTTTGAGTAGAAAATTTGTTGAGTCATTAGGCGAGCTTGTCTCTCCACTGGTTGGTTTTGAGCGATTGAGAATCAATTTTTCAAACATAGCATGTCTCTCATTACGAAGGAGGAAGGCATAGAGTTGCTCATAGTTTGTATTCTTCAATCCTTTAGTGAGCTTCACGGTGACAAACTTGTGCCATTCGGGATTCATGTTGTTCACAAATTTTGAGTTCGGTGAATGTTAGGCATAGTCATTCGATGTTCCTCATGTCATTCACTAACTTATGAAATCTCACATAGTACTCATAGACATTCTCATCGGTTTCATCTTGAAGTGCTCAAATTAAGTCATAGAGTTGGGATTCTCTGTCTTCCATAGTTAATTACGAACACGAGAGAAGCATCTTAACATTATCCCAAAGCGCCTTTGCATCGGTGTTATGATTGATCGACTTGTAGATGTCTTTAGGAAGACCTTGAAGAACAATGTTTGAAGCCACGATATACGCATCGAATCTCTTTTATCCTTATCATCAAGCTCATCATACATCTTAGGTGCATCCATTCCGTAAGCAGGAGTACCATCTTCATTAGTATCAAGTATGTCTCTAGTCGTCTCAACTCGATATGGTCCTTCATCAATGGATTTGAGAATGTTGACACCATTTTCCTTTCAAGGCAATACAATCGATTCGTTGAGCCCAAGAATCGTAGTCGATTCTGTCAAGCATGGGTGGGCAGTATCGAGCCGGTTGCTTGAACATCCTCGACAGCGATGGAGATGATAGTAGGAGCGTTGGTAGACATGTTAACAGTTATCACGGGATTTTATAACTCTATGATTAAACCGGAAATAGATTCTTTCACGGGTTTTACTAAATCAAGAAAACCGTAAACAATCACTCAAGTCGCTAGAAGATAATGCACTAAGTCGCTAGAAGATAATGCACTAAGTCGCTAACACTAATTAGCTACACCACTAAGTCGCTAGAGTCCCAGTCGCTAGACAAATGCAAGTCGCTAAGTAGTAACTCGCTAAGCCTCAGTCGCTAGCAAAATTTTGGCGACAATTAAGCTACTCAGTCGCTAAAGATACAAGTCGCTAAAGAGCAACTCGCTCTGGACCAAGTCGCTATCACCAAGTCGCTACCCGTGGTGGAGGTCCACTACTTGTCTTGTAAATCGCTAGATCTAAGTCGCTGGGTTTAAAGCGTAACTCGCTACAAATTTGTAAAGCAAGTCGCTCTGAAGAAACTAATCAGTGAGTTAAGTCGCTAGCATGAAAAAACCACATAAACATCACTTTTCAATCCAAAACAACCCAACCAAGATGATTTAAGCTTACCAAATGAAAACCTACACACTTGTGATGATTCTAAACATAAAAGTACTAACAAAATCCAAACTTTAACACGAGAAATCAACCAAATGATGCAAAAACCACTAAACTTTTCAAACTCAAAACCACCTAAAACCACTAGAAATCCAAAGATGTGCAAGATATGATCTAACCATGGCTCTTGATACCAATTGTAGGATATTAGTTTTCACATACACATCAAACCATAACACAAGGTGGCGTATAGATGGAATTCTAGAGAGAAAGTTAGAGGTTTAGGGAACTTAGTGAGAGAAAGTGAAAGATATTATTATGAGCTCCAACTCTCTACCTTGGGAGGTAGAGAGTATTTATAGTCTTACATAAATCGCCACACATCGGGTGTGGATCGGGCATACGGTGGGTAAAGACCGTCCAGTCCTCCACGGTGTTACTTAACTAAATACTACTTAACTTAAAGAACTACGACTACGAGCTTTCTAACGATTACATATACTTGAGGTGACCGACTCTTTAATACACGGAATTTCTAATTCCTAACAGTTGAACATTCATGGAGAATTGTCTCATCCGTCCTTCTACCTTAGCAAGATACATGTCTTCGATGTCGTTGAGCGACAATCTCAGAGAATCAGCCTCAGTGAAGTCATATTCTTGTTCATCTTGTCGTTTGAATTTGATTTCCTTCAAGAATGAGTAACCCCACTTCATAGCCAAGGAGACATTAATAATAGCAACGATCTTCTTATCACTGTAAACCTCCTTGTTCGACCATTGAACTTGGCAGCTTCGGTAATACAAACTTCTCCTTGATGGCCAATGGTGAATTCCATACTTAGCATCAATATCATAGTCCACCACTTTGTCAACGAACAGTTTGGTGGCCTATTCCTCAATGGCAACATTGGTGGAGAAGATTGCAGCTGGAATGTTGAAGGTTAGTGATGTAGCGTACTTATTGTTGATCTCGCTACCGTGTTGTAGAAATTCGGTCGTTTTAAAGAAGTAGCGGTAAGGAATCTTTTGTTGCTACGGTCGGCCAATGGTGTGAATGGCCGACCGTAACAAACTTAAAGCGGCTTAAGCACGAATGCAATGAAGATCGGGGAGTATAGTGTTTCCCGGTCGTTATGTCCCGGTGAGCTATGCAATGGATCACCAAGCGTATAGTGATCGAGAAATTTGAGCGGAAAAGGATTTGATATGATTATAACTACGAAAAAGCCAACAAATTACAACGGCTTAAATGCAAATTAAAGGAAATTAAAAGATAAAAATATTAAATAAACGCTATCACTATTTTTAAAATGATGTTTTTGTTTTATGTTTTATAAAAGCGAATTAAAAACTACGTGACGTACAAATAAAAATGTGAAACTTACACAATATTAATCCTAAAAATATGAAAATGATATTTTACAAACCTAATGATAAAAGAAAATTTATAGAAAAAGAAAATTATTTTTATAACTAATTATCTAATTATTATTAATTAAAACTATTTTTAACTATTAAATAATTACCTAAAATACAAGAAAATGTGAAATAAAGCTAGAAAAATAAAATTAAGACTTAGAAAAATCTAAAATATCAAAGAGAATTTTCAAAACTATTTTGTATTTTTACGATTATTTTCTATTTTCTAGGAATTAAAAACTATTTAAAACTAATTAAATTACTTAAAAATACAAATTTAACTAAGAAAAATCTAGAAAAATATTTTTTGTCTTTTATATTTATCTAAACTTAAGAAAAATGAAAAATTATTTTTTGAACCTTTTCTTAATTTTTTGTATTAAATGCTAATTAAAAGTGCTAAAAGCTGATTTAAATCAAGAAAAATAGCAAACAAACTTAGAAAAATCTGAAAAATTCAAGGAAAACTCTAAAATAATATAAGGAATCTAGGAAAAATGGAAAAATAGTGGTTGTGTGGAGAATTATGAAGCGCTATGGAAGTGCTTATAAATAAGCACTTGAATAAGCCAAATGAAGACACAACAAGCACCAACTGTTCTGAAGCTCTAATATGCTAAAAGTAACTAAAATGCAACTAAAAACAACAAGCTATAACCTCTGAATAGCAAGATTACACAGATTTGATGTATTTGATTAATAGTGCTAAAAAGCAGTTTACGAGGGGCTACTTTGCGACCACAAAATAAGCACTCAAATAAGCTAGAAATCAAAAACCAAGTATGGAGACCTAAACTAGACCTAAGTAGCTACTTATAAACCAAAAACCAGACTTTGGGAAGCTCTTATGAGCCTTGTGCAAGCTGCACAAAGCGAGAAAAACTCGGTTTATAATGAGACTTGTGAGCAGGGCAATTAGGACCTAAAGACAAGCTTATTTGAGAGCTTATAAAAATTTGACAAAAATCTACAAAAATGGTAATAAGATTTTAGACCAGTTGAAGTTTATAAAATACCAAGTTTCACTTGATTGACCCGAGAATGAGCTCATGAAAATTCCTCTAGATGAGCTCAAAAATAGCTTTTTCAATTTTGACTTTTGACAATATTGAGAAAGTTTGACCAAAATGAACTTTGAATCCAATTTTAGGGTGATATTGATGTAATATGATGTAATGAACACTAATGCAAGCAATGTCTAATGACTTCTAAACACAAATCAAGAGTTTGCAAATCCAAAATCACAACGATTAAGCGAATGAGGCAGATTTGCATGAAATGTTGACTTTAGGAGTTGCGGCACAATTATTGAGAGAGAATGAGTTAAATGAGCTAAACAAACATGAACAACAATTTCAATCATGAATACACCTCTAGTAAAGATTAAGCTATAAATCCAAACACCCTTTTTTTTCACTGATTTGCAAATTAAAACGAACTAACTACTAATCAAGCATGTTTCAATGATCAAACTAAGTTTAAACTAACCTAAATACTACTATTTAAGCAGGTTTTAACTACTTATAACTACAAAAGCAGTTATGCTATGAAATCTTGAAAATCACTTACAATTGTCCTTAGCCACTATGGCTTGCCAGCAATGAAACCAAGAACATCTAACCTATCAAAACCAACCCAATGACTATAAATCAACCCATTTCCATATACGAATCAACCCATTTCCATTCTTTGCATCAATTTTGCTCCATGTTGACTTTTGTTGACCAATATTCAAAATTGTTTGAAACTTAAATACAAGCTTATAAAAAGCTATTATAAGCTAATATAAACTTGTTTGAACTTGGAAATAAGTTGATTGAAGCTTGTACATAAGAGTTTGAAATTGAAAATTTTCAACGATTGGCATGAAAATTTGAAACATGAACATAAACTTGGAATTGATACTTGAAATAAGTTGCAATACACTAAAACACTTTTGTTTGATACAAAGAAGCTTGAAAATACAACTGAAAACTATTTAAGACATGATAAGCTAAAAGTCGACATACATTGTTAAAAAATAAACTAACTACTCTTCTTGTTGCTTCCTCTTCCTTCTTTTATACTCAAAACTCTTTCTCTCACTCTCTCTTCAAATCCGGCAATAATATTGACCATTGGATTGTTAAAATGATCTTGGCCATTGGATGGGTTTTGGCGCCAAAAGTTGTTTAAGCCCATTGGGGGTTGAGTGTTAGGTTTAAAGGTGCATTAAATGCATCCTTGGCTTTGAGTGAGGTGGAGGGTAGGGTAGGGATGATGATGGTGGAGGTGGGGCGTTGAGGAGTTGCGTGGGGTGATGATGATGATGGGAGTGGTAACCGTGAGTGGGAGGAAAAGAGGAGTCAAAGGTGGTTTGGTGGGTTTATTATATTGGAGGGGTCAAAGTTGCAAATGGCGGGGTCCAATGGGTAAGTGGCGGGGTCAAAAGGGTTTTGACAGGGCGAAAGGTGTTTAAAGGTTTAATAATAATCAAGGACCTTGTTTGTAATTTACGAAAATGGGAGGACCATAGCGCGCCAAATCTGCAAAGTTGTTTCCAAGGGCTGAAATTGACAAGTGTTAATAGTACAAGGACCAAACTTGCCATTTTCAAATTTTCGAGGACCATTTTGCCAATTTTCAAACTTGAAGGACCAAACTTGTAATTTCTCAAAACTTTTGATATTTTTCACCAAAGGACTAATTTTGACAACTTATGATTTTAAAAGGACCTTTGGTGATTTTTCTTTTGAAATTATGTGCTCGGGGACTATTTCGACAATTTTTGAAACTTGGGGGTGAAGCGCCAATTATGCAAACTTTGCTCATTTTCATCGATTTTAAACATTTTGCATCGAAACATATAAAATGCAATTTTGGAATATTTTCGATATTTTGATGCATTCGAGCATTTTAGGCGTTTTGCGATTCAGTTAAACCAAAATGATGAGTATTTACACACTCATCAATCCCCCACTAAACTATTGCTAGTCCTAGCAATCTTTTGAGAAAAACTTAATGGATTTGAATCTCTTTACCAAAAGCCATTACTTACGGAGTAGCCAAATGTTTGAGTTCAAGTAAGAACCATGGTACAGATAACCATGTGATTTTGAGCAAACCACCGACTTCAATGGTTTGATTTGTCTTTACGAAGCCGTTTGCTACGGACTAGCCAACTCTTAGATAAATTATCAATATTATCTTTGGTGGTGATTACCAATTATGGTTTTCCACTTGCCTTTACCACAAGCCATAAACTTGCGGGCTGTGACTCTTCACTTTTTAGGATATGGTGGTGAATACCATACAATTTTGGGCAAATTGCAAGCCGTCAGCGGTTTGAGATATCTTTACCAAGAGCCGTTTGCTCTGGATTAGCCAATCCTTTTGTTTATTAGACAAGGCGGATGATAACCAAATGAGTAAGTGTAAAACACTTACTCCAAAAAAAAAATTTTGGCCAAAAGCAGGGAATTAGGCGGTATAATTACATGATAAAATTAGTGAGAATTCCCCCCACTAGAAATGAATATTGCCCTCAATATTCAAAGTACCGTGGTTATGCGAAACAAAAACGTAAAAGGAAATACTACGGCCATTATTTAGAAAGAAGATTTTTTTTTTTTTTTTTTTTTTGAGAAGACTTATATACAAAACATGTGGGCAACCCCCCACACTAGGGTGGTAGAAAGTAGAAAGAAGAAGCTAAGCTGTCAAGTTTTGTCACACAAGCTAGCCACTTGTGAATGGCTAACCGTAACAAACTTGAACATTTCGAAATATGGGTGACAACCCATATGGCATCTCTTGTTTTTGATTCCGAGTCGCTAGCTTGACTCGATCCCGCATTCATTGGTTCATGGGGAAAGTTTGTAAGTCGGGACAACCATGGATGGAATGTCCTCTCCAAAGTAATGCTTCACTCGATGACCATTCACTTTAAAATTAGGACCATCGGGTTGAGATAACTCAATGGTACCATAAGGATAAACCTTAGCGATGGTAAATGGTCCGGACCAGCGGGACTTGAGCTTTCGAGAAAATCTTCAATCTTGAATTGAAAAGAAGGACTCGATCACCAACGTTGAAAAGCGGTTCTTGATTTTTGAGTCATGAATCTTCTTTGTCTTTTGTTTATAGATCAAAGAGTTCTCGTAAGCTTGATCGCGGAGTTCATTTAATTCATTCATTTGAACTTTCCGATGATCACCGGTGTCTGAATATCAAAGTTGGCATGCTTCAAGGCCCGGTATGCCTTGTGCTCGAGCTCAACCGGTAGATGACATGCCTTCCGTATACAAGCTTGTATGGAGTGCACCGATGGGTGTTTTGTAAAATTGTCACGGAAGGCCAGTCGTCATCTAGCTTATCCGACCAAGAGCACGGTTTTCACCAACCGTCCTCTCAAAATTCTTTATCCCGGTTAGAAACTTCCACTTGCCCACTTGTTTGTGGGTGGTGCAGCGATAGAGAGGCGGTGAGTTACACCATACTTTTGCATGACTCTATCAAATTGGTCATTGCAAAATCGTACCACGATCGCGATTATGGCTCGTGGGTTCCAAACCTAGCAAATAGAGATTTTAAGAATTTCACAACAACTCGGGCATCGTTGGTGGGTAAAGCCTTAGCTTCAACCCATTTTGACAAGTAGTCAACGGCCACGAGTATGTATTTGTTACCACGGGAAGAAGGAAATGGCCCGTAAAGTCAATGCCCATATGTCAAAATCTCACACACTTGAATGGCGTTTTGCGGCATTTCATTTCTTTGTGAGATATTCCGTGGCGTTGACAAGCGTCGCGGGTTTTGACAAATTCATGGGCATCCTTGTAGATTGTGGGCCAATAGAATCGGAATCAAACACCTTCTTGGCGGTGTAGTTGGGGCTATGATGTCCCCAGTGGGTCGAGAATGGCAAGCTTTGAGAATGTCAATAGCTTCACGACCATACACACATCGCGGATGACTTGATCCGCACAAATTTTAAACAAGTAGGGGTCGTCCCGAAATAATGTTTCACATCTTTAAAGAATTTATTTTTACATTGGGACGACATCCCTTTCACCACAAAGTTACCCGCATGGTAATTTGCAAAGTCGACAAACCATGGGGTAGAAGAGTCTCCACGAAAAGAAACCACATTGAGTGTTTCGAGAGGAAATGTTTCATTTATTTCCTTTTCTCGAACACATTTTGGTGAGGTTCTCTAATCGGGACGAGATGATCGTGACGGGTTCTCGGCTCCTTTTTATCACGAATAATGATATCAAATTCTTGTAGGAGGAGAACCCAGCGAGCAATCTCGGCTTTGCATCTTGTTTTGCAAAGAGATATTTGAGCCGAGTGATCCGTATACACACGCATTTGGTCAAGATAAGGTATGGCGAAACTTCTCAAGCGCATACACCACGACTAATAATTCTTTTACGTAGTGGTGTAATGGGTTTGAGCTTGATCATAGTTTTGCTTGCGTAGTGGATTGGTGAAAATGCTTGGTTTTGCGTTGCCCCAAGGCGCACCGATAGCAAAATCACTTGCATCGCACATGAGCTCAAAGGGTAAATCGATCGGGGCAACTAGAATGGGTGCTTCCGTAAGCTTTTTCTTTAGTGTTTCAAAAGCTTGATGCACTCGGGAGAAAAGATAAAAGGAGCATCTTTTCGAGAAGATGGGTCATAGGCGGCGATTTTAGAAATCTTGAATGAATCTCGATAAAACCGGCATGACCTAGAAAACTCCTAATACCTTTGGCGGTAGTAGGATGAGGTAATTTAGCAATAACATCAACTTTTGCTCTATCTACCTCAATCCCATTCTTGGAAATCTTATGGCGAGGACTATGCCTTCTTTGACCATAAAGTGGCTCTTCTCCCAATTTAGACATAGATTGGTGTCTTCACACCTTTTTAGCATTTTGTCTAAATGGGAGAGACATGTATGAAACGAGTCCCCAATGACCGAGAAGTCATCCATAAACACCTCCATAGTTTCCCGATCATGTCGTGGAAAATTGCCATCATACATCGTTGGAGCGTGCGGGAGCATTACATAAGCCAAAAGGCATCGTCTATAGGCAAGCGTCCGTATGGGCGGTGAATGTGGTCTTTTCTTGATCCGGCGGATCAATGGGGATCTGAAAGTAACGAGAAACCATCAAGGAAACAATAGTACTGGTTCCTGCTAATCTCTCAAGCATCGGTCCATGAAGGGTGAGGAAAATGGTCTTTCTGGTGGCTTCGTTTAACTGCGATAGTCAATACACACGCCATCCGTAACCAATCGAGTTGGAATTAACTCGTTTTCTTCATTCGTGACAACGATAATGCCACCCTTTTTGGAGCGCAATGAATTGGGCTAACCCGAGGACTATCGAGATCGGGTAAATCAAACCGGCATCAAAAGTTTGAGAACCTCTTGTTTGATAACCTCATGAATCTTAGGATTCACCCTTCTACGATGTTGAATTCTTGGTTTGAAGTCATCCTCCATTAAGATTTTGTGAGTACAAAACTCGGGGTTGATACCCTTAATGTCGGAGAGTTTCAAGCAATTGCTTGCTTGTGTGACTTCAAGACCTTTATGAGGCAGTTTTCTCCTCCTCGGTTAAGTCTTTAGCAATTATGACGGGTAATTTATCATCACCCTCCAAGAATGCATACTCGAGATGAGGAGGTAGGTCCTTAAGTTCAACCTCGGGAAATTCATCGGTAGATGTTTGTCTTGATTTGATTTCCTCAATCGTGATTTCTTCGGAGGAGTGAAGGTAATGGATCTTCATTAAGCAATTGCTCAAGATAAAGAATATCCCCCTCGAATCATAAACACCATCAATTCGGTGAATTGATTCATCGATAACAAGAAATTCATCGATCTCTTCGGAAGAAGTCACCTCCCTCAAGCGGGTGAGAGAGGGGAAGAGTCGGCAATGATAGGTTGAGAAGATGTGGTGGAATCCCACTCACGAATTATGAAGATAACCAAGAAACTCTTGAGAGTACTCCTCGAAGCAATATCAATTAAATCGACTCGATTAATTGATTCGATATCATAATTTGAGGAGTACCTCGAAGTTTGATCGAGGTTAAAGGTATGACTTCATTACCCACACGTAAAGTGATTTCTTGCTCAAATACATCAATAAGAGCACGGCCCGTTCTCGGGAATCCTCGTCCAACAATGAGGGAACTCGAGGATCGACATCGAAATCAACAACCACAAAGTCGGTGGAAAATGGAACTTTCCTACTTTCACGAATACATCCTCGGCGATGCCAAGAGGACGCGATATAGAAACGATCGCAAGCTCAAGAGTCATGCGGTGGGAATAAGTTCGGAAGAAAGTTTCTTCCACCTTGAATAAGGCATCAGTTGATGCTTGCACCAAGATCGGCAAGGGCAAAGCATTCAATCATCCGGGAAAAACACAAGGAAGAAGAAATTTTCCGGGATCTCCTAGCTTCTCGGGAAGCTTCTTTAACAAGGCTATTGAGCAATTCTCGTTCAAAGGAGTCTTAGCCATTTCAAACGACTTTTCCTTGTTGCTCAACATGTGTTTGAGTAGATGCAAACTTGGGCATCAACATGATGGCATCCATGAAGCTTATGTCAAAATGTAGCTCTTGGAAAATTTGAAAGAATTTTTCCATTTGATGACTAGCTTTCTCGCGGAGCTTTGCTCATGTAAGCGTGAGGGTAAGGAATAGAAGTTTTGGATTTAGGGTTACCAGCTGGAGGTTCAAAAACAACTCGGGTTTGGTATTGGGTTTCGGGACAACACGAGGATGGACATTCTTGGTACTTCCGTTATTAGTAGGAAGTTCCTTGTCCTTTGTCGCCTCGGGTTCACTTTCACTACTACCGGGAGAGAAGAAGAAGAGGTAGTAGGAATAGCGGGTCCATCATATAAAGCACCACTTACGGTTGTGATCGCCTTTGCATCGCCCCTCGGATTAGCGATCGTGTTGCTAGGTAAAGTACACAGGCAGGGTCGATCATTTAAAGACTTCTTGATGTCGAAATCGGGTGACCAACAACCGATTCATTTCCTCTTGGGATTTCATGAATTGTTTCAACAACTCATCGGATGATGGTCAGTTGGAACAATGGCTTGAGTTTACGGGAAAATTCGGCCTCTATTGTTAGGATTAGGGCCTTGATTACGAAAATTTCCTTGATTATTGGCATGAAAATACCCTTGGTTGAAATTTCCACGACACAGGTTTCTATTGAAATTTCCTTGATGTTGGAAATTTTGATTACGATTTTGAAAACCGTTGTTTGGTGAAATTACCTTGGTTTTGAAAACCTTGGTTTGGTCTATTTTGATTCGATTACGGTTTTGATTGAAACCAGGAGGTCGAGGTAGTGGTTAGGGCGGTGGTTCGGGTCTATAGGAGCACGATATTGATTGCCTCCTTGATTAGACATCCCCCACGACATTGGCTTCAAAGGGTTACCATCGGTGGCCATCTGATTATAATAAGCATGGGGCCACCACGGTAACACAGACTTCCACTTTCTTAACCCGGAGGAGGTGAAGTTTGTGGAAAAAGACTTTCTTTTGGTTGGAAGAACCAAAGCTTGAATAGCTTCCGTGAGTTTATCAATCTTAGCATCGGTGCTAGATTGACTCACAGGCGATGAAGAAGAAGAAGGACCAACAACGACTTGGGAAACAACCGGCTTGCCCGTGCGGTCACGGACTTTAGACTTGTTTTCGATTATCGCTAAAGCTTCTTTGTGGTTTTGCTTAGGAAATTTCCTCCGCGGAGGAATTGAGAGAATCTTGATCAGTTGACTCACTCCATTGTAGAAAGTATCGAGTTGCATCAACTCGGAGAAACCGTGGTGAGGACATTTGCGAAGCAATTCCTTGAAAGCGATCCACGATTCTTTGAAGGGTTCATCAAACTTTTGAGTGAACTTGATGATTTCATTTTAAGACTCGTGGTTTTGGAAGGTGGATAGAATTCATTCACAAATTTCTTCACGGATCTTCCCATGTCTCAATAGGCGAGGGGTTGTTTTCAAGCCAAATCCGGGCTTGCCCTCGAGAAAATGGGAGCAGAAGAAGCTTATGACATCGGTAGGGACATTCTTATACTTGATGGTAGATGCAATCTTGTTAAACCATCGAATATGAGCATGAGGATCATCCGCTCAAAACCGTAGAATTGATTTGAGGTTACAAGATTGATAACCGGTTTTGAGTTCAAAATTTTCGACCACAATGGGGTGGTACAACAATAACATCTCCATACCCGTCGATGGGTGCTGGAGAAGCTCGCGCATAGGCGTTCTTCCGCCATGATAGCGGAGTAGTGTGGCGATCCGGATCTCGAATCCGGTGATGGGCGAAAGTCTCTGGACACGCCTTCTTGGAATCTTGACAAGCTCACGAAATGGGCTCACGGATCTAGAAGAGCGAGTGCGCATACACTAGAGTTAACTCTAAGGAAACTCGAGTTAAGGAGAGAAATGGGAATTATGAAGGCGTTTTATAAAAATGGGGTGAGAAGAATCTTTATGGGTTTTACGGTTACGACAAGTAGATATCACAACAAAATCAATTAACACAAAATCGAGGCAAAACAACGATGAACTTAACCAATAATCACAATATGAATGGCTTCTTTGAAAAAGGTACACCAATCACAAGGACACAAAGGCAAGTTTTAAATCTTTAGTTCGGGAACTTATTATGGTCGCACCCAGTTAGGTAGTGCCTTTGCCTTGGTTTGCGGTGGTAATCTTTTAAGTTGTTATTATTAAAGAAAGCGACAAATCTTTTGTATTTTTTATATTTGATACATATATAGAAACAAAAGAAAAATATTTTTGTGTTTTATCGTTTTAAATTTGTTTTGGGTTTTGGATTTTTATAAGAAAATATGGATATATATATATAGATAGATGGATGGATGATATGAACAAAGAGTGAGTATTCAAACTACTAATCGCTAAGCGGAAGATAATCGGCCTGACTCCCGTGGCGCCAAAAATTTGATCGTGCCAAACAGTCAAGTTTTATCACTCAAGCCGACCACTTGTGAATGGCCGACCGTAAGAAACTTAAAGCAGTTCAAGCACGAATGCAATGAAGATCGGGGAGTATAGTGTTTCCCGGTCGTTATGTCCGGTGAGCTATGCAATGGATCACCAAGCGTATAGTGATCGAGAAATTTGAGCGGAAAAAGGATTTGATATGATTATAACTACGAGAAAAAGCCAACAAATTACAACGGCTTAAATGCAAATTAAAGAAAATTAAAAGATAAAAATATTAAATAAACGCTATCACTATTTTAAAATGATGTTTTTGTTTTATGTTTTATAAAAGCGAATTAAAAACTACGTGACGTCAAATAAAAATGTGAAACTTACACAATATTAATCCTAAAAATATGAAAATGATATTTTACAAACCTAATGATAAAAGAAAATTTATAGAAAAAGAAAATTATTTTTATAACTAATTATCTAATTATTATTAATTAAAAACTATTTTAACTATTAAATAATTACCTAAAATACAAGAAAATAGGAAATAAAGCTAGAAAAATAAAATTAAGACTTAGAAAAATCTAAAATATCAAAGAGAATTTTCAAAACTATTTTTATTTTTACGATTATTTTCTATTTTCTAGGAATTAAAAACTATTTAAAACTAATTAAATTACTTAAAAATACAAATTTAACTAAGAAAAATCTAGAAAAATATTTTTTGTCTTTTATATTTATCTTAACTTAAGAAAAATGAAAAATTATTTTTGAACCTTTTCTTAATTTTTGTATTAAATGCTAATTAAAAGTGCTAAAAATAGATTTAAATCAAGAAAAATAGCAAACAAACTTAGAAAAATCTGAAAAATTCAAGAAAACTCTAAAATAATATTAGGAATCTAGGAAAATGGAAAAACAGGTGGTTGTGTGGAGGAATTATGAAGCGCTATGGAAGTGCTTATAAATAAGCACTTGAATAAGCCAAATGAGACACAACAAGCACCAACTGATCAGAAGCTCTAATATGCTAAAGTAACTAAAATGCAACAAAAAACAACAAGCCATAACCTCTGAAATAGCAAGATTACACAGATTTGATGTATTTGATTTATAAGCTAAAAGCAGTTTACGGGGGCTACTTGCGAGCACAAAATAAGCACTCAAATAAGCTAGAAATCAAAAACCAAGTATTAAGACCTAAACTAGACCTAAGTAGCTACTTATAACCCAAAAACCAGACTTTGGGAAGCTCTTATGAGCCTTGTGCAAATCTGCACAAAGCGAGAAAACTCGGTTTATAGCGAGAGTTGTGAGCGAGGCAATTAGGACCTGTTTGACAAGCTTATTTGGAGCTTATAAAAATTTGACAAAATTCCACAAAAATGGTAATAAGATTTTAGACCAGTTGAAGTTTATAAAATACCAAGTTTCACTTGATTGGCCCGAGAATGAGCTCATGAAAAATCCTCTAGTTGAGCTCAAAAGCAGCTTTTCAATTTTGACTTTTGACAATAGTGAAAAGTTTGACCAAAATGAACTTTGAATCCAATTTTAGGGTGATATTGATGTAATATGATGTAATGAACTAATGCAAGCAATGTCTAAGACTTCTAAACACAAATCAAGAGTTTGCAAATCCAAAATCACAACAAGATGAAGCGGTTGAGGCAGATTTTGCATGAAATGTTGACTTTGGATGAGTTGCAGGCACAAAATTAAGTGAGATATGAGTTAAATGAGCTAAACAAACATGAAACAACAAGATTTCAATCCTTGAATACACCTCTAAGAGCAGTTAAGCTATAAATCCAAACACACCTTTATACACACTTGATTTGCAAATTAAAAGCGATCTAAAGACTAATCCAACATGTTTTAATGATCAAACTAAGTTTAAATAACCTAAATACTACTATTTAAGCAGGTTTTAACTACTTATAACTACAAAAGCAGTTATGCTATTAAAACTTGAAAATCACTTACAATGTGTCCTAGCCACTATGGCTTGCCAGCATTGAAACGAACATCTAACCTATATAAACCAACCCAATGACTATAAATCAACCCATTTCCATATACGAATCAACCATTTCCATTTACGCATCAATTTTGCTCCATGTTGACTTTTGTTGACCAAGGTTTCAAAATTGCTTGAAACTTAAATACAAGCTTACAAAAAGCTATTATAAGCTAATATAAACTTGTTTGAACTTGGAAATAAGGCGATTGAAGCTTGTACATAAGAGTTTGAAATTGAAAATTTCAACGATGGCATGAAATTTGAAACATGAACATAAACTTGGAATTGATACTTGAAAAAGGTTGCAATACACTTAAAACACTTTTGTTTGATACAAAGAAACTTGAAAATACAACTGAAAACTATTTAAGACATGATAAGCTAAAAGTCGACATACATTTTAAAAAATAAACTAACTACTCTTTCTTGTTGCTTCCTCTTCCTCCTTTTATACTCCAAACTCTTTCTCTCTCTCTCTTCAAATCCGGCACTAATATTGACCATTGGATGTGTAAAATGATCTTGGCCATTTGATGGTTTTGGCGCCAAAAGTTGTTTAAGCCATTTGGGTTGAGTGTTAGGTTAGAAGGTGCATTAAATGCATCCTTGGCTTTGTTGTAGGTGGAGGAGGGTAGGGTATGATGATGATGGAGGAGTGCGGGGGAGTTGTTGCGGTGCGGGTGATGATGATGGAGTGGTAACCCGTGAGTGGGAGGAAAAGGAGGAGTCAAAGGTGGTTTGGTGGTTTTATTATATTGGAGGGTTCAAATGGCTAATGGCGGGGTCCAATGGGTGGGTGGCGGGGTCCAAAAGGGTTTTGACAAGGTCCAAAAGGTGCAAAGGTTTAATAATAATCAAGGACCTTGTTTGTAAATTACGAAAATTGGAGGACCATAAGCGCCAAATCTGCAAAGTTGTTTCCAAGGGCTGAAATTGACAAGTGTTAATAGTACAAGGACCAAACTTGCCATTTTCAAATTTTCAGGGACCATTTTGCCAATTTTCAAACTTGGAGGACCAAACTTGTAATTTCTCAAAACTTTTGATATTTTTCACCAAAGGACTAATTTTGACAACTTATGATTTTAAAAGGACCTTTGGTGATTTTTCTTTTGAAATTATGTGCTCGGGGACTATTTCGACAATTTTTGAAACTTGGGGGTGAAGCGCCAATTATGCAAACTTTGCTCATTTTCATCGATTTTAAACATTTTGCATCGAAACATATAAAATGCAATTTTGGAATATTTTCGATATTTTGATGCATTTCGAGCATTTTAGGCGTTTTGCGATTCGATTTGACCAAAAATGATGAGTATTTACACGTCATCTTATTACGATTCAGAGTGGTAAGTCACCACATCTGACTCAGTTTCAAAATCGTCGTCATGTGGAATATCTTCAGGTTTGACTTGAGGACGGACGATCTGAGCTGGGACTCTTTTCTTACTGGGTAGGTGTCTTTTCTTGTACTTAGTTATACTCCATGTGCTTCCAGTGCTTCCTGATCTTCTAGTCCTTTTAGTAGCCACTACAGAAGTCTTTTCATCCATAAACCCAACTTTGCCTGCTCTCACTGCTTCTTTGTAACGATGATACGAGGGAAGACCCTTGATTGTATCAGTGATCAGGCAGTCAAGTAACTCTGCACCTTGTTTTCGTGTTGACGAGTCTTTAAATCTGACAATGTTCAAAGTTGGCTCATATAACACTGAGTGAGTCTTGGGTTCATTTATTCTCATTGGGATGTCCAGATTCTTCCCGGGAATGTTTTGGATCAACGACCAGAACTCGATAAAGGGAATCTTTGACCCAAGCTTGGGATCTTGCATCTAGGGGTGTTATTCGGGTTGACCTGGTCGGGTTCGGGTCAACTTGGGTCGGGTCAACTCGGGTCAAGCCTTAAAAAAATATACCCGAACTCGACCTTGTTTAGAACTCGGGTCAACTCGGGCCTGGTCAATTCGGGTTCGGGTCAACTCGGGTCGGGTCAATTCGGGTTCGAGGTCAACCCGTGTATTTTACATTATAAAAGTGTTGTTGAGCCGGTTTATTCGGGTTCGGGTCGGGTCAAGGGTAAAAAAACATACCCGAACCCGACCTTGTTTAGAACTCGGGTCAATTCGGGTTGACCCGATTGACCCGAATATATTTTTGAACCCGATTGACCTGACCCGAATTGACTCGGGTCGGGTTCGGGTCGGGTCGGTTCAGCCCGAATGACACCCCTAGCTGCATCATGTCCTCCCATATCCAACTTGCGTAGTCAATGTGTTGCTTGTTGACCATTCCCCAGAAAGTTTGAAGGTGCATCAGTTTAGGATGTTCATGACCGCTGTCTCGTCCAGATACCAACTTGGCGATCATGATGTAGAGTGTCCTCCAGGGTTGAGGGATGTTCTTTAGATCAACAGTGGAGTGTTTGGTGATGATTCCTGTAGCTTCGTCATATCCGATATCAACCATGAATTGCATTACTGCTTCTTCAGTGGGAGTTGGCACGTAATCGGCAGACTGAATGGCTGGTAGAAGAAGCATGGTACGAAGATCCGCTACCGTGACAGTGACTTCCTTGGTGCCAAGAGTCACTTTGATTGCATCTTGACCATCAATCTTCTCCATCGTGTGCCAGAACTGATGGATGTAGATTTCTGGTACTGTAGTCGAGTTAGATAGCATAAGGCGGTAAGGATGATCCTTGAGAATGTCCACGGCAACTCTGCAGGAGGATTCTGAGCAAGTGAAGTTTTCAAAGTCAACTCTGAGGTTGTTCTTTCCAATTGTTTTGTGGTAATCCGTTGGGAAGATATCTTCCATTGTGAGTTCATTGGATGCATTGAGATTTTCCATGTTGACGTCCATTTCGCGATCTAAAAGGTATTGAGACAAAAGAACCAACATATCGAAAGACATTATGTTAGTCTAAGATTGATTTTATTGTCCAATTATTGAAGTTGTCATGTTTATTAATGTTACGAGTCCAAAGTCACATTATGTCCAATTGTCCGAAGTTGACGTGATAAGTTACGTGAGAATGTTAATTTTGAGTTTTAATGTCTAAATTTCACTTAATCACACAACATATTAACTTTTGTAGCTTATGAGTGACATTTTGGTTTTGTGACATATGAGTAACTTATTACAAGTTTTGTACGCGTAACATTTCAAAATAAAGTTACAAGTTGGCTTAGGCGTAAGCAAGTGAGCTTATGCGTAAACATGAGGACCTTAGGCGTGGCGTAAGCTTAAGCGTGAGGGCAACCCTTAGGCGTAAGAATGTCTTACGCGTGAGAAGTGTACCGTGGCTTATGTGCTTACGCGTAGGCTTAGGCAAGGAGTTACGCGAAGGTTTACTCGTAAGAGTAGCCCTTAGGCGAGACATCCAAGTTTACGCATATCCTTCTAGGATACGCGTAGTCCCACTGTGGACCCTTATGCGTAAGTGTTACGCGTAAGATTTCTCTTATGCGTAACCTTTACGCATAAGGTATTCCTTAAGCGTAATCCAAGAACACCTTGATTCTGATCTTTTACGCGTAGAAACCTGTAATAATTTAAACATAACAAATTGATTACAATTTATGCCTAACACTTTCAAGACCACAAAACATGTCAAAGTCCAATTCAGATATGCGTAGAAATGCTTTAGGCGTAAACTTGTACTTAACCCTAAACCCTAACCTTACACACAACAAATTTAACCATGGAAAAATCACATGATTGATTCTGCACAATCCTAGATGACTAATAAACATGTTCCAACAAGTTATAACATCAAATACTCAATGAATCAAAAGTTCATGTTAATACGACTCATAAACCCTAAAAATCTCAATTCAACAATTCTGTTGTTCCTGGGTAGGATTCAAGAGTGAATATGAATAATTAAACATGTTATAGACCTATCCTAAGCATCTAATCATGCCAAATCATGCAAACACAGAAACACCCAAATTTGAATATGAACCCTAAAATTCAAGAATCATTGAAACAAGTTTCTGGGCATATTTTGTTGATAGAAATGGGTAAGGAACAGCTTTTTGAACATTTTGATACTACCCATAATATCAAAAAACACATTTAACCAAATCCCTTGTTCATACGCTACGGCGTAACCACAAAATCAACCATATGTAAATATTTAACCGTTGGATTTGTATAAGATTAAAACCATTGTTTGTAATCATCATTAAAACTTTACAACTTCTGATTGTGATTTTGTGAACGGATTTGAGTATTGATTCTTAGGCGTGGATCTTGGTAGATGAAGAATTTAATGTTAGTAATAAATGAGTTTGAAAATGTTAGGTGGAGTTTTGTTAGAAATTATTTTCAAATTTTACAAGATTGGTCCTCCACCTCAACCATTTTCAACCAAGACCCATAGCTTCCACTTTGGTTAGACAAAGCAGATTTTGGAAAGAAACTTGCGATACTCCCCCGACTTTAGAAATGATAAAATTTTAAAACATTTGAGTCAGAGAGTATTTAACAAGAAACGATCCACCATTTTTGAAGAAACAACATATTTTGGTAACATGCAAGTACAAGGTTTTATGACACTTGAAAAATATTTACATTCTCCCCTCAACACTTGTTCGGGAAAAATGGTGAAAGGTTTGATGGAACAAAGTGTTGATGAAGATTTGTACTTGCAATGTTTGAAAGAAATTTAGATAGAAGAATATTTTTGTATTTTATCGATTTTATATTTTTATATTTTGTTTTTGAAAAATTTATTTACAAAAGAGGTTTTGGTGTTTGACTGTTTTCGAGAATGTGTTAAAAGTTCGTCCAGTTGTTTTGGAGTCGAACACCTCATACCAATCCGGTGAATCAAATCAGTAAACCTTGCTGGAGCTAAGGCTTAAGTGAGAAGATCCGCCAGTTGGTGTTCATTACCAACAAAGTATAATTCAACGGTACCCTTTTCCACATGCTCTTTGATGAAATGATATCGAAGATCAATGTGCTTTGACTTTGAGTGTTGAGCAGTTGTTGCGAGATCGCAATAGCACTTCGATTGTCACAAGACGGGATTACATCAAATACATAACCATAGTCCTTGAGTTGTGTTCTCATCCAAATGACTTGATCACAACACGCAGACATGGCTACATATTTTGCTTGATTGAGGACGGCGATGTACGTCTTGTTTCTTGATTGCCATGACGCAATTTATCACCAAGGAATTGTAAACCTCGGAAGTACTTTCCGTGAATCTAAGCATCCTGCGTGGTCGTGTCACGAAAAAGCTATTAGTTCAAAACCGAATCCTTCGGATACCGATCCCCAAGTTAATGGTTCCCTTTACATATCGGAGGATTCATTTAGCCTCAGTGAGGTGTCGTTCAGTTGGCCTTGACTGATAACGGGAGCAAAGGTATACAGAAAATAAAATGTCAGGGATACTGGCTGTTAGATACATGAGAGACCCAATAATACTTCGGTATTTGGTAGGGTCAACCAATTTCCCATGTAAATCAACGTCCAGTTTGTTGGTATGTGCCATTGGTGTTGCATAGGTGTCACAACTTTGCATTCCATGTTTGTTTAATATTTCAAGAGCATATTTGGACTGAATTAGGAAAATACCACGGGGTGATTGATGAACTTGTAGTCCTAAGAAGAACGTAAGTTCACCCATCATTGACATTTCAAAATTTGTTTTCATTAGTTTTGAAAAAGCGTTTGAGTACTTTTTAAGGGTTGAACCAAAAATTATGTCATCCACATAAATTTGAACAATTAAAATGTGTGCCCCATGATATTGAATAAACAGTGTTGGGTCGACCGATCCTTTGACAAAATTATGAGAAAGGGGAAAGGAGGACAACTCATCATACCACGCCCTAGGGGCTTGTTTGAGACCGTAAAGAGCCTTATTCAGTTTGTAGACGTGATTAGGGAACTCGGATCAACGAATCCTTCGGTGACTAACATATCTGTTTCCTTGGTTTACCATTCAAAAGCGGTTTGACATCCATATGATAGACCGTGATGTTCATGTGAGCCGCGAATGCGGAAAAATCCTTACGACCTCAAGTCTAGCTACGGTGCGAATGATTATTCGAAGTCAATTCCCTCTTCCTGTCTATAACCCTTAGCCACCAGACGTGACTTATTTCTGATAACCGTACCTTCACCATCTACCTTGTTTTTCCAAATCCATTTGAGACCAATGACATAGACCCCTGTTGGTCTTTCAACCAATTCCCATACTTCTAAACGTTTGAACTGGTTGAGCTCTTCTTGCATGGATTCAACCCAGTTGTCTTTGGTCATTGCATCTTTTATGTTTTTGGGTTCAGTTTGACAAATGGTGAGGGCATAAATGCAGTGTTCACCGTCAGTCTGAAGGCGATGTCTAGTTACGAATGGTTGGTTCGGGTTGCCAATAATGTTAATAAGAGGATGGTCTTTAGTCCTTGATAAGGATTTTTAAAGGTACACTTTTGAGGGTCATTTAAGCCCTTAATCGACCACTTTTATATAAGCCCGTTCTTGCTTAATTTCGTTCCTTTTCACTTTTAGGTCTCTTGAAGGCAAAATCTTTGGAATGATGCTTATTTGGACGAAAAGGCGTGAATATGTGAAGAAAATGGCTAAAGTCAAGATCAAGACACTCAAGCTGCTTGGAAGTGCCGACGGCGTCACAAATAAAGGCGACGCCGTCCTCTAATTCTGACGGCTCGGGGTGAAATTGCTATTTTGTACTGACGGCGTCGGGCTTTAAAGTAGGCGTCACAACTCGGACGGCCTAGATCCAGATTCGAGGCGGCGTTAGAAGATGAAGTCGGCGGCGTCACAACCACAACGTGGCCGCCGTCACAAAGTTGACTTGGCCAAGGCGAAACCCTAATGGCGGCGATCCGCGGCGTCACAATTAAAGTGGCTTCGTCGCGGTTGTAACTCTATATATAAATTGAATTTTCGGACTTTTAGGGAGGTAGAATTGTGGAGTAAAACCCTAAAACGATTTTGGTTTGTCTTGGGCGGTATCTTAGGGTTCTCATACCTATTTTACATCAAGATAAGTAATCTACTTCATTGATTTCATTATGTCTTCGATTGTATGTGTGTATGCTTGCATGTTTACCATGTCCAAGCTAATTTACTTGTGTGTTTGCCTAGATCTATGAAACCTAGTTATTGAATATTGATTGGTTGTCTCTTATCTTAATTGTAATTGGCTTAGGATTGCAATAGGCCATCGTTGTGTTTTTAATGCTTGAGTAATCTTTGTGAACATTAGTTTATAATCGCCTAGAGTTATTGTAGGCTAAAAATCCAAAGATAACCTTAGAGTTAGTTTATGAATCCTAGAGATTTTGTAGGCAATAACCTTAAGGTATCCTCAAAGAGTTAGGGAAAAAAGCATACCCTACGACCTTAGAAGACACAAGCGTTAAGAATAAGGGCGTGACAATTCAACCATCAATAAAAGATAACTAGGGAGTAATAGTATCTAGGTAGACACATTTTAATCATCATACGAGCACACATCAATTAGACATAGACTACCCTTAGCTTAGTTAATTAGATAATTAGAATAGTAGAGTAATCGGTGAAGTACCACCCCAAATCCAATACCCGAGATTCGTACCTTTCAATTTTCTAAAAATAAAAAAAGATAAAAATAATCTTCCTCAACCCCAACCTTAGCGTAGTAATTTCTCACTAGCATTCCTATTCCCTGAGAGAACGATATCAATCCCGAGGCTTACCCTAATACTACACTACAACGATTAGGTTCACTTGCCTAGGTGGTTGAAAAACTTGCTCGAAGAAAAGGAAGTTTCCTTTGACCCCGAGCAGCGTTGTGCAGCGTATCAAGTTTTGGGCGCATTGCTGGGGAATAGAATAGCTAGTTAGATTTCCATCTCGTTTAGGTTCCTTGCTTGATTCCTATCAAGTAAGATTTTTCTCATTTTAGCTTCCTCGTAGTCTATCCCCTTCTTCGTGACCTTTGTTCGTAATCCTATCACTTTTCATCATGGAAGGTGATAATCAACCACCACTCATCAACCCACCACCAAATGACCCGCCAAGAGGCCGCACTCTTGGTGAATACTCAAGACCAAGCAACCTAGGCTATAGGAACACCATTGAGCTCCCGATCAAGCTCAAACTACGGCCCCGATCCGACACCATCCGGTTGGTGCAAAGCGGATGTGCATTCCATGGACTTCGTTAGAAGATCCTAATCGACATCTTAAGGATTTCCTTAAAATCGTCGATTCCATCGACCTCGATGCTACTACTCGGGAGACCCACGCTTGCGTCTCTTCCAATCTCTCTCGGGACCAAGCTAGTAATTGGCTTGGCGACTTCCATGGCTCCATCTCAAGTTGGGATGATCTCACCACTCGTTTCCTTGCCCAATTTTCCCACCGGGGAGAACTACTAAGCTTAGGAATGAAATCTTGATGTTCCAACAACGTCAAGGTGAATCTCTCTACGAAGCATGGACTCGATTCAAGGACTTACTCCATAAAGTCCCTCATCACGGCATTGATCTTTGGCTTCAAGTCCAAATCTTTTATGATCATGTCAACTTCTCAACTAAGCGATCCATCGACCAAGCGGCCGGTGGTAAACTTAGTGATCTCACCGCGGAAGAATCGTGGGGTATAATAGAGGACCTTGCTCTCTATGACAACGAAAGTTGGAATGACCCCCGTGAGTTGCCCAAAACCGTAAAGGCAATCTCCTTGCCTCCCATTGACTCACAACCTTCCGACCGTAGGATGCTCGAGCTTGAAGATCAAGTCAAATTCCTAATGAGCTCTTACAAAAATCCTAAGTCTTCGCATCAAGTGAACAAAATCACTCTACCTTGTGAGTTGTGTAGTGGTCCCCACGACACTCGTGATTGCACAAGACTCCCCGAACAAGATTTTGCGGACTACACCTCCACGCGTACCGATGGAGTGGGAGAGAAGTGATACACTTTCAAACCTGAACAAAACAACTTAGGGAACTCCTACAACCCTTCATGGAGGAATCACCCTAACCTTAAGTGGAACCAAAATTCAAACCCACCCCAAAGCTCATCTAGTCCACCTAATTGTGTCTAGATTCATGTCATCTCAAGA
This sequence comes from Chrysanthemum lavandulifolium, assembly GCA_022545495.1. NCBI lineage: Eukaryota > Viridiplantae > Streptophyta > Magnoliopsida > Asterales > Asteraceae > Chrysanthemum > Chrysanthemum lavandulifolium. The sequence goes on from CM040243.1 coordinate 150,404,894, forward strand.
AACTCGATTGACTAAGCTTGAAGCCGATTTTAAGCAACGACAAGGCGAGATGACAAACAAGCTCGGCGCCTCTTAAAAGCCTTCAATGACCGGAAATTGGAGCACTACCAAGTGACACTATAAAGAACCCAAAGTGAATTCGATTTCATCGACTTCATGTTCTTGCTCACCTTGGGAGAGTGCATATCCATGCCCTTCACACCGAAAGTTCATCCGGTTAACGCCATCAACACGGGTTCCAGCGATCCTCATGAAGTACCAGGACCCGAACCATTGGTCCAACCAACTCTTGAGAAACCCGTCAACCAAGAACCCAAACCTAATCTAGAGGAGGTACAAGGAACTCCACCAAGAAAAACCGGTTCTTGAAGTCTTGGCTCATGCACCTTATTACAATGCTTTAAAAGAAAAATATGAGTGAGAACTAAAACTAGGAGAGCGTGGGTCCGCATTTGTGCAAAATAAGTTACCTAAGAAGTTAGATGATCCGGGCTATTCATTCTTCCGTGTAGGCTTGGAAACTCCAAACCTTCGACACTTTAGCCGACTTAGGATCGAGCATCAATCTTCTTCCGTTGTCACTCCATAGAAGCCTTAACCTAGGTAAGATAGAGCCAGCGGAAACCATCTTAGGTCTAGCGGACGGTAGTATTGCATATCCGGTAGGGATAATAAAAGACATGGTAGTGCGTGGGTGAATTGACTCTTTTGGCGATTTCCATGTGCTAGACATGAATAAGGACCCGACATGCCCATTGTTAGTAGGAAGGGATTCTTAGCTACCGCTAGTGCCATCATTGATTGTAAGATGTCTAAAATAGTGGTAGGAGAAGGGGTGCTAGGTCAATTTACGATGTCAAGAAGCATATCTACTACAAAGAGGAAGAAATTCCCTATGAGATCATGTTAGATAGAAAGCCATCTAGATATGGACCTTGGATTAATAAAGATTTCATAGGTCCCCAACGACCTGTCTATCTAGAAGAGGCCTTTCTTAGTAATTCAACTTTCCATGACCAAGAATTGACAAGGGATATAGAATTGAACCCGTTCGAGGACGCCTTCGTATTTAGGAAGATGACCGAGTTCCTAGGAAGCTTGCCCGTTAATCTTGTCATGAATAGGTGGAAAGTTGAGGTGAGAAGCCTAAGCATAAGTGGAATTGGGATAGACCACCTAGTGATGGTAATGGAGAATGGCACATTAGGATGACGATCTATGACCCGATGGAGAAAAGTTTGAAAAGGCATACCGAGCTAAGCGTACCAATAGGAACTTAAATGATAAGTTTGATCCTTATGACATTCTTGAGGATAAGCTTACTTACATAGGTACGTAGGGGCACGACTTCGAGTCTAGCTACAAGACTCATAAATAAAGAAAAGCGCTTCGTGGGAGGCAACCCATGCTTAATTGTTTGCTTGTTTGTGTGTCATATATCTTTTCATTGATTGTTTATTCTCATGTTTGAATTTGTGAAAATGCTTTATTTTGTCTTTAACCTCGTCTTAATTACATATAAAGGTATTTTACAAAAAGGATAAGTGTAGGGAAGATTACACACGTTTTTAAAAGAACGTGAACATGAGAATTACAATTATTGAAAAGATATATATGTGTGTTTGTTAGAGTCAAATGCTTGTATCGAGTCATAATGGATGTTTTGCGGAATTTTTCCATTCTAAAGATGTAATTTTTCGAATTTTTCGAACGCGTGAGACAAGTTTCTGTCGGGATAACTGATGGCGTCGGGATCGCTACTGGCGTCGGGAGAGGAGCGAAACAACTTATCTTATTTTTCTCGTTTTACGTGCTACTTATAAATTTTGGAATTTCTCAGGTCTTAATTTTCTAGAAAACCTGTAAACATCCATTCCACAAGCATTATATCCTAGTTTAGTAGAGTCATATATAGTTTTACCGCCGATTTTACGCGAAGGTTTCGTCTATTTTCTTAAAGTGTGCAGGTTTTATTTATCAAGAAGAAGATACATAAGATTGGATGGAGCTTTTCACGCATACATTCTTCTTGAAGAAGAATTTAACCACTACTTCACACGGATCCTACCGAGCTAATCAGGGGAGTATTAGTTTCTTTCTCTTTTAATTACCTTCCATTATCATAACTTTGATACTTTCGGGGAACATTGGGGACAATGTTCAGTTTAAGTGTAGGGAGGGAGAATAAAACGGGAACTTTGAAACTATGCTTATCCTTGATTATTTGTCTTGTCCAATTTCATTTGTGTAATAAACCATGAGAAATATCGGTTAGGGTAATTTTGGCACCAAATTTAAAATTTTTCATGACATGTAGGAGTGGGCCATTAGTCTTAATAAAGCGTCTCATGGATAGGAAGTTATATGACTAGCACAAAACCCTTTACCACTCAAATTCCACCCAAAAAATGTGAGGTTCGCCCCTAGATTTGTAGGAATTAAAGCATTCATCTTTAATGCTTGAGAGTGTCCGGTAGTATAATAGATTCTAGAACTTGTTTTGTGATGCATCCGAGATCGCTAGTGAGACTACACTTGTGTAGTTAGGAATAACTAAATGATAAGAGGCATTAGGATAACCCTTGTTTGATACCCGTATTATAATTACTTCTTCCACATCGGTTGAGTAATTCCCCACACCCTTGCGTTGTACTCATCTTTAGTACACGATACCCCTAGTTAACCCCTCAGAGCCTATCCTTTTCGCGGTTCTCGTGATGTTTTGGTTTTCCGGAATATCAATGAAGAGCATTGTTTACAATCCACCCCCAAATGTACACCCAAATCGCCTTAGCCTACCTTGTATGCACTCACTTTTAGTGCATTATTGTTATCATACTAAACCCTTAGTTCAATTATCTAGTTACTTGCATAAGTTGCTAAGTCGAGTCATATCCTTTGTATACAGTTTTGGGACGATTGGGACTCATGGGAAAAGTTAAATTTTATGGAGTGACGGGAAAGAACGTTAAATTCAAATTCCCTTTATTTACGTAATAATGTACTCCAAGTGTTTTGATCTTTTCAATTCGGGTCAAATTAGTGTTAGAGTAATAAAAACTCAAGTGTAGGGATGTGCCTATAAATCCCTTATATTTTGATGTTATCGTAGAGGATGGTAGAGTAAAAGTGTATGAAAAAAAAAAAAAATCAAAAAAAAAAGAGTGTTAAAAAAAATAAAAAAAACATACGGGCTACCATCCTACATCTATCTTTAAATTTATGTTTGTTTGTTTCAAAGTTATCTAGAGTTTAGAGTGTCGAGTCTTGGCTTAGCAATGCCATTCTTCTCATGCTTGTAACATAAAGATTTTTGACTTGCCACCACTAAATCGCCTATCCAACCAAACCCTTTGTTTCCCTACCGTAAGCCTAACGTTACAACCCTTTAAAAGACCTCTTAGATAGTTTTTCCTAGGTGCTTACGCCAAAGCGATGGAGGTTTGATCTAGTCTCAAGCCTATGGTAATCTATGTACTAGGACCGGTTAATGAGTGTTTATCTTCCATTTCCAATTTGATATATTTCATATACACAGAGATGAGAGTATCCAAACACCACTTGTGAGGTGCTAGTATGTAATTCCGTGCTTGTTATGACTTTTTGGGGCTTATACTTGTTGTGAATTGTTCTAAACCAATGCTTCATGCCCCCAACTTATAAATTGATTGGCCAAAAGCACATTTGCTTGAGGACAAGCAAATACCAAGTGTAGGGATATTTGATAAGGATTTAAAGGTACACTTTTGAGGGTCATTTAAGCCCTTAATCGACCACTTTTATATCCGTTCTTGCTTAATTTCGTTCCTTTTCACTTTTAGGTCTCTTGAAGGCAAAATCTTTGGAATGATGCTTATTTGGACGAAAAGGCGTGAATATGTGAAGAAAATGGCTAAAGTCAAGATCAAGACACTCAAGCTCTGGAAGTGCACCAGCGGCGTCACAAACAAAGGCGGCGCCGTCCCTCTAATGCTGACGGCTCGGGGTGAAATTGCTATTTTGTACACGGCGTCGGAGCTTTAAAGAGTAGGCGTCACAACTCGGGCGGCCTAGATCCAGTTCGAGACGGCGTCGAAGATGAAGCCGGCGGCGTCACAACCACAACGTGGCGCCGTCCCAAAGTTGACTTGGTCAAGACGAAACCCTAATGGCGGCGATCCGGCGTCACAATTAAAGAGTGGCGTCGTCGCGGTTGTAACTCTATATATAGAATTGATTTTCGGACTTTTAGGGAGGTAGAATTGTGGAGTAAAAACCTAAAGCGATTTTGGTTTGTCTTGGGCGTATCTTAGGGTTCTCATACCTATTTTACATCAAGATAAGTAATTTACTTCATTGATTTCATTATGTCTTGATTGTATGTGTGTATGCTTGCATGTTTACCATGTCAAGCTAATTTACTTGTGTGTTTGCTTAGATCTATGAAACCTAGTTATTGAATATTGATTGGTTGTCTCTTATCTTAATTGTAATTGGCTTAGGATTGCAATAGGCCATCGTTGTGTTTTTAATGCTTGAGTAATCTTTGTGAACATTAGTTTATAATCGCCTAGAGTTATTGTAGGCTAAAATCCAAAGATAACCTTAGAGTTAGTTTATGAATCCTAGAGATTTTGTAGGCAATAACCTTAAGGTATTCTCAAAGAGTTAGGGAAAAAGCATACCCTACGACCTTAGAAGACACAACGCGTTAAGAATAAGGGCGTGACAATTCAACCATCAATAAAAGATAACTAGGGAGTAATAGCATCTAGGTAGACACATTTTTTAATCATCATACGAGCACACATCAATTAGACATAGACTACCCATTAGCTTAGTTAATTAGATAATTAGAATAGTAGAGTAATCGGTAGAAGTACCATCCCCCAAATCCAATACCCCGAGATCGTACCTTTCAATTTTCTAAAAAATATAAAAAAGATAAAAAATAATCTTCCTCAACCCCAACCTTAGCGTAGTAATTTCTCACTAGCATTCCTATTCCGGGTTGAGAGAACGATATCAATCCGAGGCTTACCCTAATACTACACTACAACGATTAGGTTCTTTGCCTAGGTGGTTGAAAAACTTGCTCGAAGAAAGGAAGTTTCCTTTGACCCCGAGCAGCGTTGTGATTTACAAATTCAGTTCCTTTGTCCTGCTCGACTTGTCGTGTATTCGGAGTGAACTTGAATTTTCGTGAGAAGGTGATGATCATTTATGGAGCTTGATCTTTACTTGAATAAAATAAACCCAAGTCCATCTTGAGTAGTAATCAACAATTACTAGGATGTAGCGTTTGCCATTAATCGTCTGCACACGCATCGGGCCACACAATCCATGTGAAGAAGATGAAGCACATCTTTGAGAGTCGTGTTCCACCTTTGAAGAAAAGTGAGCACGGGTGCTTTTCCCTTGTTCACAAGGCGAGCATAGATGATCTTTAGAATACCAAACCTTGAAGGCCTTCAACTAGTTTGTATCGTGCAAGATTGGTTATGGTTTGAAAGTTCAAGTGTGAAAGTCGTCGTGCCATAGCCAAGATTTTGTTGATGTTGCCTTAGAAAGTAGGCAAATGGGAGATGAAGCAATCGTGTCTTGCATTGAGATTGTGTAAAGGCTTGATGTGCGGTTTCCAGACATAAGATCGTTTTCTTGTAGATCACGAATGAAACAAGTTTTCTCCTAAAAGCAACTTCCAAATCACCATCACAAAATTGACCGATCGAAAAGAGAATGTGACCTAGACCTTCCACATAATAAACCACGCTAATTTTGATGTTCCCATTGATGTAATCTCCGTAGCCCATGATCACGTGAAGTGATCATTCCGAACTGACAGTGCCTATGAACTTTGAGACAAAGTTTGATAACGGTTTGAGATTGCTCTGTCATGTGTCGGGAACATCCATATCAATAATCCAAAGGATGATCCATATCACCTTCATTACACATGCACGACACAAGTGGAATAGAAGTAGAGGTGGAACCCGAAGAGTTAGAGGTTCCGTTCGATTCTGATTGAAACACACATGTTAATGATTTTAGGAATCTATTTAAATCCGGGTGTATTTCGTAACCATCTCTGCCAAGTCCAACTAGTTTGTGCTTTGTTCTTAGTTAATGCACTAGGTGATATTCTCTTCCTAGGAGGTGTAGTAGGTTCTATGGGTACATCAATGATAGTTGTAGAAACACTAGAAGGCGGTTTACCTAGCACATACTTAGAAGCACTAGTGGGCCTAGAGGTAGTTCGATTTCTATGTTTCCGCTTACGAGATAAGATAGACTTAGCAACACATTTATCATGACAACCAGAAGACATGCTTTTACGAAAACCAATATAAGATGCTTCAAACAAAACATTCAAATTACTTAAAGATTCAACATTCGTTATATCACTTTTTCGATTACATTTATCAAATGCAATGTCTAAAGTGGGTGCAACATGAGTGTTAATACAAATATCGTCATTAAACGTTATTTATATTTTTGATCTTTACCTTAGTTTTGTTAACAACAAAAGTAAATTTTAATTTATAAAAGCTTAAAGCTTGTCTAGTTTAATAGATATTTAAACTAGCTTTTTCAAACAATATATTCATCATTCAAGCATTTACATTCATGATTAGTGACATCTTGATATGACTCTAATCATTATGTATGATAGTAGCTTTTAGAATGTGTTAGGTTCTTAAAACCAAACACTACTTAAGTACTTGCATATTTCTAAAAATAGAAATACAACATATGACATCATGTAATGCATCATGGAAATCATTGGAAGATTTCACTAGATATTTTGTGTAGATTTGTACTCTTCATATCTTGCACAATCTCACTTAGATAGAGTTGACTTTGGCAAGATTTGATATCTTGGTCGTCGACCCGTGGTACCAAAATGGTACTGGCGGAACCCTTAAAAGGGTTCTCGGTCCGTGGACGCTCTGTCCATTTTGGCTATAAATAGCAATGCCAAGCCAAGTAGTTTATCATACCTTTCCACTATACTCTCATACATATCTTCTCTTTAACCTTTCTAACTCAGTTTCATATCATATTAGTGATCTCTTTTGTAGCAAAGAAGATCAAGTCACATTCAAGCTTCAATGAGAAGTTGGAAGTCTTGTTTGTTTAGTGTTGTATGATCTAGTGTTGATTCATACTTCATTGTTGTATTAAACCATCATAATCTTGTGAGTGTGAGTGGTTAGTATTTTAGTCCTCAAAATACATTGTGTGTGGGAGTAGATGTACCCTTGGAAAGAACTCGACATCTAGCTTAGTGTCGGAAATAGTGTAAGAAGTGTAAAGGTTTTCTCCGCCGGTGAAAGGAGCTTGTTGACTAGTGAAGTTAAACTCTCGAGTGTGAGACTCGGGAGTGGAGTAGGGCAAGGAGAAAGAGTCCTTGTGGCCGAACCACTATAAACAACTTGTTGTGGTTTGATCATTTCTTTCCTTATTTACTTATTACATATTGCTTGCATATTTCATTAACATACTCAAGATCAATATCAATTGATCTTTCAATAAGTTTCAAAACAAAGTTTTTAATTGGTAAACTATTCAACCCCCTTCTAGTTTTCTACAATTGGTACCAGAGCCTCGTTGCTCAAGAATTTCTAAAATAATTTGTATTTTATAAACTTGAAACGATCCATGGATTCTGAAAACTTTAAAGAAGGGCAATCTATACAAAGACCACCACTCTTTGAAACCAATGGATTTATCTATTGGAAAAACCGTTTTGAAACATATGTAAAATCAAAAGATATAGATCTTTGGTTTGTTATTGTTAAAGGGGATTTTAGCTCTACAACAAAGGATATTTCTATTGATGAACAAAAGAAATTAGTTGCTAAAAATAATGAAGCTAAAATGATGCTTTACAATGCTTTACCTAGAAAAGAATATGAAAGAATTTTATGTGTGAAACCGCCAAAGATATTTGGGAATCTTTGATTATTACACATCAAGGTAATTCACAAGTCAAGGATAAAAATTGATCTTCTTGTTCAACAATATGAACAATTTGTTATCCCGAAGATGAAACCATTGATTGTGGATTTGCTCGCTTTAATACTATTATTACATCACTTAAAGCACTTGATGAATCTTTTCGTAGTAAGAACTTTGTCGAAATTTCTTAGAGCACTCCATCCCAAATGGAGAGCTAAAGTGACCGCTATTGAAGAATCAAAAGATCTCTCAAAAATGTCACTAGACGAGCTAATCGGTAACCTCAAAGTACACGAAATGGTGATGGAGAAAGATTCGGAGATTGATGAGTGTCTAAATACTCATCATTTTTGTACAATATAAACTGCAAAATCATCCGAAAACACTCGAAACACATCAAAATGATCAAAATATCACAAATCGAGTTTTATGTGTTTTAAATGCAAAAATATCAAAATCGGATGAAAACATATCAAATTTGCAAAATTGCGTTTTAGTCCCCCAAGTTTCAAAAGTTGTCAAAAAGCAGTCCTGAGCACATAATTTCAAAGAAAAATCACCAAAGGTCCTTTTAAAATCATAACTTGTCAAATTTAGTCCTTTGGTGAAAAATGTAAAAAGTTTTGAGAAAATTACAAATTGGTCCTTGAGTTTCAAAATTAGCAAATCTAGTCCTTGGACGTTTAAAAATGGAAAAATTATCTTTCATGGTCCGTGTACTAATGAAACTTGTCATAAATGGTCCTTGTAATACCTTTGCAAAATTACAGGTTTGGTCCCTTGGTTTGTTAGAATTGCATAATTGGCCCTTGTATTTTAAGCTTAACAAACGGACCCCTTATTACCTTTGGCCCAATCAGTTTACCCAATCCAACCCTTGGCCCAATCATACAACCCGGTTTAAACCCGAAACCAACCCACCCTGTTATTAAATTCCCAGTCAAACCCCTTTGACCATCCACCTTCCCTCTCTCCCTCACGAGATACACCAATCCCATCATTTCCCCCCTGCAACCTTCACTTATAACACTCCATCTCCACCATTATAACCCCTACACCCCCCCTCCAAACACAAGAAGCCAAGGTTCATTTAATGCCCTTAACCCAATCCCACTCAATCTCACAAACGGTTAAAAAGGTTTTGGCGCCAAAAAGCTTTGAATGGCTAGGATCAAGTTGAGCCATCCAATGGTCATTTTTATTGGTGGGAACTATTCAGAATGAGGAGAGAGACACTTGGGAGCTTATAAAAAGCAAAGAGAAGCAACAAGGAGATAGTTAGCTTTTATTTTTTAGCAATGTATGTCGTTTCATGTTTTTTTAGTCTAAAATAGATTTGCAGTTGTAATTTAAAGCTCCATTGTACTCAAGTAAACCTTTTCAGTGTATTTTAACTTGATTTAAGTGATAATTTCAGTTTATGTTCAATTTCCATCATTATTGTTAACTGTTGAAATTTCAAGTTTCAAACTCATTGGTCAAAGCTCTAAGCAGCTCAATCTCAATCTCATATAAGCTTATATAAGCTTATAATAGCTTCTTGTAAGCTTATAATCAAGTTTCAAGGTCTTTTGAATATTGGTCAATATAAGTCAACATAAGCAAAAATGGTGCAGAAATGGGAAAGGGTTGAAGCAGATATGGAAATGGGTTGAATTATAGTTTATTGGGTTGGATACAATAGGTTAGAGGTCCTTGGTTTCAGTAATGGCAAGCCATTGTGGCTAGGGACATTTGTAAGTTCAAGCCCTTTTCTTTGCATAATCTGTTTTAGTGGTTAAAAATAGTTGTAGCCTGTTTCAATAGTAATATTTAGGTAAATTAAAGTGAATTTGATCATAAAATTTACTGGTTCTGTGTTTGGATTTGTCTCAGTTTGCAAAATCAGGTTATATAGGGGTGTTTGGATCTGCCTATATATCTGCCTTTTAGACTTACTCATTGGTTAGAATCTGTTGAATAATGCTTGTTTAGTTCTTTTGAACTCATTTGGATCTTAGATTGGGTCTGCAACATCACAAAGTCAAAACTTCCTGTGAATCTGTCTCACCTGCTAACTGTTGTGATCAAGGATTTGCAAATCCTTGATTTGTGTTTAAAATCATCAAACATTGTTTGCAATAGCTCTAGTTTAACAGATAACATCAATCTCAGTCACAAAAATTGGTTCCAAAGTTCATAATAGTCAAAGTCATCAGTTTCTTCAAAAGTCAAAAATAGCAAAAATCTGTTTTGGGGTCAGTTACAAGGAATTTTCATGATCTTATTTGTTGGACTTATCAAGTGAATCTTGGCATTTTAGAAACTTGATCTGGTCTTGTTACTTATTAGCATTTTAGTACAATTTTACAATTTTTGCAAAAGCTCCAAATAAGCTCTTCTGTTGGATCCCATCCAATGGTCATTTTTATTGGTGGGAACTATTCAGAATGAGGAGAGAGACACTTGGGAGCTTATAAAAAGCAAAGAGAAGCAACAAGGAGATAGTTAGCTTTTATTTTTTAGCAATGTATGTCATTTCATGTTTTTTTATTCTAAAATAGATTTGCAGTTGTAATTTAAAGCTCCATTGTACTCAAGTAAACCTTTTCAGTGTATTTTAACTTGATTTAAGTGATAATTTCAGTTTATGTTCAATTTCCATCATTATTGTTAACTGTTGAAATTTTAAAATTCAAACTCAGTTGTTAAGACTTTTAGCAGCTCAAGTTAATCTCAAATAAGCTTATATAAGCTCATAATATCTTTCCATAAGCTCACATTTGAAGTTTCATTCACTTTTAAACTTTGGTCAACAAAAGTCAACACGGGTGAAAATTGAAGCAGAAGGGAAATGGGTTGATGCAGACATGAGAATGGGTTGCTTTGGATTGATTTGGGTTGGTTTGTATTAGGTAGTGGTCCTTTGTTTCACATAGCAAGCCATTGTGGCTAGGCAACATTGTAAGTGATTTATAAGTTTCTTAGCATAATCAGTTTTTGTGGTTTAAATTTGTTAAAACACATTCAAGCAAAGAGTAAATTAGTTATATTAAGTGAGTTTGATCATAAATAAGTTGGTTACGTGTTTGGATTTGTCTCAAGTTGTAAATCGATAAGACAAGGGTGTTTGGATTCTTGATCCATCTCGCTCTTTTAGGCTTATGCGGTGTTGGTTTTATTGCTTCATGCTTGTTTAGTTCTCTTGAACTCATTTGGATCTTAGATTGGGTTATGACATCACAAAGTCAACATTATACCAAAATCGTCTCCTTTGTTACTGTTGGAGATTTAGGATTAGCAGATCAGTGTTTTGAGTTTGGAAGTCAATAACATAGCTTGAATCAGTGTTATCATATCATATTACATCAATCTCAGTGACAAAAATTGGATTCAAAGTTCACTTAAGTCAAAATCTTAAATATCTTCAAAAGTCAAAGTAGCTAAAATCTGTTTTTGAGCCAAAAGCAAGGAATTTTCATGGCTTCATTTTTGAGCCATTTTCAGTGAAACTTGGCATGCTAAAAGTTCAGCTGGTCTTTGTACTTATAAGCATTTTTGGTGAATTTTACAATTTTGTTTGAGGCCTCAAATCTGTTCTCCTTTTAGTCCCAAACTGCCCTGCACCACAAACTCAGTTGACACTGAGTTTTTCCAGTTCTTGCAGCAGGTACACAGAGCTCATAAGAGCTTATTATAATCTGATCTTTGGAACACTTGATCTCAAACAGGTCTACTTTAGGTTGCAATTGGTAGTTTTCAGTTTGAGCTTATTCTTAAGCTTGTGCATGTGTTCAAAGTTGGCACCCAATCTGTTTTAGTTTATAAAATCAAATAAGCCAAATCATGCTAGCTTGCTAATCTGAGTTATAACTTTGTTGTTTTAAGTTGCATTTGGTCATTTTAGTAGTTTAGAGCTTACATTATGAGTTGGTTCACTTTGGTGCTCATTTGCTTATTCTAGTGCTTATTTCAATAAGCACTTGTAAAGCAGCTCTTAATTTCTCCACATAAGTGCCTGTTTTTCCAATTTTATTATACTCCTAGTATTAATTTAGACTTTTCCTGAAATTTTCAGATTTTTCCAAGTTGTTTTGCTATTTTTCCTAACTAAAATTAGTTTTTAAGCATTTTTAAATAGCATTTAATATAAAAAATTCAGAAAAGGTTCAAAAAAATAATTTTTCAATTTTCTCAGGTTTAGATAAATATAAAAAGTGAAAAAAGTAATTTTCCAGATTTTTCATAGTTTATTTGGTAATTTTTAGTAATTTAATTAGTTTTTAATAGTTTAAAATTCATAAAAATAGAAAATTAATCGAGAAAAATACAAAAATAGTTTTGAAAATTCTAGTTTGTTATTTTAGACTTTTCCATTTCATAATTTCATTTTTCTAGCTTTGTTTCCTAATTTCTTGTATTTTAGGTAATTATTAAATAGTTAAAATAGTATTTAATTAATAATAATTAGATAAATAGTTGTAAAAATAGTTTTCTTTTTCTAAAAGTTTCTTTTATCATTAGGTTTATAAAATATCATTTTCATATTTTAGGGTTAATATTGTGTAAGTTTCACTTTTTAATTTGTACGTCGCGTAGATTTTAATTTCGGTTTGTAAAACATAAAACAAAAACATCATTTTAATAATAGTGATAGCGTTTATTTAATAGATTTTATCTTTTAACTTTCTTTAATTTTCATTTAAGCCGTTGTTGTTTGTTGGCTTTTTACGTAGTTATAATATCATAATCGATCCTTTTTAGATTCAAACTCCTCGATCACTACGTTTGATAATTCATCGCATAGCTCACTGGGACATAACGACCGGGAGACTCTATACTCCTCGGATCTTCATTGCATTCGTGCTTAGCGGTTTTAAGTGGTTACGGTCCGCCATTCACAAGTGGCGGGATTTAGCTCGACTTTTGTTTGCACGCATCGAGATCATCAGTGATGATGACGAATCTTGCTCGGTAGTGAAGATAAGGAATATGCCATGGCCGTTAGAGATTTTAAGAAGTTCTTTAGAAGAAGAGGAAAGTTCGTAAGACAACCTCGAGAAGAAAAGAAGCCATTCGAGAAAGATCGGGATGACAAAAGGGTAAAGGTGAAAGAAAGTGTTTTAGATGTGGTGATGCAAATCATCTCATGGGAGAATGTCCCAAGCCACCTAAAAGCAAAACTCAACGAGCTTTTGTAAGTGGTGCTTGGAGTGATAGTGAAGGCGATGAAGAATCAAGCAAGGAAGAAATCGCTCTAATGGCGCATGAGTCGAATGAGGTACTTTCCGATTCTTCTTACTCTTCTATTGATGACGACACTTTGCAAAAACAATATAATCAATTGTGTGAGCTAAGTCTAAAAATCATAACTAAAAGTAAATTTTAAAAACCAAAAGGAATTTTGGAAAATGAAGTTTATGAGTTAAAGAAAAAGCAAAACGACTTGAAAAGGGAAAGGCGAATGACGATGGTTGTAAATCATGTCAAGAGCTTAATCTTGAAATAGAAAACTAAAGCTCACACAAGATGTTTTAATCAAAATAATTCTAAATTTAAAAGGTTTAACAAAACATCGCTCTTGCCGATGAAATAGTTAAAATCCATAAAACACCGTGGAGACATGAATGGGCTAGGATTTAATGAGGTATTAATTCCAAAGAGTCAAAACAAAATGGCGAAAGGACGAACAATCATCAAAAGCTAACTGAAGATGCAAGACGGACGAACGGAACCAAAATAAGGATTCCATCCGTAGAAACAAATGGTGCCGTGGGTACTTGACGAGATGAATGTTCGTAATCTGGACCGTCTTGAATTTGTCAAAGTAACAATGAAAACCAAGGATAGTGTTAAACTAAAACCGGTTTGTTACATCGTGAGTAGGACTTGCTAAAAATGAATTTAGATCAAAACCACTCAACAACGATACAAAGCACCTTTTACCAAACGCCCCTTTCCTAAGAGCAACCACAACGTACAACCCAACTACCAACACAATGGTTGGAATCAAAACTTCCCTAGACCATATCAAACTCCAGATTACCGTCATGGAACTCTTAGTCGAAATTCCAAGAAGGCGTTCTCGTGAGCGTCTTGCCCAAATAGTCGAACCCGAGATTCGTACTATTTCAAGCAACAACATGGCGGACGAGCGTACTATGGCGGAAATGCTCAAGCACCCACCGAGGGTTATGGAGATGCCATCGCTTTACCGGTTATCAACTCGATCACTTGAATTGAAGACACATTTGATCACACTTGTGTCTACAATCAATTCGATGGTCGATCGAGAAGACCCGTATGCACACATCCGTTGGTTTAACAAGTTAACCTCAACTATCAATTTCAAGGATGTACCTCAAAAAGTCATCAAGTTGATGCTTTTTCCATTCTCTTGAGGGACGGCCGGTTGGGCTGGAAAAGAACCCCTCGATCTATCGAAACTTGGGAGGATCTTGTTCAAAAGTTTGTAAATTACTTCTTTCCTCCATCAAAGACGACTAATCTTAAAAATGAAATTTGGATTTCGTCAAAATTTCGATGAAAATTTTGAGAGGCATGGGAGAGATTCAAAGATCTCCTCGAAATGCCCCATCATGAATTCACGGAGCTTCAACAAGTCAATATCTTTTACAATGGGTTGAGCGGTAATGATCAAGATTCCTTAAATGCAGCCAGCGGCAGCAATATCTTGAATCGTAAGCCTAAAGATGTGATTGAGATTTGCGAGCAAAATCAAAGTTCCTATTTCTCGTAACAAAGTCAATGTTCCGAACACTCGCTTCTTCATCCGGTAACTCTTAGGAGTTAGCCGCTCAGTTAGTCGCTCTAACGGACATCATCCATTGTATGATAAAAGAGGTAAAGGAAATCAAAAGCGAAATTCATAAGCTGAACCGATCAAAGCCGTAAACAAGGTGTGTGAAACTTGTAGTGGTCCACATGCGTATTATGATTGTCAAGCAACCGATGCTTCCTTTACCAAGCTCCGTAGCTTCGGTAAACCACAATCAATACCGACCACAGTCGATCCTCACTACCGTGCACCTAGCGGTATGACACCACACAGTTTTCCTCTGTGCAAAACCATGGCAATCAAAATCGCTTTGTTCGAATCAAGGACAAAATTTCAATAACTCTCAAAATTTCAATCAAACCGGAACAATTTCAACCAACCTTATCAAGCTCCTAATCATCAAAGTTATCAACCACTCCTCAAGCTCCCATGCCAAATGACTTCATGAAAATGACCGAGTCAAACATGTGTTCAATGCAAACCTCGCATGGCGTAAGAAAACTTAAAGCGACTTAAGCACGAAATCAATGAAGATCGGAGGGTATAGTGTCTCCCGGTCGTTATGTCCCGGTGAGTTGTGCAATGGATTATCAAGCGTTTAGTGATCGAGGAATTTGAGCGGAAAAGGATTACGAATATGATTATAACTACGGAAAAAGCCAACAAATAAAAGCGGCTTAAATGCAAATTAAAGAAAATTAAAAGATAAAACCTATTAAATAAGCGCTATCACTATATTTAAAGTGATGAGCGTTTAAA
This sequence comes from Chrysanthemum lavandulifolium, assembly GCA_022545495.1. NCBI lineage: Eukaryota > Viridiplantae > Streptophyta > Magnoliopsida > Asterales > Asteraceae > Chrysanthemum > Chrysanthemum lavandulifolium. Next base: position 150,420,372 of record CM040243.1, read on the forward strand.
ACCTAAAACGTCGTTTAAATTAAAAATAACGTAAGCGTACAAAATAAAAAGTGAAATCTAAGAAATAAAAGTCCTAAAAATATGAAAATACATTTTACAATCCTAATGATAAAAGAAAATTTTTAGAAAAAGAAAATTATTTTTATAACTAATTAATTAATTATTATTAATTAAAACTATTTTTAACTATTAAATAATACTCTAAAATACAAGAAAATATGAAATAAGACTAGAAAAATAAAATTAAAACTTAGAAAAATCTAAAATATGATAAAACTAATTTTAAAACTGAAAATATATTTTTTTAGACTTTTTATATATTTATTATTAATTTAAAACTATTTAAAACTAATTAAAATGCTAGAAAATACAAATTTAACTAAGAAAAATCTAGAAAAATACTTTTTTGTCTTTTATATTTATCTAAACTTAATAAAATTGAAAAATTATTTTTTTGAACCTTTTTCTAATTTTTTGTATTAAAAGCTATTTAAAAAGACTTAAAAACTAATTAAAATGCAGAAAAATACCAAACAAGCTAGGAAAAATCTGAAAAATTCAGGAAATGCTTAAAATAATATTAGGAAGCTAAGAAAAATGAGAAAACAAGTGCTTATGTGGAGGATTTAGGATCTGATGTGGAAAGTGCTTTGAAATAAGCACGATAAGCAAAAGCTCACCAAAAGCCACCAACTGTTAAGCGAAGCTATGATATGCTAAAAGAACCAAAATGCAATAAGTTTCAACAAGCTCTAACCACTGAATCACAATTACAACAGATTTGATTTTTTGAGCTTTAAGCTAAAAAGCGATTAAAGGGGCCTAACTTTAAGCTTATGCACAAGCTTCACAATAAGCTCAAATTGAAAACTAGAAATTGGAACCTGGAAAAGACTGGGTGAGAGTACTTGTACCAAAAATCAGACCATGGGAAGCTCTTATGAGCTCTGTGCAAGATTGCAAAAGCGAGAAAAATCTCGGTATTAGCGAGGCGGTGGCGGGGAGACAAGCCCAAGTTCAGGAGCTTGTTTGAAGCTTTTAGAAAAATTGCAAAATTCTACAAAAATGGTAATAAGTAAAAGAGACCAAGTTGAACTTTTGAAATGCCAAATCTCATTGAATTTGACCCAAAATGAATCCATGAAAATTCCTTGCTTTTGGCTCAAACAGATTTTACCATTTTTTGACTTTTGAAGATAAATGATGAACTTTGACTTTCATGAACTTTGAATCAATTTTAACATTGAGATTGATGTTATATGATGAAATAACCTAAATGCAAGCTTTGTTTAAGACTTTTGAACACAAATCAAAGAGTTGGATTTCCAAAATCCAACAGTTAAGCTGAAATGGATTCAATTGCAAATTTTGACTTTTGTGGTGTTGCGAGACCCAAAACTTGACTCAAATGAGCTCATATAGAGTTAACAAACATGAAACAACAGAAATTAACCTTTGAAAAACCCTAGAACAGATTGATAAACACAAACCAAACACCCTTTATATATTGTTTTGTAATTAAAACTAATCTAAACTTGAACAAACATAATTAATGATCAATCTAACTTAATAATACCTAAATACAACTTTTAAAGCAGATATGAACTAGATTTAAACTACAAATATTAGTTATGCAAAAAAACTTGAAAATGACTTACAAAGTCCTATAGCCACTATGGCTTGAATCCAAGAACCATGAACCACTACCTATTTAATATCAACCCAAATGAATCTAAATCAACCCATTTCCATTGCATCAACCCAGTTCCAACTCCATTGCCAATTTTGCACTGTTTGACTTTAGTTGACCAAGAACCAAAATGGTTTGAAACTTGACTATAAGCTTATATAAAGCTATACTAAGCTTATATAAGCTTATATGAACTTGAAAAGAAGCATTATGAAGCTTAAACACAAGACTTTGAGAATAAAAATTACAACGATGGACTTTAACAATATGAAATGATCATATAAGCGAAATTGGAACTTGAGGCGATTTATATTAACCAAACAACTTAGGATAGTACAATTTAACAAAAGATAACAGTCTTACAACTAAAATAAAACTTTTAAACTAAAAGCGACATTTAACTAAATTTTTTAAAACTAAAAAGCGCTCTCTTCTTCTTTTGCTTTTCTTTTATACCCGATCTCTTCTCTCTCTCTCTCTCTCGATGAAATCCACCAATCCTAGCCATTGGATTGCTTGAAAAATGATCAACCATTTAAATTGATTTTGGCGCCAATTTTCTTTTGACGCCCATTGGGGTTGAGTGAGGAGGGAGGGTGCAATTAATGAGTCTTGGAAGTTAGTTGTGGAGTGGGGAACATGGTGGAGTGATTGGAGAGGAGGGGATGGGGTAGAAGGCGAGTTGCGAGGAAGCGAGTTGAGATGGTGAAGACTTTGGCGGGTGTTGGTTTTTTGACCAAGGTTTGACCAGCAAGTTATTAATAATAGGGGTTCATAATTCCAAATGCTATGGGGGTCCAAAGGATTATGAAAGGGTCAAAATGAGTTAAAGGGTTTAAAAATCAAGGACTAAAGGTGTAAATTACGAAATTGAGGGACCTAAAGCGCCATTCATCAAACTTGTTCAAGGACCAAAGTGACAATCTTCAAAAGTATAAGGACCAATGTTGCCATTTTCACATTTTCGAGGACCATTTACGCCAATTTTGAAACTTGAAGGACCATTTTGTAATTTTCTCAAACTTTTGATATTTTTCACCAAAGGACTAAATTTGACAACTTTTGATTTTAAAAGGACCTTTGGTGACTTTACTTTTGAAATTATGTGCTCGGGGATTTATTTTTGACAACTTTTGAAACTTGGGGACTAAAGCGCAATTTTGCAAATTTGATATGTTTTCATCGATTTTGATATTTTGCATTTAAAACACATAAAACAACGATTTGTGATATTTTGATCATTTGATGTGTTTACGAGTGTTTTCGGATGATTTTGCGGTTTATTTTGTACAAAATGATGAGTATTTAGACACTCATCAATCCCCATCTTGAGATATTGCTAGTCCCTAGCAATGATTTGAAAAACATAATGGATTTTAATCTCTTTACCAAAAGCCATTACTTACGGAGTAGCCAAATGTTTTAGTTCAAGTAAGAACCATGGTGCGATAACCATGTGATTTTGAGCAAACCACCGACTTTCAGCGGTTTGATTTTGTCTTTACGAAGCCGTACCCATACGGACTAGCCAACTCTTAGATAAATTATCAATATTATCTTTGGTGGTGATTACCAATTATGGATTTTCCTTGCCTTTACCACAAGCCATAATCTTGCGGGCTAGCCAACTCTTCACTTTTAGGATATGGTGAGTTGAGAACCATACAATTTTGGGCAAATTGCAAGCCATATAAGCGGTTTGATATATCTTTACCAAGAGCCGTTTGCTCTGGATTAGCCAATCCTTTTGTCTTCTGAGACATGGCGGATGATAACCAAATGAGAAAGTGTAAAACACTTACTCCAAAAAAAAAATTTTGGCCAAAAGGGGAATTGGGTATAATTATATGATAAAATTCGTGAGAATTCCCCACATAGAAATGAATATTGCCCTCAATATTCAAAGTAAGCGGTTATGCGAAACAAAAACGTAAAAGGAAATACTACGGCCATTATTTAGAAAAAGATTTTTTTTTTTTTTTTTTTTTTTTTTTTTGAAACATGTGGGCAACCCCCCACTAGGGTGGTAGAAAGAGGTGAGAAGGCGAAATATGGGTGAAAACCCATATGGCATCTCTTGTTTTTGATTCCAGTCGCTAGCTTGACTCGACCCGCATTCATTTGTTCATGGGGAAAGTAGCGTGGAAAACCAATCTCGATCGGACTTTCGTTCACAATGTTAATGAACATATGAACATCGAAAGTTCCACACCGACGAGATATAACCTCGGTATTGTTAATAGTAGAAACTATAAAGGATGATACGGGGTCAAAGATGGTGTCCTCATTCCGAAAGAAAGGAAAGAGCAACCACACCATCTGTGAAGAATGGAATAAAGGCGTACATGAGAATGCATGTCCATTCCTCGTGAGAGAAGCAAATCACCGGTTTGACATCTTTAAGCTTAAACTTGAAGCTTAGATGGTGATTGTCAAGAAGATGTCGGGAGGAGGGTGGGAAATGGTTCTTCAATCAACAGACTTTCGGAAAAGGATGTCTCCCTCGGATCAAGGTAAGTGTTATCAATTCCGTTGGAATTGACTCATCACTAAGAAATGCATCGACTTCATTCCAAAGTTGTCATCTTCCTCATCGGGAGTGAGAGAAGGGATGGAAGAGTCGGGAATAAGACTAGAAGATGATGGATCATTTTGAGCAATTCATCAATGGGAAGAATGTCTCCCATTGGATCACAAACATCATCATCAACTCGGATGGCGAAGAGTTTGGTTTCATCCACGAGACTAACAATCTCGATCGACAAGCGATGCGGAGGTGGGACAAGTGGTGTGCTCTTAGAGCTAGCGGTTTCCACCACTTCCGATGAAGTCTCGATTCTAGATCATCGTCATCATCATCAAGAACACTCTTGACTTCCACAGTACGACTTTCAAACCATTTGCTTGAACCGGGGTAATTTTCAAAGCTTTGAGCTCGTACGTTTTGGTGAACACTCTTAACCGTGAAATTTGAGAGTGTTGCATTGATTCTTCGATTTTTGATCAATTGTGGCAACACTCTTTTGTATAGAGGTTTGGAGTTTGGTTGATATTTAACGTGAGCTCTTCGTTGTCAACCCGTATGGTCGACTCTTGACAAACACATCAATCGAGCACGACTCGTTCTCAAGAAAGCTCTCCCAAGATGAGGGAACTCTAGGATGCATCGAAGTCTACTACAACAAAGTCGGCATGAAAGTGAAACTTTCCCACTTTCATCACGACATCCTCGGCTATCCCAGTGGACGAGTTGCAGTGCGATCCGCTAGCTCGAGTGTCATACAGTGGATGAAAGTTCGGGAAGAGCAGTTTCTTCCATCTTGAGAGTGGCATGAGGTTAATGCTAGCGCCAAGATCGGCCAGGCGAACATTGAAACATCCCAATCACACGGGATTAAGAACCGGCCGGGGTCTTCAAGCTTTCGGGAAGCTTATTAAGAATGGCTTGAGCATTGCTCATTGAGAGGAGTTTAGCCATCTCGATAGCTTGTCTTTGTTGGTGAGTAAGCCTTTAAGCGTGGATGCAAATTTAGGCATTAGAGCGAGAGCATCACGAAGCTTATATCAAAGTGAAGCTCATTGAAGATTTGGAAAAATTTTCCATTTGCTCTTTGTTTTGTCTTTGAGCTTCTCATCATTCATTCTTGATGGGTAAGGAAGGCGACTAGACTTTTGAGCCGGGATGGAAGTGTTTTACGGCTCAAGATTTTTCTTGAACATCGGGTTCGGACTTAAAACTTGGACTACGAAGGTGGGACGTGTCTTGATGCCGTGGGCTTGAATAATGCACCTTGTCCGTTGTCTCCTTGGTAACTTGACTAAATGCCACGGAGGAGGAGGGGCATAGGAGTCGTAGGTCCATTGTCGTCTTACCACTACAGTGGTGGCGACTTTCAACTCGGCATTGGGATTGGGAATAGTATTGCTTGGGAGTCCTCCGGAAGATGGCGAAGCTTTGTTCATATTCATGTTCATGAAGCGCTCATCATATTCTTTAACTCATTTGTCTGCCGAGATAATGTGGTATCAATTTCCCTTTTAGCTCACCTCTCATGTTATTGATCCGAGTTTGCATTGATCGCATGTTTGCCTCGGTCATTTCATGAAGTCATTTGGCATGGGAGCTTGAGGAGGTGGTTGATAACTTTGATGATTAGGAGCTTGATATGGTTGAGGTTGGTTGAAATTGTTCGGTTTGATTGAAATTTTGAGAGTTATTGAAATTTTGTCCTTGATTGGAACAAAGCGATTTTGATTGCCATGGTTTTGCAGGAGGAAAACCGGTGGTGTCATACCGCTAGGTGCAGTAGTGAGGATCGACTGTGGTCGGTATTGATTGTGGTTTACGAAGCTACGGGAGCTTGGTAAAAGGAAGCATCGGTTGCTTGACAATCATAATCGCATGTGGACCACTACAAGTTTCACACACCTTGTTTCTGGCTTTGATTGGTTCGGGCTTATGAATTTCGCTTTTGATTTCCTTTACCTCTTTTATCATACAATGGATGATGTCCGTTAGAAGCGACTAGCGGGCGGCTAACTCGGAAGAGTTACGGATGAAGAAGCGAGTGTTCGGAACATTGACTTTGTTGCGAGAAATAGGAACTTTGATTTTGCTCGCAAATCTCAATCACATCTTTAGGTTTACGATTCAAGATATTGCCGCTGCGGCTGCATTCAAGGAATCTTGATCATTACCGTTCAACCCATTGTAAAAGATATTGACTTGTTGAAGCTCAGTGAATTCATGATGGGGCATTTCACGAGGAGATCTTTGAATCTCTCCATGCCTCTCCAAAATTTTCATCGAAATTTTGCGAAATCGAAATTTCATTTTAAGATTAGTCGTCTTTGATGGAGGAAGAAATAATTGACAAACTTTTGAACAAGATCCTCCCAGTTTCGATGGATCGAGGGGTTCTTTTCGGCCAAATCCATTTGTCCCTCGAGAGAGAATGGAAAAAGCATCAACTTGATGACTTTTGTGGCACATCCTTGAAATTGATAGTTGAGGTCAACTTGTTAAACCAACGGATGTGTGCATCTGGTCTTCTCGATCGGACCAGCGGAATTGATTGTAGACACAAGTTGGATCAAATGTGTCTTCAATTGAAGTGATCGAATTGATAACGGGTAAAGCGATGGCATCTCCATAACCCTCGGTGGGTGCACGGAGCATTTCCGCCATAATGCGTTAAATACGCCATGTTGTTGCTTGAAATAGTGCGAATCTCGGGTTCGACTATTTGGGCGACGCGTCTCTGAGCGTCTTCTTGGAATTTCGCTAGATCACGCAAAGGACTCGATGATCTAGAAGAGCAGTGCGCATGCACTAGAGTTAACTCTAAGGACTCTCGAGTTAAGGAGAAATGGAATTATGAAGATATTTCGGATGAGAATGAGAATTATGAAGGCGTTTTATAAAAATGGGGTGGTGAGAAGAATCTTTATGGGTTTTACGGTTACGAAGCGTCGATATCACAACAAAATCAATTAACACAAAATCGAGGCAAAACAACGATGAACTTAACCAATAATCCAAGATGAATGGCTTCTTTGAAAAAGGTACACCAATCACAAGGACACAAAGGCAAGTTTTATATCTTTAGTTCGGGAACTTATTATGGTCGCACCCCAGTTAGGTAGTGCCTTTGCCTTGGTTTTCGGTGGTAATCTTTTAAGTTGTTTATTATTAAAGAAAGCAGCGATTCTTTTGTATTTTATTATTTGATACATATATAGAAACAAAAGAAAAATATTTTTGTGTTTTATCGTTTTGCTTGTTTTGGGTTTTGGATTTTTAGAAGAAAATATGGATATATATATATAGATGAGAGATGGATGATATAAACAAATGAGTGAGGATTCAAACAACTAATCGCTAAAGCGGAAGATAAATCAAGCCTGACTCCGTGGCGCGTAAAAATTTGATCTTGTGAAAGCCGTCAAGTTCTCTCGCGCAGCGTAAGAAAACTTAAAGCGACTTAAGCACGAAATCAATGAAGATCGAGGGTATAGTGTTTCCCGGGTCGTTATGTCCCGGTGAGTTGTGCAATGGATTATCAAGCGTTTAGTGATCGAGGAATTTGAGCGGAAAAGGATTACGAATATGATATTATAACTACGGAAAAAGCCAACAAATAAAAGCGGCTTAAATGCAAATTAAAGAAAATTAAAAGATAAAACCTATTAAATAAACGCTATCACTATATTTAAAGTGATGAGCGTTTAAAACCTAAAACGTACGTTTAAATTAAAATAACGTAAGCGTCAAAATAAAAAGTGAAATCTAAGAAATAAAGTCCTAAAAATATGAAAAATACATTTTACAATCCTAATGATAAAAGAAAATTTTTAGAAAAAGAAAATTATTTTTATAACTAATTAATTAATTATTATTAATTAAAACTATTTTTAACTATTAAATAATACTCTAAAATACAAGAAAATATGAAATAAGACTAGAAAAATAAAATTAAAACTTAGAAAAATCTAAAATATGATAAAACTAATTTTAAAACTGAAAAGATATTTTTAGATTTTTATATATTTATTATTAATTTAAAACTATTTAAAACTAATTAAAATGCTAGAAAATACAAATTTAACTAAGAAAAATCTAGAAAAATACTTTTTGTCTTTTATATTTATCTAAACTTAATAAAATTGAAAAATTATTTTTTGAACCTTTTCTAATTTTTGTATTAAAAGCTATTTAAAAATGCTTAAAACTAATTAAAATCGAGAAAAATACCAAACAAGCTAGGAAAAATCTGAAAAATTCAGGAAATGCTTAAAATAATATTAGGAAGCTAAGGAAAATGAGAAAAACAAGTGCTTATGTGGAGGATTTAGGGCGATGTGGAAAGTGCTTTTGAAATAAGCACTTGAATAAGCCAAAAGCTCACCAAAGGCACCAACTGTTAAGCAGAAGCTATAATATGCTAAAAGAACCAAAATGCAACAAAATTCAACAAGCTCTAACCACTGAATCACAAGCTACACAGATTTGATGTTATGAGCTTTAAGCTAAAAGCGAGTTGAAGGGTGGTAACTTTAAGCACATGCACAAGCTTCTAAATAAGCTCAAATTGAAAACTACCAATTGGAACCTAAAAGACACTGGGTGAGAGTATTTGTACCAAAAATCAGACCATGAAAAGCTCTAATGAGCTCATGCAAGATGCACAAAAGCGAGAAAAATCTCGGTATATCACGAGAGCGATGGCGGGGAGACAGGCCCAAGTTCAAGAGCTTGTTTGAAGCTTTTAGAAAATTGACAAAAATCTAACAAAAATAGTAATAAGTAATGAGACCAATTGAACTTTTGAAACCAAATCTCACTGAATTTGACCCAAAATGAATCCATGAAAATTCCTTGTAGTTGGCTCAAAGCAGATTTTCACTTTTTGACTTTTGAATAAAAATGATGAACTTTGACTTTCATGAACTTTGAATCCAATTTTAACACGAGATTGATGTTATATGATGAAATAAAACTAATGCAAGCTTTGTTTAAGACTTTTGAACACAAAATCAATGAGTTTGGATTTCCAAAAATCCAACAGTTAAGCTGTTGAATGGATTTAAAAGTGAATTTTGACTTTTGTGGTGTTTGACCCAATTTGTTGACTCAAATGACTTAAATATACTTACACACATGAACCAACAGAAATTAACCTTGAACAACCCTTAAGGCAGAAGATAAACGACAAAACCAAACACTCCTATTAATACTTGATTTGTAATTTAAACTATTTAAAACTTGAACAACTTATAATTAATGATCAAACTAACTTTAAATAACCTAAATACAACTATTAAAGCAGATATGAACTAGTTTAAACTACGGATATTGATTATGCAAAAAACTTTGAAAATGACTTACAAAAGTCCATAGCCACAATGGCTTGAATCCAAGAACCATGAACCACTAACCTACTTAATATCAACCAAATGAATCTAAATCAACCCATTTCCATTGCATCAACCAGTTCCAACTCCATTGCCAATTTTGCACTGTTTGACTTTAGTTGACCAAGAACCAAAATGGTTTGAAACTTGACTATAAGCTTATATAAAGCTATACTAAGCTTATATAAGCTTATATGAACTTGAAAAAAGCATTATGAAGCTTAAACACAAGACTTTGAGAATAAAAATTACAACGATGGACTTTAACAATATGAAATGATCATATAAGCGAAATTGGAACTTGAAATTGATTTAATATTAACCAAACAACTTAGGATAGTACAATTTAACAAAATTAAACAATCTTACAACTAAAATAAAACTTTTAAACTAAAAGCGACATTTAACTAAATTTTTAAAACTAAAAGCTACTCTTCTCTTCTTCTTTGCTTTTCTTTTATACCCAATCTCTTTCTCTCTCTCTACGATGAAATCCACCAATCTTAGCCATTGGATTGCTTTGAAATGATCTCAACCATTTAAACATGATTTTGGCGCCAAATTTCTTTTGACAATTGGGGTTGAGTGAGAGGGGGGTGCAATTAATGAGTCTTGGAAGTTAGTTGTGGAGTGGGGAACATGGTGGAGTGATTGGAGAGGAGGGGATGGGTTTAGCTAGTTGCGAGAAGCGGTTGGGGATGGAAGACTTTGGCGGGCTTGCTTGGTTTGACCAAGGTTTGACCCAGCGGTGGTTAATAATAGGGTCCAAGGGGTTCATAATTGTTTATGGCGGGGTCAAAAGGATTATGAAAGGGTCCAAAATGAGTTAAAGGGTTTAAAACTCCAAGGACTAAAGGTGTAAATTCGAAATTGCAAGGGACCTAAGCGCCAATTCTTCAAAGTTGTTTCAAGGACCAAAAGTGACAATCTTCAAAAGTATAAGGACCAATGTTGCCATTTTGCAATTTTCGGGGACCATTTACGCCAATTTTGAAACTTGAAGGACCATTTTGTAATTTTCTCAAACTTTTGATATTTTTCACCAAAGGACTAAATTTGACAACTTTTGATTTTAAAAGGACCTTTGGTGACTTTACTTTTGAAATTATGTGCTCGGGGACTTTTTTGACAACTTTTGAAACTTGGGGACTAAAGCGCAATTTTGCAAATTTGATATGTTTTCATCGATTTTGATATTTTGCATTTAAAACACATAAAACAACGATTTGTGATATTTTGATCATTTTGATGTGTTTACGAGTGTTTCGAGATGATTTTGCGGTTTATTTTGTACACAAAATGATGAGTATTTAGACACTCATAGAAATGTCACTTTATGGTTAAAGAAGGAATTGTCCTTGGCCATAAAATTTCTAAGAGTGGGATTGAGGTTGATAAAGCTAAAGTCGATGTTATTTGAAATTACCTCCTCCCATGACCGTTAAAGGGTTAGAAGTTTCCTTGGTCATGCGGATTTTATCGTCGTTTCATTCGCGACTTTTCAAAAATATCGACCTATGACCCGACTTCTTGAAAAAGACACTCCGTTCATCTTCTCTAGTGAGTGCGTTGAAGCTTTTCAAACTCTTAAGAAAAAGCTCACGGAAGCACCAATTCTAGTTGCCCCGATTGGGACCTACCATTTGAGCTTATGTGCGATGCAAGTGATTTCGCCATAGGTGGGTTTGGGGCAGCGAAAATCGAAACATTTCCACCTATACACTATGCTAGCAAAACTTTGACGAAGCTCAAGCACATTACACCACTACGGAGAAAGAATTACTAGCCGTGGTGTATGCTTTCAGTTTCGCCATACTTGATCATGTCCAAAAGCATAGTGTATCACGGATCACTCGACCATCAAATATCTTTTGCTAAGCAAGATGCAAAACCGAGATTGATCCGATGGGTTCTCCTCTACAAAATTTGATATCACCATCCGTGATAAAAAGGAGCGAGAGAACCTAGCGGTGACCATCTCTCCGTCTTGAAAATCCTCATCAAGGTGTGCTCGAGAAAAGGAGATAAGCGAAACATTTCCTCTCGAGACACTTAATGTGGTATCTCATCATGGAGATTCTAGTACCCATGGTTTGCCAACTTTGCAAACTATCATGCGGGTAACTTTGTTGTGAAAGGGATGTCGTCCCAACAAAGAACAAATTTTTCAAAGATGTTAAGCATTATACAGGACGACCCTACTTGTTTAAAATATGCGGATCAAGTCATCCGGCGGTGTGTTCACGGCCAAGCGCGATATTCTCAAGGCTTGTCATCATGGACCCGAGGGACATCATGGACGAACTACACCGCCAAGAAGGTGTTTGACTCCGGTTTCTATTGGCCCCAATTTACAAAGATGCCCATGACCTCGTCAAATCTTGCGACTCTTGCCAGCGTCATGGTAACATCTCTAAGCGAGATGAAATGCCTCAAAATGCCATTCAAGTGTGCGAGATCTTTGGCGTATGGGGCATTGACTTTATGGGGCCATTCCATCTTCTCGAGGAACAAGTATATACTCGTGGCGGTCGATTACTTGTCTAAATGGGTGAAGCGAAAGCACTCCCTACCTGGCCTTGAGTAGTTGTGAAGTTTTAAAGTCTCTCTTTGCCCATTTGGAACTCCTCGTGCTATCATTAGTGATCGCGGCACACACTTTTGCAATGACCAATTCGCAAAAGTGATGCTTAAAATCTGGTGTCACCCACCGTCTCTCTACCAGCGTATCACCCACAAACTAGTGGGCAAGTGGAAGTTTCGAACCGTGGTTTGAAAAGAATCTTGGAGAGGACCGTAGGTGAAAATCGTGCCTCTTGGTCGGACAAACTTGAAGATGCACTTTGGGCCTTCCGTGCAACACAAAACACCCATCGGGTGTACTCCTTACTAGCTCGTGTATGGAAGGCATGTCATCTCCGATCGAGCTTGAGCACAAAGCCTATTGGGCCTTGAAGCGGGCAATTTCGACCTCAGTCTTGGGTGATCATCGGAAAGTTCAACTCAGCGAATTAAATGAACTCCGTAATCAAGCCTCGAGAACTCTTTGATCTACAAGGAAAAGACAAAGAAGATCCATGACTCAAAGATTAAGAACCGCGTTTTCAACGTTGGTGACCGAGTCCTTCTTTTCAATTCTAGATTGAAGATCTTCTCGGGAAAACTTAAGACCCGTTGGATTTGGTCCATTCACCATTGCCAAAGTTTTTCATATGGCACCGTCGAATTATCTCAAGCAGACGGGCCAAACTTCAAAGTGAATGGACATAGGTTGAAGCACTATTTTGGAGAGGACATTCCCCACAGTGGTTGTCCGGATCTACAAACTTTCCCCATGAACCAATGAATGCGGGGATCGAGTCAAGCTAGCGACTCGGTAATCAAAAAGATAGCATGCCATATGGGTTCTCACCCATATTTACATCTTCTTACCTCTTTCTACCACTCTAGTGTGGGGGTTGCCCATGTATATATAAAAAAAAAAAAAAAAAAAAAAAAATCTTCTTTCTAAATAATGGCGTAGTATTTCCTTTTCGTTCTATGTTTGGCATAACCGCGGTACTTTGAATATTGAGGGCAATATTCATTTCTAAGTGTGGGGGAATTCTCACGAATTTTATCATATAATTATACCAATTCCCGTTTTGGCCAAAATTTTTTTGGAGTAAGTGTTTTACACTTTCTCATTTGGTTATCGATCCGCCATATGCAGTAAGACTAAAGGATTAGCTAATCCGAGAGCAAGCGGCTCTTGGTAAAGATATCTCAAATCCGTTGTGACTTGCAATTTGCCCAAAATTGTATGGTATTGACTCACCATATCCTAAAAGTGAAGAGTTGGCTATCCCTTAAGATTATGGCTTGTGGTAAAGGCGATGGAAAAACCATAATTGGTGATCGGCTCACCAAAGATAATATTGATAATTTATCTAAGAGTTGGCTAGTCCGGAAAGTGCAACACGGTAAAGACAAATCAAATCCGTTGGAAGGCGGTGGTTTGCTCAAAATCACATGGTTATCGGTGTACCATGGTTCTTACTTGAGCTGAAACATTTGGCTACTCGAGTAATGGCTTTTGGTAAAGAGATTAAAATCCATTATGTTTTCTCAAATCATTGCTAGGGACTAGCAATATCTCGATATGGGGATTGATGAGTGTCTAAATACTCATCATTTTGTGTCTAATATAAGCGGCAAAATCATCGAAAACACTCGAAACACATCAAAATGATCAAAATATCACAAATAAGAGTTTTATGTTTTTTAAATGCAAAATATCAAAATCGGATGAAAAACATATCAAATTTGCAAAAATTGCGGTTTTAGTCCCCAAGTTTCAAAAGTTGTCAAAAGCAGTCCACTGAGCACATAATTTCAAAGAAAAATCACCAAAGGTCCTTTTAAAATCATAACTTGTCAAATTTAGTCCTTTGGTGAAAAATGTAAAAGTTTTGAGAAAATTACAAATTGGTCCTTGAGTTTCAAAATTGGCAAATCTAGTCCTTGGGCGTTTAAAAAGGAAAAATTATCTTTCATGGTCCGTGTACTAATGAAACTTGTCATAAATGGTCCTTGTAATACCTTTGCAAAATTACAGGTTTGGTCCCTTGGTTTGTTAGAATTGCATAATTGGTCCTTGTATTTTAAGCTTAACAAACGGACCCCTTATTACCTTTGGCCCAATCAGTTTACCCAATCCAACCCTTGGCCCAATCATACAACCCGGTTTAAACCCGAAACCAACCCACTGTTATTAAATTCCCGGTCGAACCCTTTGACCATCCACCTTCCTCCCCTCACGAGATACACCAATCCCATCATTTCCCCTGCGACCTTCATTGATAACACTCCATCTCCACCATCATAACCCTACACCCCCCCTCCAAACACAAAGCCAAGGTTCATTTAATGCCCTTAACCCAATCTCGCTCAATCTCACAAGCGGTTAAAAGGTTTTGGCGCCAAAAGCTTTGAATGGCTAGGATCAAGTTGAGCCATCCAATGGTCATTTTATTGGTGGGAACTATTCGAATGAGAGAGAGACACTTGGGAGCTTATAAAAGCAAGAGAAGCAACAAGGAGATAGTTAGCTTTTATTTTTTAGCAATGTATGTCGTTTCATGTTTTTTTAGTCTAAAATAGATTTGCAGTTGTAATTTAAAGCTCCATTGTACTCAAGTAAACCTTTTCAGTGTATTTTAACTTGATTTAAGTGATAATTTCAGTTTATGTTCAATTTCCATCATTATTGTTAACTGTTGAAATTTTAAAATTCAAACTCAGTTGTTAAGACTTTTAGCAGCTCAAGTTAATCTCAAATAAACATATAAGCTCATAATATCTTTCCATAAGCTCACATTTGAAGTTTCATTCACTTTTAAACTTTGGTCAACAAAGCGTCAACACGGGTGAAAATTGAGCGAAGGAAATGGGTTGATCTGAGACATGAGAATGGGTTGCTTTGGATTGATTTGGGTTGGTTTGTATTAGGTAGTGGTCCTTTGTTTCACATAGCAAGCCATTGTGGCTAGGCAACATTGTAAGTGATTTATAAGTTTCTTAGCATAATCGGTTTTGTGGTTTAAATTTGTTAAAACACTTCAAGCGATGAGTAAATTAGTTATATTAAGTGAGTTTGATCATAAATAAGTTGGTTACGTGTTTGGATTTGTCTCGAGTTGTAAATCGATAAGACAAGGGGTGTTTGGATTGCTGATCCATCTGCTCTTTTTAGGCTTATGCAGTGTTGGTTTTTATTGCTTCATGCTTGTTTAGTTCTCTTGAACTCATTTGGATCTTAGATTGGGTCTGCAACATCACAAAGTCAACATTATACCAAAATCTGTCTCACTGTTACCTGTTGGAGATTTAGGATTAGCAGATCAGTGTTTTGAGTTTGGAAGTCAATAACATAGCTTGAATCAGTGTTATCATATCATATTACATCAATCTCAGTGACAAAAATTGGATTCAAAGTTCACTTAAGTCAAAATCTTAAATATCTTCAAAAGTCAAAGTAGCTAAAATCTGTTTTTGAGCCAAAAGCAAGGAATTTTCATGGCTTCATTTTTGAGCCATTTTCAGTGAAACTTGGCATGCTAAAAGTTCAACTG
Organism: Chrysanthemum lavandulifolium; assembly: GCA_022545495.1. Lineage (NCBI taxonomy): Eukaryota > Viridiplantae > Streptophyta > Magnoliopsida > Asterales > Asteraceae > Chrysanthemum > Chrysanthemum lavandulifolium. The sequence goes on from CM040243.1 coordinate 150,436,089, forward strand.
GTCTTTTTACTTATAAGCATTTTTGGTGAATTTTACAATTTTGTTTGAGGCCTCAATCATTCTCCTTTTAGGCCCAAACGCCTGCACCACAAACTCGGTTGACCGAGGTTTTCCGATTCTTCTTGACGGTACAGAGCTCATAAGAGCTTATTATAATCTGATGTTTGGAACACTTGATCTCAAACAGGTCTACTTTAGGTTGCAATTGGTAGTTTTCAGTTTGAGCTTATTCTTAAGCTTGTGCATGTGTTCAAAGTTGGCACCCAATCTGTTTTAGTTTATAAAATCAAATAAGCCAAATCTGTACTAGCTTGCTAATCTGAAGTTATAACCTGTTGTTTTAAGTTGCATTTGGTCATTTTTAGTAGTTTAGAGCTTCTGTTAACAGTTGGTTCACTTTGGTGCTCATTTGCTTATTCTAGTGCTTATTTCAATAAGCACTTGTAAAGCAGCTCTTAATTTCTCCACATAAGTGCCTGTTTTTCCAATTTTATTATACTCCTAGTATTAATTTAGACTTTTCCTGAAATTTTCAGATTTTTCCAAGTTGTTTTGCTATTTTTCCTAACTAAAATTAGTTTTTAAGCATTTTTAAATAGCATTTAATATAAAAAATTCAGAAAAGGTTCAAAAAAATAATTTTCAATTTTCTCAGGTTTAGATAAATATAAAAGTGAAAAAGTAATTTTCCAGATTTTTCATAGTTTATTTGGTAATTTTTAGTAATTTAATTAGTTTTTAATAGTTTAAAATTCATAAAAAATAGAAAATTAATCAGAAAAATACAAAAATAGTTTTGAAAATTCTAGTTTGTTATTTTAGACTTTTCCATTTCATAATTTCATTTTTCTAGCTTTGTTTCCTAATTTCTTGTATTTTAGGTAATTATTAAATAGTTAAAAATAGTATTTAATTAATAATAATTAGATAAATAGTTGTAAAAATAGTTTTCTTTTTCTAAAAAGTTTCTTTTATCATTAGGTTTATAAAAATATCATTTTCATATTTTTAGGGTTAATATTGTGTAAGTTTCACTTTTTAATTTGTACGTCGCGTAGATTTTAATTTCAGTTTTGTAAAAACATAAAACAAAAACATCATTTTAATAATAGTGATAGCGTTTATTTAATAGATTTTATCTTTTTAACTTTCTTTAATTTTCATTTAAGCCGTTGTTGTTTGTTGGCTTTTACGTAGTTATAATATCATAATCGATCCTTTTTAGTTCAAACTCCTCGATCGCTTACGTTTGATAATTCATCGCATAGCTCATTGGGACATAACGACCGGGAGACTCTATACTCTCGGATCTTCATTGCATTCGTGCTTAGCGGTTTTAAGTGGTTACGGTCCGCCATTCACAAGTGGCGGGCTTGTGTGATTTAAACATTTGTTTGGCGCATCGAGATCATCAGTGATGATGACGAATCTTGCTCGGTAGTGAAGATAAGGAATATGCCATGGCCGTTAGAGATTTTAGAAGTTCTTTAGAAGAAGAGGAAAGTTCGTAAGACAACCTCGAGAAGAAAAAAGCCATTCAGAAAGATCGGGATGACAAAAGGGTAAAGGTGAAAGAAAGTGTTTTAGATGTGGTGATGCAAATCATCTCATAGGAGAATGTCCCAAGCCACCTAAAAGAAAAACTCAGCGAGCTTTTGTAAGTGGTGCTTGGGTGATAGTGAAGGCGATGAAGAATCAAGCAAGGAAGAAATCGCTCTAATGGCGCATGAGTCGAATGAGGTACTTTCGATTCTTCTTACTCTTATTGATGCGACACTTTGCAAAACAATATAATCAATTGTGTGAGCTAAGTCTAAAATCATAACTAAAAGTAAATTTTAAAAACCAAAAGGAATTTTGGAAAATGAAGTTTATGAGTTAAAGAAAAAGCAAAAGCGACTTGAAAAGGGAAAGGCGAATGGCGATGGTTGTAAATCATGTCAAGAGCTTAATCTTGAAATAGAAAACTAAAGCTCACACAAGATGTTTTAATCAAAATAATTCTAAATTTAAAGGTTTAACAAAACATCGCTCTTGCCGATGAAATAGTTAAAATCCATAAAACACCGGAGACATGAATGGGCTAGGATTTAATGAGGTATTAATTCCAAAAGTCAAAACAAAATGGCGAAAAGGACGAACAATACATCAAAGCTAACTGCGATGCAGCCACGGACGAGACGGAACCAAAATAAAGTTCCATCCGTGAAACAAATGGTGCCGTGGGTACTTGACGAGACGAGAATGTTCGTAATCTGAACCATCTTGAATTTGTCAAAGTAACAATGAAAACCAAGGATAGTGTTAAACTAAAACCGGTGTTACATCGGGAGTAGGACTTGCTAAAAATGAATTTAGATCAAAACCACTCAACAACGATACAAAGCACCTTTTACCAAGCGCCCTTTCTAAGAGCAACCACAGCATACAACCCAACTACCAACACAATGGTTGGAATCAAAACTTCCCTAGACCATATCAAACTCAGTTACGTCATGGAACTCTTACCCATCGTTTCCATACATGAATCAAATAAATGGTATGTTTAACCCAAACGGACCCATGAGATATTGGGGACCAAATGCTTGAGTTATTTACTTCTTAGGTATGCTTGAAAGTTGGATTGGAACCTGATGAATGGATAAAAGATAGTGGATGCTCACGGCATATGACGGGCAACAAAGTCTCTTCTCATCATACCAAGAGTATGGCGGAGGTAATGTCACTTTGGTAGTAATCTCAAAAGCAAAATCATTGGCAAAGGTACGATCGCTCATAACTCCTAACTATTGAAAATGTTGCTCATGTGGATAGGTTAGGATATAATCTACTTAGTATTAGCCAACTATGTGATAAAAGTATAAAGTACTATTTGATGAAAATGGTAGTAAAATACTAAAAGATGGTATCACCATAGCTAAAGGAGTTAGGAAAAATAACATATCGTCATGAAAATAGATAAAACATCTAATGACAAGCTTTGCCTAACAACATTAGGCGATAGCTCATCTCTTTGGCATAGGCGGCTTAGGTCGCTAATATGAGACTTATACAAAACCTATCTTCAAAAGAGCTAGTTAGGAATTTACCAAAACTAAAATATGACCAACACTTTTGCGATGCTTGCAAAATTGGTAAACAAACCCATAGTAGTCACAAATCTAAAAATATGGTGTCCACATCTAAGTGTCTAGAATTAGTACATATGGACTTGTTTGGACCATCCGCTATAAAGCTACGGAGGCAACTTATACACTTTGGTCATAGTAGATGATTACTCAAGGTTTACTTGGGCGTTGTTTTGAAAACCAAAATGAAGCTTTTGATAAATTTGAAATTCTTAGCAAGAAAATTCAAAATCTACTAGGTGTTAAATTGTGTCGATCCGAGCGGATCATGGTCGTAATTTGACAACGAAGCTCAATTTGGAAACTTTTGTAATACAAATGGTATAACACATAACTTTTCGCTCCAAGAACACCTCAATCAAATGGTGTAGTAGAGCGTAAAAATAGAACAATTCAAGAAATGAGTAGAACAATGCTTAATGAACAAAACATTCCTCAAAGTTTTGGTGCAGCGCGTTGACACTTCTACATATATTTTGAATAGAGTCTTAATCGTCCTTTCTTAAACAAAACACCATATGAGCTTTACAAAGGTAAAAAGCCAACTTTAGGATATTTTAGAGTCTTTGGTTGTAAATGCTTCATTCTTAATACTAAAGACTATCTCACCAAGTTTGACCCAAAGTCTTATGAAGGTGTTTTCTAGGTTATTCTCAAACTAGCAAAGCTTATATAGTCATAACAAAGAAACAATGATAGTCGAGGAATGGTTGAACATAACATTTGGCGAAGTCCACCTCCTCTAAGACATCACCTTTGGTAGATGATGACTTAGTTGAAAGTCAAATAATAGAAATTCAAATTAATGATAACAAGGAAGACAAACCATTAAATAAGCAAATTATAAACATCAAAGAATCTAAAAGTCATCCTTTGGAAAAAGTCATAGGACAACTTAATCAATGAACCTTAAGGTCACAAGCCCAAAATCAAAGTAATTATTTTTGTTTTGTATCCACCATAGAACCGAAAAACATAAATGAAGCAATAAAAGATGAATCATGGGTAATTGCCATGCAAGAAGAATTAAACCAATTAGTTAGAAATGATGTTTGAAATTGGTTCCAAAACCTAAAGATCAAACCATAATTGGAGCGAAATGGGTTTTCGAAATAAAATGGATGAAAATGGTATAGTATCTAGAAACAAAGCTAGGATTGTTGCACAAGGCTATAATCAACAAGAAGGTATTGATTATGATGAAACTTATGCTTGGTAGCTAGACTAGAATCTATTAGAATATTACTTGCCTATGCATGTGCTTATGACTTTAAATTATTTCAAATGGATGTTAAAAGTGCTTATCTTAATGGGTTTATTAACGAAGAAGTGTATGTTGCTCAACCTCCGGTTTCACCACATTTGAGAAACCACATCATGTCTTCAAACTCAAGAAAGCATTATGCGGTCTTAAGCAAGCACCAAAAGCTTGAGTACGACCGACTTAAGACTTTCTTATTGATAACAAATACTCTATGGGATTAGTAGATAATACTCTTTTACCATGAAAAGGAATCACATATTATCATTGTTCAAATATCGTTGATGACATTATATTGGATCAACTTGTCAAGAGCTATGTGATGATTTCTCTAAAATCATGCACGACGAGTTTGAAATGAGTATGATGGGTGAGTTAAACTTCTTTCTAGGACTTCAAATTAAACAACTAGAAGATGGCATTTTCTTTAACCAATCCAAATATATAAAAGACATGCTTAAGAAATTTGGTCTTGAAGATTCCAAACCAACTAAAACACCCATGTCTTTGGACACTAAACTCACGAAGGACGAAGAAGGTGAATCTGTAGATAACACTAAATATAGAGGAATGATTGGTAGCCTACTCTATCTTAAGGCTAGTAGACCCGACATTATGTTTAGTGTTTGTCTATGTCTTTCGCTTTCAAGAAAACCCAAAGGCATCACACTTAGAAGCCTTAAAAGGATTTTTAGATACATTAAGGGAACAACGTGTTTAGGATTATGGTATCTCAAAGGCAGGTGTAGAAACCATAGTGTATGCCGACTCGGATCATGCGGTGACTATGTAGATAGAAAAAGTACAAGTGGTATTTGCACTTTTGTTGGACATTGTCTTACCTCATGGTTTGCAAAAAGCAAACGGCCTTAGCCATCTCAACTCTTCAAGCCGAGTGCGTCTCGGTAGGAAGGCATGTCAACAAGCTCTTTTGATGAAGCAAGCTCTCGTGATTACGAATTCATCTCAGCGACATTGTGATACTTTGCGACAACAAAGGCCATCGATCTCGACAAGAATCCCATTCAACATGCTTGTACAAAGCATATTGAAATCCGTCATCACTTTCTTGCGACAATGTTCAAAAGGGAACATTTCAATTGAGAAAGTATCCTCCGAAGACAACATTGCCGACATCTTAACTAAGCCTCTTAAGCGAGAACCTTTTAATCTTCTTAGACTTGGTTCGGGGTTAATGGAACCAAACATATAGGATAAACATAGCCTAAAACATTAGAATAGTCAAACCAAAACAATTTTGCTTTGTATACACTCACATGTACGGCGCAAAGCGACAACACGGACGGAACTAAATATTTGGTGCCGTCGGTCCGTCAGTGTCTCTGAAACAAAGCGCTATATACATAACATCCTCTTCCTCACAACCCACTTTACCAAAACGTGTAAAACTTAAACCAAGGTCATTATTGACACCTTCCCACTCACTAATCACTGAAGATAACATCATTGTAAGTATCCTAAATACATTTTATCTCTTAATTCTGAGTCTAGGATTCTTATTTATGTACAAAACTATCACAAATCATTACATGGGGTTTTATGTATGCTTTTATACCAAATATGAATTCAATTGGCAAATTGCATAACTAGTCATTGAAATTAGGTACTACATTATCATATTGCATAAACAAATCATGCTTCCACTAATTGATAGATAATGAATATAAGGCCTTATTCAAACAACCAAACACCCCATGTCAAAAGTTTTGAAAAGCTTCTCACTTGTAGGAAAATAATTTTTCATTGCTAATACAAATAGAAACGTTAAATTTTCATCACTTGCATGCTCTTGAATACTAAAGGTATTGCATAACTAATATGCATTCCCGGGTATATTCAAATGAAGCCACATTGAATTAGGAGCATTCGGGTTATCTCATGGTATTTGCCAAACACCCCACTAAAACCATTTTTGTGCATAAAATGAGTCGAGATAACCGCAACTCAAATTGTTTTCATATAGGCACACACTAGAACCAAAAGCGTTAAAATCTATTCTTATTTTTTAACATATTAATTCTTGTCCTAGGAATAACCATGGTAGCCATAAGATTCTATGATCACAAAGACACCCTTAACTACATTCCCAAACACCACAAAACCAAAGGACTTACCAAGGAACAAGTAGAAATATTTAGGGGTCTAGAATCAAGGTATTTCCATGAGGTAGAACCATTCACTCATCCTTCCTTGAAAACACCAATCTTCGTGAAGAACTAGCCGCCATTCAATTCGATTGTCTTCTTGACATCGATGAACCAATTGTCCTAGGTTTGTGTTAGAATTCTATGCTAGTGTGACCGGCTTTAGTGATGAAGGCGATGATGAATTTTGTCTTAGGTTTAGAATCAACCAAAACAACTACACCATCACCTTAAGCAACTTTGCTCAAGTGTTAGGAATTCCCAACCGAGGAACTTGTGTCTACGGATAAGTGGTCACTCACGGCTCTTGATACAACGCTCTCTTCCTACCTAACTTTCGTTTGGCGATAAGGATGCCATCCGTGAACACCTTTTAACCCAAAAGTGATACAACTGAGTTACCGAAAGGAAAAGAGGTAAACCGAGATCCATATGGAATGGAGCTAAATGAACTTAAGCCGAATTTAAAAATGGGAGGAGCTACTTAGAGCCAACGTCATTAGCACCATAGGAAATAGGGATCATTCAACTTAGCCTACTACATAGCTAGGAGAATGATTGACATTCAACTCGAGGATCGGTTGCTCTTCCATACGGGATGCTTCTCACCCGTCTCTATAGAAACTTGCACCAATTCCACCAACCCCAAAGGGATGCACCTTCACTATGAACTCATCCTCATCTTTGTACCTTTGAGTGATGAGCGAGTTGCTAAGACAAAAGGCAAGAGAGCAAAACCTCCAACTCCATCATCATCATCATCAAATAGCTCAGGATGGTCTTCCAAGCTCTCGTCTTCCACCTTATGAGTATTACGCTTCTCTTCCGAGATCGAGAATGAATCGTGAGTTCAACCAAACTAAGGGAATGTTCAAATGCCTTGGTAGGATGATGAACAAGATTTACAAGAAGTTGGACAAATAAGGGTACTTTAAGGTGTTTGGAACAATACATTATCGTTAATGTTTGATACTATTTAGTTGTTTTATTATGTAGGATGATAATATAACTAGAAACAATATTGTATGCTAACAATCTCATGCGGGGGATAGCACAAGTATGCTATCAAATTTTACCCATTTTACTATAATGTGAAAATCAATAAGCCTTGCTCAAAATCTATACTCCACTATGTTTATACATGTGTTATTTACTTTTCCTAACTAGAAATGTTTAGTATAACACCTTTTGAGAAAAATTTCGGGTTTCGAAAAGTCCCGACACCTAAAAGCGTACTCTGTCTACTTTTACGCACTTCACGGATCGAGGCGGCACCATAAATTTGGTACCGTCCGTTATATAAATTAGTACCGCCGTGGCATACTGCGGACGGGCGGCACCCTAAAGGGTTTCGGCCGTGTAAAATTTTGGTGCCGTGGATCCTCCGGTAATTTTCAATTTCGACTCTTCGTGATTCCAAATTACCATCCATCACTTATAAATCAATCTTAACTAGTTTATACTCTTATTAGAACTAGTATAAGTCACTTAGGTATATAAAATTCATTTCCACCAAAATTCAAAAATTTGAAAAATCCACCCAAGGAGCCCTTTGGCATAAAGGAAGGAACCAAATTTTTGGTACCTTCAAATCCGTGGGAAATATGATTGTTTGGAAATTCCACTCATTAGAACACATTTATTGCAAATCTTTTCTTCTTCACTCCATCTCTCTTGTATGGATTGACTTGGGTGATATGACTAGCATTCAACCCACTTCCAAATCATTAGGAACCTCATCTCTTCAATGGTTTAACATCAAATCAAACACATTTCTCCATAATTTTACACTTCTATAAATTAAGAGGTTTTACCATGATCATCCTCACACCTTCTTCATTCTTACTATCATCTAGCAAAGAAAACCAAAGTCAAAATGATAAAATCATCTCCAAAACCTTGCAAGAAGACCGCTAGAATTAGTGTGAGGCCTTGTTGCTTCGTTAACCTTAGCTCATCATCCGAGTCTTCTCCACTAACAATCTCATCTCCCATCCGAGATGATACAAGTCTTACCTTGGCTACACCAAATCAATCACACATTGTGATCACCACTCCACCACCTACAAAACACCAACTTCACCTCCAACGGCACCCATCAAACATCAAAACACCTCACCACCTTCACCACCAAGTTCTCCTACCCTCATGCCTATGGAGTTATTCTCCTCCACCAACTTCACCAAATCCTTCTTGGAGGACTTGGATGACTTGCCCCTAGGCCAAATCATCCACCACCATTGCCATCCTTTGGCACAATTGAGCAAATAGCTCATGAATCACCAAGGTCATCTTTTGACCCAAGCGCCCACTAGGGCCAAAACCTCTTCTCTTCCACCCCATTTACAAAGACATCCATGGTCCTTTGTATGGGATCATCCACTCCCACATCAATGTCCCTCATCTTGAGGACATTGAGGAGTGTATGTGGGATGCCAATCCCACTAGAGAGGAGATTCAAGCGGAACTCCACAACCTCCACCAATTCAAAGGCATGGTGGATTCTCACTAAGTGAGACTATGCAAATGCAAAATGCTTTGCTTGCCTCCATAATGACCACCCCAAACATTCCCAACACCACCAACACATCTACCATACCACCACCACAACCTTCCCAAACATACTTCCCCCAGGCATGGTTGCTCAACTTGTGAGCAAGCGGCCCAAACCATGGAAAGGACCGGGTTATGGTCCATGACTTCCAAGAAGAAATGAGGTTCATCCTCAATCATATCCTTAGCGCCTCAGCGATCTTTCTCATCCACCATCTAACTAGGATGGTCATAGATTAACATTTCTAGTTCTTCTTTCTTAGGATTATTTTTTTCTTGTACTAAAACACATCATTGTGTTCCCATTTCATGATCTTTATTCATGAAAATTTTAACAAATGAATGGTGTTTTATTATAGTGTTGGTGCTTTTACATAGTGTTTGCAAATGCTTATGAATGATCATTATTACTAACATTTTTTTGTAGCTTTATTTTCACAATCCATGTATCTTCCATTAAGCACCCAATTTAGGGGAGCTTTGATCAAGGGAGATAATGGCTCGAGCTCATTACATTTCGCATCGCCACTTCTTTTGTTGAGACAAAAGGGGAGAAAATATAGGAACTTGATTATATTTTGACTTTTACGAAAAGTCAACCGACATTGACTTTACGAAAAAGTCAAACATGATACATCATTGGTAATACTTGACTTTTCTTAAAAAGTCAGCGCATACTGACTTTCGAAAAAGTCAACATCATGCATCAACTAGTGAATACTTTGACTTTCATAAAAGTCAAACATCATACACTGCATTATCATTCTCTTTTCAAGTTCTAAAACTAATATTTTATAACTCTTGCACAAACCTTGTATCTTTTATAAAAATAAAATTTATATTTTATCCTCAACAAAAGGGAGATTGTTAATACAAATATCGTCATTAAACGTTATTTATATTTTTATCTTTACCTAAGTTTTGTTAACAACAAAAGTAAATTTTAATTTATAAAAGCTTAAAGCTTGTCAAGTTTAATAGATATTTAAACTAGCTTTTCAAACAATATATTCATCATTCAAGCATTTACATTCATGATCGGTGACATCTTGATATGACTCTAATCATTATGTATGATAGTAGTTTTAGAATGTGTTAGGTTCTTAAAACCAAACACTACTTAAATACTTGCATATTTCTAAAAATAGAAATACAATATATGACATCATGTAATGCATCATGGAAATCATTGGAAGATTTCATTAGATATTTTGTGTAGATTTGTACTCTTCATATCTTGCACAATCTCACTTAGATAGAGTTGACTTTGGCAAGATTTGATATCTTGGTACATCGGACCGTGGTACCAAAATGGTACAGGCGGAACCATAAAAGGGTTCATGGTCCGTCAGGCAGCTCTGTCCATTTTGGCTATAAATAGCAATGCCAAGCCAAGTAGTTTATCATACCTTTCCACTATACTCTCATACATATCTTCTCTCTAACCTTTCTAACTCAGTTTCATATCATATTAGTGATCTCTTTTGTAGCAAAGAAGATCAAGTCACATTCAAGCTTCAACGAGAAGTTGGAAGTCTTGTTTGTTTAGTGTTGTATGATCTAGTGTTGATTCATACTTCATTGTTGTATTAAACCATCATAATCTTGTGAGTGTGAGTGGTTAGTATTTTAGTCCTCAAAATACATTGTGTGTGGGAGTAGTTGTACCCTTGGAAAGAACTCGACATCTAGCTTAGTGTGGAAATAGTGTAGCGAAGTGTAAAGGTTTTCTCCGCCGGTGAAAGGAGCTTGTTGACTAGTGAAGTTAAACTCTCGAGTGTGAGACTCGGGGAGTGGAGTAGGGCAAGGAGAAAGAGTCCTTGTAGACCGAACCACTATAAACAACTTGTTGTGGTTTGATCATTTCTTTCCTTATTTACTTATTACATATTGCTTGCATATTTCATTAACATACTCAAGATCAATATCAATTGATCTTTCAATAAGTTTCAAAACAAAGTTTTTAACTGGGAAACTATTCAACCCCCCTTCTAGTTTTCTACAATGAGTTTTATTCAAAGTCCTAAGGTGTTCTTCTACTTCAGAGGTTTTTATTGTTCTTCTCTTACGTTGCAACTTCCTATTCTTCCTGTTGTTGCTCTTAAGCTGTGAAGTGCTAACGTTAGGATTAGAGGCAACTACTCATGTAGAAGTGGAATGAAGCACATTAGTAACGTGTGGTTTGTCATTAGGCGTTCTAGTGTCAATTTTAAACATTCTAGGTGCAAGAACATTTGTGTTAATAGACTTATCTTGTTCATACTTCCCTAACTTCTCTTTCAACTCAACTATAGTGTGCAACAAATCTTGATTTTCAGAGCGACTGTTTCCACTAACGTTTAAGACCTCTTTAGTGTATGCAAGATGATTATCAAGTTCTTGTGATGCTTTAGCACGAGTCTTTTTGAGTAAATCAAATATGACATTGGCAATTTCTTGTTCATATTTTGAAATTTTACATTTTAAAGACACGTTTTCATCATCCAGTTGTTCAAGTTTTGGATCAAAAGATTTTGCATAGCTGGTTGATTTTGTTTTACAAAGCAAGTTCTCTATTTTGACAATCTTTTGACACCATTGAAACGACGTTTTGTATTGAAAGCTCATTTAACAAGCGCTCATTTCAATTTTCAAAGACTCGATTTGAGGCACATTATCGATATTCTCAACATTATCAACAGAATCAATGACAATATAATCAAATGCATATGCAACAATATGTAACAACACAACATTGATGGTATCGGCACATATAACATCTTCAAAGTCGATCAATATGATTTCGTAATATATTTTTTCGTTTAGTATTTGAAATCGATGTTTGTTTTTAATTGTTTTCATAAGTCAATTTCCTTTAGAAGATCCGTTCCCAATATATTGCACACATTTTAAATTTCGGACATGGGGTAAAAGCCTTTTCGAAAAATATCTCTTTGATTTCGCGCATGTGGCGATTGAAAATGTTCAACTTTTATTTCAGAATTAACTTCAATTTCATGTTCCAAAAGTTTGATGTCCGACATGAATGTATCAAAATATTTAAGAATTTGACATCGTTCGGGTAATGTTTTTACTTCACTAAAGGAAGGTAAAGGACCATTAATTTGTGCAACATAGTTTCGGGGACCAATGTCAGAAAAGGAGTCAGGAATTGGTGTGATAACCCAAGGTGTGTTAGTATTATACTGTTGTTTAACAAAAGGTTTGATTTTTGAGTAATCGAATGGTTTGTTATATTCAACATTTTCCATTTTTAATCGACACTCAGCTTCAACATCTGATTCCTCATCACGATTATATTCAAAAACACTCATAATCGAATCATCAATTCTATGTTATGCACTGTACACTTGAGGATTTGGTTTGAATGCTCTATGTGAAAAACTTGGTTTGTAATCAACAAGAATTGGTCCATATCCATCTGGATTTGGCTTAAAAGAAAACTTTTGAATTTTCGTGATTGACTCACCATGTTTATAAACAACATTTGAAACTCTTTGATTTTGTTTTGTAAATCGACAATTTCATCAAGATCTTGATCTATTTGTCTCCATGAATGTTTTTGTACTCGAAAACTATTTTGACAACTTAACAACTCGGACTTGGTTGTTTGAGTTTCCGAAGTGAGAGCGTTAATTTGTTGTTTATGATCAAATTTTTGTTGTTCTATTTGAGAAAGCAATACATTCTTGGATTCAACTAGATCACGTATCTGTATTTCCAAAGATTTTTCATATTTTTATGATTTTGCAAAAGCGACTTCAAAACTTTGTTCACGTTTCTCTTTAGTTTCAAAATGTTGAGTTGAAACTTATAGCATTCATTATCCTTAGTTAACGATGCAATTTTATCTTGTAGTTTCTTATTAATCTCATTGCATTTTCCAATTTAGATAGGGTGGTCGACATAAGGTCATGAGTTACGAATCGGATTAGAAAAGGTTCATTGTGTTCAACGAGGTTCCACATATTCATTACTTAGGTCCTCAAATATAAGCACGAGTCAACTTGATTATCAATATTAACCATAAGGTCATCTTGATCGTCAAATGTAACTCGGGATCCATTTGATTATCATCGTAATAAGATGTAGAAGGCTCATGTTGAACACTCTGTCTCTCCGGATGCGGATGCGAGACGGAGTTGATAACATCAAATAGTCACGAATATTAAGTGTCAATTTCCCAGATAATGCTCGTTATTTATATCATTTATATGGATTTCGCTTGTTTTCCATTGTTTTCCACTTCGGGTAAATTACGAGCATTGGAGCTAAAGAGGCTCTAGGAAATGGAAACATATCTAAAGATTTATCACGGTATGCTATTTTGAAGAAGTTCTGGCGTAACTCATCTCTCGCATTTCGCCGTAACTATTGCGTGACTCGAGTATGCCAACTTATCGAAGAAGGTTACGGCGTAACTCTCTCCAAAGGTTCTGACGTAACTACATTAGGTCAAAAGAGGTTCCACGCGCGATACTTACGCCGTAACTCTTGCATCACTTACGGCGTAACCGAGTTTATTGAAGACTACGGCGTAACCACTCATTAGGTTCGCCGTAACCGGCGAGATCTAGTGCATTTTACGAAGAAATAGAAGGTTCTGGCGTAACTCCTATATTGGTTCTGCCGTAACCCGGATCAACCTATAAATACCCTACGAATTCCGGCATTTCTAATCATCCCATTCCACACACAACACTCACGAGCGTGGGAAAAAGCTCAAGGCGGTCTAGAGGAGCATCGGGTTGTTTCGAGGAGAAGTCACTCCATTACGATAAGCATTAGCGTTTTATATTTCTTTACTTTCAATTCATGTATTTCGTACCTTTGAATATTGAATTGATTTGCATGATTAATATATGGCTAAGCACCTTTTGGTGCTAGCCTAGTTATGATTCATAATTGTTTTGTTTGCGTTTACCTTTACTTCCGTACAATTATTTCTAAGTGTATGCATGCATAGTTCATTGGTAGCCACCCTTGGTTCGGTAGTTTTGAATGGCGGTTGAGGCCAATTGCCTAGGAGATATGACCAGTGACCCTAGGTGAGCGGATGAGACGGGAAGGGTAAGATATGACCAACTAACGACCCTTTCTACTTGTGCGATTTGACCAAGCGATCACTATCGTTTGGATGAACTTAAGAATTGGGGGTGTAGTGTCTAAGTTCCTAACGGCCGGGCACTCACTATTATGAATCTAGCATGTAGCGGTACTTAATGACTTGGCTTAGGGGACCGGGAACAACGGGACTTATGATGGTGCTTTGATTTCTCTGTGGTGGCATCTTTCTTTGATAGGTTAGGCGAATTGACCAAATCTTGTCCTCTCGAATTTGACCCACAGAAGTAATTGGAAGTAAGTAGCGTAGACATAACTAGCTAGGATGATTAACTAGGTTAGCACCACTTTCTCTATTGATTTCTCTTTACCATTTATCGCGCTTTATTTTATTACGCATTAGTAGTTTAATTAATTAAATCCTATCGAAACAATTATTATTCGTGACAATTAGACTTAGTAATAATCCAACACACATAGCTCTTGGGACGACCTCGGCTTTACCGTTTACTACACTACACACGACCGGTACCTTTGCCGTTAGTGCACTAGGGTGACCATAGGTATTGCGAGACACTATAAATTTAAGACACAGTCGATAAAACACGCATCAAGTTTTTGGCGCTTTGCTTGGGACTATTTTAGGATTTCATATTAAGTCATTTTTAATTTTCTTTACGATAATGTCGGGATACAAGACTCGCATGACTCGAGGCCTTTTACAGCCACCCCATTCGATGACCGGAGAAGCAATTTTGAAGAAGGAAAGTCTATTCTCGGTTCCTATTCACAACATCTTCTCATTTCTGAATCGGACCGATCGGACGCGAGCCGGAGGTCATCAATGAAAATAATATCGATGACCTAACTATGGAGCAATATTTAGAAGCGACCGAATGAGAAGCAGCGAAGCTTCACTCAAGATTCTCACTTTGAAAAATACTCTATTCGGATCATATTATTCGAGAGTTACATGAACTTGAGTTTTACGGAAGCGAAGATGAGGGCGCTCGAGAATCACGTGAAGAAGTTCTCCACTTGTCCTCTCTTTTCAACGTCGGAGGTACTCCGAGCTATTCGATCCTTTGCAAGGATTTTCCTATGACTCTTTACGGGACGGTGAAAAGATGGTATAACAAACTCCTCACGATTGTAAAGGAGCATGGGATAAACTTAGAAAAGAATTAGTCCTGCAATTTTGCCCTCCTTAAAAATGGCCAAGCTTCTTGGGAAAATCTATCAATTCGTTCGGGTTGGAGAAAAGCGCTTTACCAAGCATGGGAAAGATTTAATGAGCTTCTCTATCGATGCCTACCCATGATTTAAACAAACATCGGATCGTATCGTCTTTATCGTGGGATTAATGCGCGAACACGAGAACTTCTCGATTCACCAAGACCTATTCCTAGCATGACTCTGATCGGGCCACGGAATGTATTCGGTGGATTTACGAACATTGCTACAAGTGGCACATGGATACGAGTGCGGACCGGAGAGACAATTTCGATCATAAGGTAATGAAGACGATAACAAAGCAAGAATACAATTACGGGGAAATTTTCAAAAAACGAAGGTTAGAAAGAGAAGTTGAAGCATGCAGGGTTGAAAAGGTTAAGAGCGTGTTTGGGACCAAAACCGGGAGCGATCTTGAAAGAAAAATTCTTGACCACATCAGGGAATCAAGAGAACGAGATGATAGGATTGAAAAATTGATGAGGACATTCGTGGATAATACAATCTCTTCTCTCAAAATGCACGATGATAGGATTAAAAGATTGGAGAAGAGTGTTAGTTCATGTTCAGAAGCTATCTATGATTATTTAGCAACTAGGGAGGAGGAAGTTGTCCACACTGTAGAAACTATCCTCGAAGAACCTTTGACCTTTTCGGAAAAAGTTAAGCGACGAATCAGCATGGAGAGACAGTCACTTATGGACCAAACTTTGCCGGTAAACCCTCCTATCAATAATTTTGTTAATACTAATCATCATGATATTGCGCAGGAATTAAATATTGATGAGACAATTCACCTCAATGAAAGATGCCCAACGGTTTTGAGGAACGAGCTACAGCAAAAGGAAAAAGATCCAGGATACTTCACTCTCCCTTGCTATATCGAGATTCTAAACATGTGTAATGCCCTAGCTGATATTGGAGCAAGTATTAGCATAATGCCTCGTTCGATGTTTTTGCGTATGGGAATTGGTAACTTAAAGCCGGCCAAGATGAAAATTGAAATGGTGATCGATCTATGCAATCGCCATTGGGAATTGTTGAAAATGTGTTGGTGAAGATTAAGAAATTCCTTTTCGAGTAGATTTTGTGATTCTTGACATTCGGAAGACAACGAATACCGGTCATTTTAGGAAGACCTATGCTTGCCCCTTGCTCATACTAAGGTGGATGTCTTTGCTGGAAAGTTGACTCTTGAAGCTAATGGAGAAATTGCTACTTTCGGACCTAATGAACATTTGTCTACCCCAGAGAAGGTATGTGCAATTGACCCAGTAGGCAATTTTGGTGAATCTTTAGAAAAATTTCTTAGCGACCCCCCGGATCCTGGAGAGGTTGACTCGGGGAGAGATTTTGATGTTTTCGTCAATTTTGAGGAAGAGGATAACTTAGGATTGAGTGCTGAAGACCTCTCTAGTGACGTCGAGATGGCCCATTGGCAAGATAACTCTGGTAAGACTTTTTCGCAACCAGACCAACCTAAATTTCATGAGGTAGGAACACGCATACATCATAGAAACCCATATTATCTTAAGATCTCATGCAAAATCGGGTTCATCGACTTCCACCCATTTATTGACACTACTTCCCGATCAACATCATGTCAAAAGAATGCTACAACCAAGTTATGAAGAAAGAGTTAGAATATAAGGGAATAATTTTCTTGGATTTGCAACTAACATCCATGTCTTCGTTGGAACTCATTCATTTTGGTAGACTTTATGGTTCTAGGCGAGCGTAAGTGAATTTGTGGAGGATGGTCTTACGGGAGTAATTTTAGGGAAGCCCTTTCAGGAAATGTCGGGTTTAGATAAAAATGAAAAAGAAGGGTTAGTATGGTTGAAGATTAACGATGACAAGACTATTTTCAAAATGCCGAGAACGATCAAGAACTTTAGAAATTGGACCAAGAGGCAGTTGAGCCAAGCTCAACCTTTACTCGATATCAGTGAGGAAGACAAAGAAAAAGGCATTGATCACCCCTACCAGAAAATCAAAAGTTTCTACTTAGGCTGTTTAGAATTGGGAAATGACTACAAAAGGGATGAGAATTTGGTAAGTTGGATCCAGCGTGGAGATTGCCATGTCCACGAAATGACCAACAAACCTTTGGTAGCCCGTGACTCACGAGTCTAACAAAGACTCGTAAATAAAGAAAAGTGCTCTTTCGGGAGACAACCGAATTATCCCTTTCTTTTGTTTTATTTCCTTTTACATTGGGTTTTGTGTTTTCTAACTATTTTTGAGGAAGCGAGGAACTAATTCTGCTGCGATTCTTGATCGAGCGAGTTTCTGGCGTAACTCATCTTGGTGATTCGCCGTAACCAACCTTTTAGCGACGAAATTCTTGACGCATTACCAATTACGGCGTAATACCATCTCGATGGTTCGCCGTAACTACTAACTTTGCGACTCATTCGAGGTTTTGCGATTCTGGCATAACTCCTAAAAGGAGTTCTGACGTAACCTTCTCTGCTTTAATTCTTTCATTTTAAAACACAATAACCTTGTATTAGTTTTAAATGAACTTTGTGGGTGTGTTCTGTAAACCCTCACGAGACTTCACTCGTCCACTTGGGACACCAAGTGGTTTAAAAACTTGTTGCATTCGCTAAATGCAACCGTGATTCCTCTGAAAGTGAGTTAGGTTTGTTTTCGTTTTCATTTTTCTTTTTAGAATTATGCTTGTCGGTATTGTGATTTCGAGGGATTGAAGTTTGTTCATGATGCTTATCTGAAGGCACGTTCTTTTTCGTGGGCCTTCCTTCTTTATGGAGCAAATTCGGGGAAGTTCTCGCTCTAATTCTACCTTTCTCTTCACCTTTATTTTAATGCCTAGTACAAAGGGACTTTGTACAATTCAAGTGGGGGCGGGAGTAGAATTATCTCTTGAACTTTATTTAGCCCTCATTTTCTAGTTTATTTTGAAAAATTATGCCATTTTAAAATTTTGACATGTTTTTCTTAACCTAACTAGATTAGACCTTAGCGAGCACATACAACCCTTGATATTATATGGTGAGATTAGCCTTATCCGTTTCCAATATTTTACCCCAAATCCACCAAATTATGAGTGTCTTGGGTAGCTTGTAAACTTTAGAACTTGGCCTTTGCATCATTTCGAGACCATAGGCGAGGTATGTTGAGTTAGCTCGATGTATTTGGACTTTTCGGTTTTAGAAGGCAATATTATAGGATTATCACCCAAACGACCTACCATTGTGAGTCTATCGATTAGTCACCTCGACTTTTCGACCCCATGTGAAACCCTTTTGTTGCACTCATCTTTAGTGCAAGATACCCTAGATACACCCTTACGAGCCATTCCTTTCATTTTGTTCACCCAATATATTGTTTTGATACAC
This sequence comes from Chrysanthemum lavandulifolium, assembly GCA_022545495.1. Lineage (NCBI taxonomy): Eukaryota > Viridiplantae > Streptophyta > Magnoliopsida > Asterales > Asteraceae > Chrysanthemum > Chrysanthemum lavandulifolium. Next base: position 150,454,858 of record CM040243.1, read on the forward strand.
CTATACACCTTAGCCTACCACTGTAGTCTTTATTTGTAATTGGGAAGTCATCATTTGCCTAAGTTCAAGGTTCGAGTGGAAAGGTTGGAAATCACGCTTTCATCGACAACATTTACGAAGATCATTGAAGACCCCCAATTCCCATTGTTCATCTCAAGTGGGGATATTATGTTAGTATTGATTGTTATGTTGAAAAAAAAAATTGTTAGTTGTTATGTTATTGTAAAGTGCGATGTTATAAGCAGCGTAGTATGAGCTTTATTGATTTAGTATCGAGGAGGCCACCTCGGTCACATTTGAAGATTGGGTTGGTAGTTATGCCAGCAGTTGGAGAAAAGGTAGTGTGCCCATCACGGCGTCCTCTAATGACACATCTACCTTGCATTTCATGATCCGGTTTCTTGACTTCTAAGCTTGAACTTTGGGCGGACGGTGAAGTGGTGATGACTTGGTTATAGATTTAGACTACACCTTGTTTTTATTTTACACCAATTATATATCCATGTCTTATCCTACCCTTTTAGTCATGAGCGTGTCTAGGTGATCGTGAGCAATCTTTGGTGTCTTGGCCATGGATTTGGTCATGTATCATTGATTTTGTCCACTTCGCCGTGACATGTTAGTAATGATGAGTCACCCTTAACCTTTGTCGTGTCTACCCATATTGCCTTTGAGAATTGTTTAGCCCTTAACTCTAGTGGTGGAGATTTGTGTAACCGCCAAGCTTATGATAGAATACATGCTATGACTATGCGATTGGTGATCACCCGAAATTGACACTTAGAATAGTTGAGAGATTTGAGTGTTTGTTCCCCTTTCGTGAGGTGTTCGGCTTTGTTTTATTCTAGCATAGGGGTTTGTAAACTCATATTTTCAGGTTATGGGAGATATCTTTTAGGAATCTATCTAATAAGGTCTACTTGAGGGCAAGTAGAGTTCAAGTGGGGGATATTTGATAACATCAAATAGTCACGAATATTAAGTGTCAATTTCCCCGATAATGCTCGTTATTTATATCATTTATATGGATTTACGCTTGTTTTCCATTGTTTTCCACTTTCGGGTAAATTACGAGCATTGGAGCTAAAGAGGCGGAAATGGAAACATATCTAAAGATTTATCACGGTATGCTATTTTGAAGAAGTTCTGGCGTAACTCTTCTCTCGCATTCTGCCGTAACTATTGCGTGACTCGGTATGCCAACTTATCGAAGGTTCTGGGTAACTCCTTCCGGAGGTTCTGACGTAACTACATTAGGTCAAAAGAGGTTCCACGCGGCGATACTTACGCGTAACTCTTGCATCACTTACGGCGTAACCGAGTTTATTGAAGACTACGGCGTAACCACTCATTAGGTTACGCCGTAACCAGCAGATCTAGTGCATTTTACGAAGGAATAGAAGGTTCTGGCGTAACTCCTATATTGGTTCTACGTAGTAACCCGGATCGGCCTATAAATACCCCGAATTCCGGCATTTCTAATCATCCCATTCCACACACAACACTCACGAGAGCGTGGGAAAAAGCTCAAGGCGGTCTAGGGGAGCATACGGAGTTGTTTCAAGGAGAAGTCACTCCATTACGATAAGCATTAGCGTTTTATATTTCTTTACTTTCAATTCATGTATTTCGTACCTTTGAATATTGAATTGATTTGCATGATTAATATGAGTGGCTAAGCACCTTTTGGTGCTAGCCTAGTTATGATTCATAATTGTTTTGTTTGCGTTTACCTTTACTTCCGTACAATTATTTCTAAGTGTATGCATGCATAGTTCATTGGTAGCCACCCTTGGTTCGGTAGTTTTGAATGGCGGTGAGGCCAATTGCCTAGGAGATATGACCAAGTGACCCTAGGTGAGCGGATTGAGGCGGGAAGGGTAAGATATGACCAGCGGCGACCCTTTCTACTTGTGCGATTTGACCAAGTGATCACTATCGTTTGGATGAACTTAAGAATTGGGGGTGTAGTGTCTAAGTTCCTAACGGCCGGGCACTCACTATTATGAATCTAGCATGTAGCGGTACTTAATGACTTGGCTTTGGGGACCGGGAACAACAGGACTTATGACGGTGCTTTGATTTCTCTGTGGTGGCATCTTTCTTTGATAGGTTAGGCGAATTGACCAAATATTGTCCTCTCGAATTTGACCCCACTAAAGTAATTGGAAGTAAGTGAGCGTAGACATAACTAGCTAGGATGATTAACTAGGTTAGCACCACTCTCTCTATTGATTTCTCTTTACCATTTATACGCTTTATTTTATTACGCATTAGTAGTTTAATTAATTAAATCCTATCGAAACAACTATTATTACGTGACAATTAGACTTAGTAATAATCCAACACACATAGCTCTTGGGACGACCTCGGCTTTACCATTTACTACACTACACACGACCGGGTACATTGCTTATTAGTGCACTAGGGTAGACCATAGGTATTGCGAGACACTATAAATATTAAGACACAGTCGAGGACTAAAACATGGTGCTTCAAATAGCATCATTGCTTGAATGACCTTCTTCAAAAACTTACCATGTGGTTTCTTGAGATCACAAAACCTAAAAACCTTATCACCCATTGATCATAGTTTAGGGAGTGAGAATTGGAGGTCTATCAAGGATCGACTTCATGAATGGATTGTTGGTTGCTTAAAGCTTCACACATCTTTCCAAACCAAGATGGTTCTTTCTGTGTTGTGACATTCATAGCATACTTTTAATGTTGATATTGTTGACGAGGGTTTGGTTGAGGGATTTGTGGTGGAAGAGGTTGTGCTCCTTGAGTAAAGTATACTTGAGATGGTTGTTGAAATTGTTGTTGAGGATATTGTTGAAATTGTTGTTGTTGTTGTTGAGGATACTCATGAGGAAAGTAGTTAGAGTATGGTGGTTGAGACATCTTGAAACTTGTGTTGAGGATGGATCTTTGTAGTCGAATGAAACTTTGAAGTTTGTTGATGAAGTACACTTAAGCGTAAACCAGACTTAGGCGTAAACTGTGACTCTTACGCGTAACTTCCTTTTACACGTAAACTATTTCTTAGGCGTAAATACTCCTTACACGTAAGCTTAGGCGTAAACTAAATGCTTAGAAGTAAGAACCTTAGGCGTAAGATTACCTTAGGCGTATGATTTAACTTATGCGTAAGAATAACTTAGGCGTAAACTTTTACTCGTAAGCATTTAAGCTTATGCGTAAGTTTAGGGTTTTACCCAAAAATCCTTTACACTTATCCAAGTGTAAAAGATATCCACAAGTCGAAGTGTTTTCAGGCTTATTCAAGCAAGAAAACACTGAGTAAACCAACAACTTCGAAGATCAATAAAGAAAATCCTTAGGCGTAGGAAACTGTTAGGCGTAGGAATGACTTAGGCGTAGAGCTTAGGCGTAGAACTAGGGTTTTGTTAGGCGAAGAAAGGACAGTTTTAACCAAGCTTATTTTTTATGCACTAAAACGTTTTGTAAACCATATTTTAATAATGAAACAGCTTCAAAATCACCAAAATAACACAAAAGTATGAAACTTGATGATCCAAAGAACTTTTCAACCTTACGCGTAAGAAAGTACACGTTTCAAAAACCTAGTTTAAAAACTAATCTAATCACGTAAAGTTTGAAACGTTTTGCAAAAAACAGAAACTTCAACACCAAATAAACCTTAACCCATAAGAATCTTGAGTTTACAAGTGAAAAAATGACAGTTTTGAGCGTATGAAAAGGTGTAAAACGTTAAACCCACGCGTATAGAACTAAAACTTCAAAAACAATATGTTTCACCCAACTAGATGGCGTCTGATACCACTGTTAGGTCACCATAATATAACACAAGGATCAATATGTAAGAAATAAGGTAGAGATAGATCGGTTGAACACACACAATAATATAGTAAGGAAATGTTATGTGTAGATATGTATTATGAAGTGAACAACCAACCCTCAAATGAGGGTTTACAAGACTATTTATAGGGGAAGGGAGCTAGGGCAACATATCTAGTCCCTTCCTTTCTTATTGGGCTTTTGCATAGGCTCATGGGATTTTTACATGAGCCTTGCTATAGTTACTAACATAAAAGCCTAATTAAGCAACCTTATTACATATTAATGACTAACACTTGAATTACAAGTTAGGAGTGATTCCAACAGTTATGTTTAGTAGTTAGTCAAGTAACACCGTGGAGGACGGACGGGTCTTTACCCATTATATGCCTGATCCACAGGCGTAGGTGGCGTATTTTGTAAGACACTATAAATACCCTTTGACTCCCAAGGTAAAGGGTGGAGCTTCATAATATAGTTTACTTTCTCTCACTAGAAGTTCCCATTCTCTCCATCTTTCTCTCTCTAGAACTCTTACTATTCGAACCAAGTGATTGTGTATTTGTGTGTTTATGAAAACCAATATGTTATGGTATCAGAGCCATGGTTTGATCATCTACTTTACATGTTCCTGGATTCTTGATTGGTTTGTCATAAGTTTTGGTTTGAATGAGTTTAGAGATATTTTCACTCTTTTGATCTTATTTAGTGTTAAAGTTTGGATTTTGATTGTACTTTTGTGTTTAGAATCATCATATTAGTTTAGTTTTTGGTTTGGAAGGTTGGACTCATCTTGGTTATAGTGTTTTGATTGAAAAAAGGAAGGTTTTTAGGTTTTTCTTCACTGTCAGTTGACTCTCGGAGTGTATTTCTTGACTGCGATTTGGTCAGTTTTGGGTGCGAGTTAATATAGCTTTTATGTGTCTTGACCTTTTTATCGTTGTGAGTTGTTAGATTTTTTATTGCGAGTTGTTGTTTTTTTGCGGTTTGAGGTGAAAAGGACAAAAGGACAAGTGGTGGGTGTACTATTGAAAGTGACATGTAGGTTGCGATTTGTTAATCACTGCGTTTTGTTCTCTGCGATTTGACAGGTTGTGCGTTTTGTCTCTGCGAGTTGTCAACCTTTGGTTTTGTCGCTGCGATTTGTCATTTTCTGCGATTTGTCACTGCGGTTTGTTACTTTATGCGTTTTGTCACTGAGGTTTTCCACTTTCTGCGGTTTGTTTCTGCGACTTGTCAATACTGCGATTTGTTCCTGCGAGTTGTCAATTCTGCGTTTTGTTACTTGCGACTTGGTTCACTGCGTTTTGACCTAGTGCGTTTTGTCAAGACTGCGTTTTGTCACTTGAGATTTGACATTTTTTTTGTGTTAAGTTCTACGGTTTCCTCTTGATTTAGTAAAATCCCGTGAAAGAATCTATTTCCCGGTTTAATCAAAGAGTAGTAAAATCCCGTATATTTAGGAATCATGTCTACAATCATTTCTTCCGTTGTTGATGACGTTCAAGCTGCAGGGTCTGATACTCGTCCTCCTATGCTGGATAGAACTAATTAGGACTATTGGGCACATAGAATCAAATTGTACTGCTTGGGCAGAATGGTCTTAACATCATTAAGTCAATTGATGAAGGACCATTCCAAATGGGAACAACCAGAGATCATCTTAGAAACTGGAGCTGATGGAACCGTCATTTTGGGATTGGACAGACCAAGGACGTATGATGATCTTGATGAGAAAGAGAAGAAGAGATAAGATGCTGACATTAGAGCTTCAAACATCATACTTCAAGGTCTACCAAAAGACATTTACAAGCGATCAATCACAATCACGAGGCCAAAGCGATGCAGGATAATGTCAAGATGCTTCTCCGGTTCGGATCGACTAAGGAAGATGAGAGTCACTGACTTTATGATGACTTTGAGAATTTCAAAATGAACCCAAGGAAAGTATCACGTAGTATCATGTGAGGTTTCACAAACTTGTGAATGATATGAGGAACATCAACATGACAATGCCAAATATCAACTCAATTCCAAGTTAAGTAAACAACATGAACCACGAATAGCATGCATTTGTTCTGAGATAAAAGTGAACAAAGGATTGAGGAACACTAACTATGAACAGCTGTATTCTTACTTACTTCAACAGGAGAAGCATGCTACATTTGAGCGTTTGATCATGGAGAAATTCCACTCTAATACTGCTGCTCCAAACTCTTCAAATGACTCAACTGCATTTCTTTCAAATGTGAGGATAAGTACTCAAGCATCGCAAGTTATACCATCCTCTCAGAATCAAAAACAGATTACTATACCAGACTCAGGTTATACCCCATCTGACATGTTGATTGAAAACCTTGCAAACCAAGCTGGCTCTCTTGGTTCAACGATCTGAAACTCACTTCCCAAACCAACAACTAACTTTCGAGCGTCATCTAATCTACGAATCAAGCTCTTGTTGAAGATGGAAGGGTTGTGGTTGAGCGTGCAAGGAAGGCGAATGTGAATCCACGATATAATGCAAGGGAATGTAGGGCTGGAGCTGGTTATGTGGGTGTTCGAGCGAGGAAGGATCATGGTTCAGGTCGAGGAAACGGTTAAGTGCTACAACTGTGGAGGAGAAGGACACATTGCTAGGAACTGCACTCAACCGAAACATCCACAGAATGCTGAGTACTTTAGAGATAAGATGCTGCTGATGCAAGCTCAAGATAGTGGAGCGGTGTTGGACGAGGAAGAGTTTTGTTTCTTGCAGATGGAAATGCCAAAACATATGATGCAGATGTGGATGAACAACCGATGTATGATCTGGCAAAGAACAATCCCAATGTCTTTCGGGTTGCAGACTGTGATGCTTTTGACTCAGATGTTGATGATGAACCAACGGCACAGACTGTAACAATTCGCATTTTCAGGTTACTATTCATCCTCGTATTTTTACTATTCACTCCCGATACCCGCACCACCTTTTGACTAATACATTTTAGTTTACCTTGCCTAGTCATTAACTAGATATTATTTAGATAATACCTAGTTAAATATCTTACAAAATATCTCACTTAGAGAAGTAAAGTTTAAATTCTCTTCTTAAATATCTTACCATTCTAGGTTTTAACAGCGCTTACGTGCTCCGTCAAACTTATCACTCATATAATATACTAATATAGAGTATATTAACAAGTTTTAACATATTTACAAGTTTCATATTTTTACGATACCCGATTTTAAGTTTCGTGACTTTACGACTTACATTTAGCGATTATGGGAACCAAATCTGACTCCGTAAAAGCAAGATAACATAAAAACTCATACCTAGTCATCCAAGATAGACCATGGACAAAATTTTAGTGATTCACCAAGCCTTGGTGGCTTGGTGATAAGTCTTGAATTTATTAGATACATGCATGTGTCATAACTTACTAACTAAGAATTGAAAATATCTTAAAACTTAACCTCCTCACTACATCTTCTTGACCTCCTCAAGACACTATAAATACCCCTCCCCCCTCTTCTTAGTCATTCATGTTAGGTTCCTATATTTGTAACACAAGCATCAATAGAAGAAATAAAATGAAAGAATGGATCGGATGAACACACACATTTATGCGTAAGATATGAGAGAAAGGTTTATGCTTAGGATAAATGTAAATGTGAACAACCAACCTTCAAGTGAAGGTTTACAAGATTATTTATAGGAGGGAACTAGGGCGACACACCAAGTTCCCATCCTTTCCTTATTGGGCTTTGGATAGGCTCATGGGCTCTCTACATGAGCCTAGCCTTGATTACTAACATAAAAGCCATAATTAAGCTAACTATTACATATTAATAACTAACACTTGAATTCTAGGTTAGGAGTGATTCCAACAATCTCCCCCTAAGTGTTAGTGATTGATGATGAAAAACGTTGTAGGTGCTGATGTTGACGTCTTCTGACATTCTTCTTTCTTGTGAGAAGAAGTGTCTTGATTCGAACAATCTCCCCAATGTAGGGAAATTTTTTCCTTTGAAGTATTCTGCTTTGACGTCATCATTTTCCTTTGTTATTTAATTCTTTGTTCTTTGTGATGGAAGTGATAGTATGTTGTGGTTATCTGCATCAGGTCCGCTTCACTGCTCCAGTGTCTCCACGTCTTACTCCAACATGCTCACACGCTCTTTAACGTTGGATTTCGATCGATGTAGTTCTCTTAGTCTTTAAACTTTGTAGATTCTTTGACTTTGTGAAGAATCATTACGACTTTGTGTTGCCTTTTGAGAGAACTTCAATTAGTGTTGTTGTAGGTATGAGCATGTGGAGAATGCGACGATCTTTTCCACATGAGCATCCATAAGAGAAAACATAAAACATGGGTTAGAAATAATCCGGTACTTACAAGTTTCAACCGAGAGTGTTATGACATAGTGTGAAAACACAACTCTAATTCTCACAAAGGTCATTCGAAGCTGAGTCCCACAAGTGAGATAACGCGATGTACCAAGTACACCTATAGTTCGGATGAGTCATTGAGGTACATCAAGCATCACCCCACGATGTAGACCGTTTGAGACACACTAAGCGTAATCCACGGGGAGTTACGAAGTGACTGCTTTGTCGTGGTGTTTGATGTTGACCACGGCGGGAGTTTCCATTCTGTTAATACAAATAAGCCGTAAAAACATTTATTTATATTTTACGATCTTCTAATGTTTTGTCGATAACAAACGTAAAATCATTTTAACGAAACAAATAAAATACGTAAATGGTTTGAACTAATAGTTTCTAACATACTCACATTTTCACATAAAACACTAAAACAAGTATAAGTGATTTTATGATTTAATATTACATATGTACAACAACTAGTGTTTACATATTTGGGTAAAATATACACATAACTAGTATGTAGTATATTGGGTAATATAAATGGGTAGAAACTTAAGTATCATAACCCATTAGGCAAATACATTGAATGTAGTTGGGTACAACCCAAAGCCCTTGACCCATAACCCATTGCATGACATCATGCTTATATCATACATGGATAATATCCATAACCCATGGATCAACCCATACCCAAGTGACTAAGTGCATTGCACTCAAGAGATACATTGTATCTAGCTAAAGATCCATGGATCAACCCATGACCCATAACCAAAATACCCATGGGTAAAGGGGCGTCCGGATCCTAGCTTTACGCTAGACGGATCCCTTGTGGAAGGATCCGTGGGATCGAGGAACGATGAGATTTTTCTTCATAAATAGTAAGCCATTTCTTCATTGTTTCTCACCCCTTTCAAACACACTTTCTCCCGAGTTAAAAACTCACTAACCTCATATCCAAGATCTATGTTTGTAGTTTTGTTTTGTGTGATCTTCTAGGTTCCTCTTAAAGGCAAGATCACCACCTTTGAAGTCGAGCAAGCTCGAGTCCATGAGTTGCCATGCTTCCTCATCATCAAGGCTCTTCAAGTCTTCTTGTTGATGATTCCTTTCTTTTCTAAAAGTGTAGTGTTGAAGACATTAGTGAAAGATGTCTCAAGGGTCAAGACGAAGACATTAGTGAAAGGTGTCGATCGTCCATATTGTAGGCATTAGTGAAAGGTGCCTAGAAGCCAAGTTAAAAGACATTAGTGAAAGGTGTCTTGAAGATCTAGCCACAAGACATTAGTGAAAGGGTCTTGAAGATCTAGCTAAAGGCATTAGTGAAGATCTAGCCACAAGACATTAGTGAAAGGTATCTTGAAGATCTTACTCTTATCTTTTCATTACATACCTTTATATGCTTGTTTATCAACATCCAACACACACACCCAAATAGATTGACATAAGTAGATCTAAATAGTTTAAAAGGAAGTTTTAATTGGCAAAACTATTCAACCCCCCCTTCTAGTTTTCCGCACATTCAATCACTGAGGATCACATGTGTGAACCTCTCATAAATGTTCTCGACAGATTGCTAAGATCAGTGAAGGACTCGATAATGTGTCACTTGCGTCCTTATTGTTGAGCGACAAGTGATGAAATATCAAGTGTACCTAAGAGATCTTGATGAATCTCGTGGCTCTAGACTCAATAGTGCGCTTTGGTTTTCTGGCGGAAACTAGGAGAGGTCTCCTTCTTCAATACCGATTATCTCTAAGAGAAAGCCGATAGTTTCGTGGGGTTCCTGTGAGAATGAAACAAGCTACATTGAGAGAAGCTTGGTGGCTAGAAGGTTTAGTGCATCGCCTTTGGGTCCATGGCGACTTTGATCTTCAATACCGGTGTCATCAAGTGACAACCAGTAGCATATGAATTGAACCCGGTGTCGCCCTAAGTTGAATATTCTAGAGGGCTATTTCTTTTCACCCTTTTCTTTACTTTTCTTTTAATTCTTCAACTCCTTCTTTCTCGATTCTCTTTTCTCCTTTTTATAATCATACCTAAGGACTTCTAATTCTAACTATTGGTGGTGTCCTTGGGTAGATCCCTCCGGCTCTGGCGGATCATAGGACGGTTATTCCTAACCTTAGTCACCTTATAACTCCATGACTAACCTATGTTGCCATAAAACCATTTTCATGAAAATCTCTCAAAGTGGTTATGAGTAAAAGCATTTAATACCATTGTTGAGAGTTTAAGATTTTGCAGAAATACTCCCCCTCCACACGTGCTTAAGTATTTTGATAGAAATATACACGGTGAGAGAAGAGCGCGCACTTTTGAATTGATCAACTCAAGATAGACAATTCCCCACGAGACACGGTTACGTTGCATAGTTAAAGAGTTCCATTGTCAGCTTTTAGGTGACAACTAGCTCTAATAACTACCTTGAAGGTGTGGACAATCCTCGAAAGGTTGTCAAACTCGTCAAAGTTCATGTCTACCAAGAGTTTCTCGAATGGTACATTCTACTCGGACAAGTCCTTTGCGAGACATGTTTAGATTACTAGCGAGCTAGCTTGAAATTATTACCCGTCCCGGACAAGTCTTTTCGAGTTACTAACATTTAAGATATCGTCAATTCATTGGTTAAGTCTGTAGCACAACGATTCATTAGCAATTCACAACATATTTCTTATCACATAATTTTTCTCCCCCTAAAAAATAGCATATAAATGTTATTTTTGATGAAATTTGATATCAAATATGTCCATTTCGAGTTTTGTAGGAAGATACCACGAAGAACATTTTGGTGAACAAAGTTTTTAAGCAAATACTCCCCCTCAACAAGTGATATTAACTTTTGAGGTTTTGAAAATCATAAGGGGAAGTACTTGTCCTTTTGAGCAAAACTTTGAAATTGAAAGTTTTGATAGTTTTACTCAAAAGTAAGAAGCTTCCGCTCCTTTTATAAAGATTGTGGCACTGAAGCGTACCACAGGGTCCTTTCATTACAAGAACGGGTTGTACACTGTTATGTGTGCACAAGCCATAGTCATAAAAATCACACATCCCAATAATATTGAAGGAAACAAATCAAGTGTTACCAGGAGAATCAGGTAGTCCAGCAATAACTCCGGGAATGCGTTCTGGACGTTGATAGCCTGTGAGAGATATGCTGGGACGACCACCTACAAAACTCTCCAAAGTTCTAAACTGATCCCTTCTGAACAACCTTTCATCGATGCCAGTGATGATCTTCTTCACATCCCTTCTCTCCCTAGAATTCCATCTCTTAGGTGACCCAATGACTTCTTGTATCGCCTTTAACCGATAAGCTAACCCATCCCTGACTTTCTTCAATGTGTGATCCCCAAACTTATGAAGCTCTTTGCACGCCATGAGGAAATTGCGGTGTAGTTCACTACGGTAGACTACTCCAAATGGTTTGCTGATGAGGGTGTACTAAGCCAGTTGGTTAATGTCGGGAAGGTCTAGCTGTGGTTTAGTGAGGTTAACAAGCGTCTGATACGATTCCACGGCAAGCTGTATGTCTTCTACACGTTCTTGGATCACTATGCTTCTGATGTAGATGAGTAATAACTTGATGTATTCGCGTTGGATAGTTGTAGAGAAATGTCGCATTCGTCCTTGCACCTTAGCGAGATACATATCTTCAATGTCATTTTGCGGCGGTCTGGAAAATCCGCTTCACGAAGTCATAGTCCTCTTCGTCTTGTCGTTTGACCACAATGTTCTTGAGGAATGTAGTCCCACTTTGTGAAAGAGTAACATGTAATAGCAAGCGATCCGTTTATCACTAAACACTTCCTTATTCGATTTTTGAACCTGGCAGCTTTTGTAGAAGATTCTTCGGCGTTCAGGCCAATGATGAATCCCATACATCGCATCAAGGTCATACTTTTCCACTTGATTAGCAAACATGTGTGTGGCTTCTTCCTCTATGGCTGGATTGTTAGAATATATTGCTGCTGGGAAAGGAAATGTGAGTGACGTAGTGTACTTCCTTGTAACATCGCTACCGTGTAAAAGAAACTCGAGGTCATTGTTGAAGAAGTAACGGTATGGAATTTGAGGTTGATCCGGTCGGCCAATTGTTGGTAGCGGTCGGTCGATCATGTAGTATGGAGTTTGTCTTGTCTTGTGAAGTCGATGTTAGCTTGAGTTGAGCCAATCGATATTGTTCGACATGGCTCGTGCAATGTTTTCGAGATGGTATTCAACTTCAATTGCACTTTCTCGATTTGTTTTTAAGCGGTTGAAAGGCTTCATTCTTAATTCGCCTTAGCTCACCCTTTAGTCATCTTCTTCACTCTAAAATGTTCTTGAATTAGCTTCACATGCTCCATGGTACGGCCATCTACCATTTCTTGACCTTCTGGTAGTGAGGGTGTAGCATCAACAAGTGTAGAAAACCAGTCATATTCTGCAGTGTCATCTTCGTCTAGCCATGAGACAACATTGGTATTTATCTTCTTCTTCTTTGGTCTTGAGGAGGACTCTGGTTTCTTTGTTGAGGGAAGAGAGGTGGGTTGTTGTGGGGCTCTGAGATCTCTTCATCGTTACCACCAGTGTACTCGAAATGATCACCGGTTTTCTCTGTGTGAGGTGGTAACTCAGAGTCCTGAGGTTTATCTGTTGTAGTCGAACGTGGAGGAGATCTTGTTTCGGTTGGAGTCCTTTGGAGTGGTGGTGGCATAGAGGAGGATTCACCAGACTTCTTCTTGCGTTTCGATTCTTTGTCTTTATCCGCATCATCATCGTCTCTAGGACGCTTAGTCGTTTCATTGCCGCTCTGCATCAATTTTAAGTTGGTACTCCAACAATGCTTCAAACAGTTCTTGTCACACCCCAAATTACATTTTGCGGTGGAATGGAATACCTTGGGGATAGTGTCATAGCATCAAAGTTCTGATTATATCGAGCGACCTAAAGTGTCGTTTAGAAAATACATCGTTGGATTTAGTAAAATAATCGAGTTTACAAAGTATAGGTCCCAAATAAAAATCAACTGTGCGGAAATAAGTTTGATACAAGCCAAACGATGTTTTAAAGTTTATAAATCCCAGTGAGAGCGTCGTCACCACGACTCTATGATATGTCCGTATGCATGCCATGAAGTGAATGCCTTAGATACGAGATAAAACATGCTAAAAGTGTCAACACAAAGGTTGGTGAGTTCATAGAGTTTGTTGAAAATGATTTAAAAAAAATCTATAAGAAATGTTGATGCGACAAAGGCCTTGTAAATCCACTCGGTTCAAGTTCCGCCCATACAAAACTTGCAACTGTGTGTTTACAATCCATTGCCAAAATATAAATTGTCAATCTTGTTTGCATGTAGGACATAGGTGCATACGATATATACATAAACTTAATGCAAAGAATCATGCCAATCGAACCTCACGTGAAGTCTAACTTGTTTGTTGTGTTACATTGAACCACTTGAATAACATTATATTCACCCAAGGTCTCGTCTATCAAGGACACAAGGGTGGGCGTCGACCGATAGTACTATCAATACCTCTCTGCCGGCTCCATGAGTTAACTTGATTGCTAAAGTTTGTATGTTGTTGCATAATTGAAAACTAGTTTAGCACATTAAGGCACATATCATAATAAACACACAATGTCCAAAGTGTATAAGAAGTATAGTGTAACACATTTGTATAAATAGTTTGAGCATTCGCAAGAGTGAAACAAGTATAACCCAATCAAGTATAAAAGCGCAATCAAGTCTAAAGTATAGGTAAAGTTGTTTGGCAAAAGAGTTTAAATGTTTGGATAAATAAGCATATATCTACCCCAAATAGTTTGTAGAATTTAACGAGTAAAAGCGGGTATGAACTCACGATGAGTATATCAAAGTTTAGAATATTTGTGAAAGTAAACGAAAATAGTTTGAGCATGTATCTCCCCAAATAGTTATGAAACAATTAAAAGTAGGGGCTATGAAACTCACGAGATATGTCAAAGTTTAGAATATTTGTGATAGTAAAAGCAAGTAGTTGAGCATGTATCTCCCCAAAGAGTTTGTAAGACAAATAAGTAATAGAAAGTGGGACTACGAACTCACAGGTGTGATTGATATGCTAACAAAATGATGTGCACGAAAGTGAGGCTCGGAAACTATCCGCGACCTAAAATGAATGTTATGACTTGAGTTATGATATGTTGTCGTGAATGCATGATTTGAAAACGTATCACCCAATATGCTACTTGAAAACTAGTTATATAAAAATATTGTTACTTGAATGTGTGACGGTTTCATGTCGAAAAATAAATACTTTTGAGTTAATGGTGAAAATGTAGTCAAAACTATGTAACGGTTTTAGTAATTGAAAAATCAGTTTACGTCGGATTTGACGTAATATATATATAGGAAAACTAACTCGTTTTTAAGGTCCGTTTCCCCCGAAACGTCCGTTTAGGCCTTCAAAAACCTTGATTAAAATCCTGACAGCTTACTAAAGCTGTGAATAGTGTTTTCAGCACGTTTTTGACTCAAAGTTCGGTTAACCATAACTCACTCGTTTTAAGTCCGTTTTTCAAGTTCTTTATATCCACGCGAAGGTAATGAAGAGTACTAATATATTTTTAAACTTCGGAGACTTCACAGAAATTTTAAGGCCACTGTTTGGGTCAGTTAGAATTGGACTGCATAAACATTTTCCGGAAAATTATAGTTTTAAATCGTAACTTGAAACCACGTATATTTTTCGTTATAACTCCGTTTTAGTCCGTTCAAAAGGCCACGTTCATAACTAAAAATCTATTTTCTAAAACTTTAATAAAACTTATAAAATGACTAATCTTTTCGGAAAAATTATAAATTCGGACAGCTGGCTTCGCTTATTTTAAAATTACCATTTTCTACTTGTTTAACCACAACTTCACCACAAAATCCCTTAATCTACTCATCACCAATCCTACTAGAAATAAAATGCTATTCGAACCATAATAGATAAAAAGACCATTTTGAGGTTTATGTGACTACTTATAACATATAATTAAGCATAAACCACATCAAACCTTTACTAGAAAAGATCAAAACTTACTTTGATAAATCATTTTCAAACCACTCACTTTTATAAACTTCTAACTAGTACATACTTGTTAAAAATATTTATATAGCACATATGGGTGATAATCTTGGATGATAATGAATAAAATCACAACAATGCAAATATGATCATGAGGGCTTCATGAAATGTATGAAATATATATGAAAAAGTAAGAGATGAAGTTTTAGGCTTACTAGTTGCTTGATGAGGTTTAGTGAACCAAGGATAATCCTAAACACCCTAGGTTTTATTTCAAAACCTAAACAAAGAGTGTATCTAGATTGTGTAGAACTTGATAAGAAAAATTTTGGTGATCACTTCTTGATACAACAATGGGGGCGGATTTTGATGAAGAAGAGAGGAAGAAGACTTTACACCTTGAATAATTGTGATATGTGTGTAAAAGTCTTTGAGTGTAGAATTATATAAGTAAAGATCTTGCATATCTTTAGGTGCATCATGCATTTAATAATACATACATATATGTATATATATATACTTTTATTATGTAAGTAAATGTGTAGGTAAAGATAGTTAAGTAATAATAAGTTGTAACTTGTAGTATTGTTAAATAAGATTAGTAAGTTGTATACATTGAATATTTAAAGTAGCGTTAGATAAAATAAATTTCACGGGTCAAGATAAAATATATTCTAGTCATAAAAATTATAAAATACATTTCTTGCAAAACTTGAGTGAAATAATAATAATCGCGTAGTTTTAAGAAAAGCGTCGTAATAATATAACTTTAACGATTTATGTTCAAAATAAATTTAGAACGCTAGTTGAACTCAAAATATAGTTTTATAACTAAATGTAAGTATAAAATATATATCGGGATCATTTTAGAAGTAACGGATTAAATAATCAAAATAATAACTCACGCGATAACGTTTATTTAATATAAATTTTACGCGTTTAATGTGAAATGAAAAATCATGAATGAATCGATATGAAATGATGAATATAGAGTTTGAGAAATGACCAAATTTGAGAATTGTGACATTCTTCCCATGTTAGAGGAATCGCGTCCTCGCGATTCGATTAATGATACTATGGCCCAAAACGCGACAAGGGTTCTAAAAGTTTATGCTCATGTATGATCTAAATGATTATGTCAATGCTCATGCATATGAGTTACCGCCCAACAAGATGCGTTCCGTGCTATCGTGAGAAATTCCGTCCTAAATACATGCTTTCTTATGATTAGGCTCGATAAGACAAGCTTTCCCATTCTCAAGCAAAATTTCCAAAGACTTTTAGATAACCGATTTTGCTTAATCCCACAACTCATCAAACAAGAAGCGTCATACGATTAATTTGAATCGGTTTAGGTAACAACTTGTTTCTAGCTCGATCTTTGCAACTCATCAAACAATAAGCATCGCGCGGATCAAACTGAAACAAGTGGTTTGAAGAAAATCTTTTAAAATTTGGCTTGATTACGAATTGCTTACACATATGAGACTACTACTCCTTCATTGCATGATTCTTCCCGAATTAGACATAGGTGATCGGGCTATGTATAATTTAGGAGTAACTATGCAATGCTTGGACTAATCGACTCATATGATGTTTGGTGTTGAGTCATAAGTTCGCATGTATAAAGAATATGCACTTGTAATGATATGATGAGATGCTATGATGATGTGGTTATAGTCTAGGGTCAATGATGCAACCTAGTTCTCTATAACCGATGCTCGATACCAATCTGTCACACCCCAAATTACCTGCTTTGCGGTGGAATGGAATACCTTGGGGATATTGTCATAACATCAAAGTTACGAGTTATATCGAGCGACCTAAAGTGTCGCTTAGAAAATACATCGTTGGATTTAGTAAAATAATCGAGTTTACAAAGTATAGGTCCCAAATAAAATCAACTTGTGCGGAAATAAGTTTGATACAAGCCAAACGATGTTTTTAAAGTTTATAAATCCCAAGTGAGACGCGTCGTCACCACGACTCTATGATATGTCCGTATGCATGCCATGAAGTGAATGCCTTAGATACCGAGATAAAACATGCTAAAAGTGTCAACACAAAGGTTGGTGAGTTCATAGAGTTTGTTGAAAATGATTTAAAAAAAAATCTATAAGAAATGTTGATGCAAAGAAAGGCCTTGTAAATCCACTCGGCCCAAGTTCCGCCCATACAAAACTTGCAACTGTGTGTTTACAATCCATTGCCAAAATATAGAATTGTCAATCTTGTTTGCAAGTAGGACATAGGTGCATACGATATATACATAAACTTAATGCAAAGAATCACGACCAATCGAACCTCACGATTTAAGTCTAACTTGTTTGTTGTGTTACATTGAACCACTTGAATAACAGATTATATTCACCCAAGGTCTCGTCTATCAAGGACACAAGGGTGGGCGTCGACCCGATAGTACTATCAATACCTCTCTGCCGGCTCCCGCAGGAGTTAACCAGTTGCTAAAGTTTGTATGTTGTTGCATAATTGAAAACTAGTTTAGCACATTAAGGCACATATCGCAATAAACACACAATGTCCAAAGTGTATAAGAAGTATAGTGTAACACATTTGTATAAATAGTTTGAGCATTCGCAAGAGTGAAACAAGTATAACCCAATCAAGTATAAAACGCAATCAAGTCTAAAGTATAGGTAAAGTTGTTTGGCAAAAGAGTTTAAATGTTTGGATAAATAAGCATATATCTCGCCCCAAATAGTTTGTAGAATTTAACGAGTAAAAGCGGGGTATGAACTCACAGTAGTATATCAAAGTTTAGAATATTTGTGAAAGTAAACGAAAATAGTTTGAGCATGTATCTCCCCCAAATAGTTATGAAACAATTAAAAGTATGGGCTATGAAACTCACAGTATTATGTCAAAGTTTAGAATATTTGTGATAGTAAAAGCAAGTAGTTGAGCATGTATCTCCCCCAAAGAGTTTGTAAGACAAATAAGTAATAGAAAGTGGGGCTACGAACTCACCTGGTGTGATTGATATGCTAACAAAATGATGTGCACGAAAGTGAGGCTCGGAAACTATCCGCGACCTAAAATGAATGTTATGACTTGAGTTATGATATGTTGTCGTGAATGCATGATTTGAAAACGTATCACCCAATATGCTACTTGAAAACTAGTTATATAAAAATATTGTTACTTGAATGTGTGACGGTTTCATGTCGAAAAATAAATACTTTTGAGTTAATGGTGAAAATGTAGTCAAAACTATGTAACGGTTTTAGTAATTGAAAAATCGCCACGTCGGATTTGACGTAATATATATATAGGAAAACTAACTCGTTTTTAAGGTCCGTTTCCGAAACGTCCGCTTAGGCCTTCAAAACCTTGATTAAAATCCTCGACAGCTTACTAAAGCTGTGAATAGTGTTTTCAAGACGCTTTTGACTCAAAGTTAGGTTAACCATAACTCACTCGTTTTAAGTCCGTTTTCAAGTTCTTTATATCCACGCCAAGGTAATGAAGAGTACTAATATATTTTAAACTCGGAGACTTCACAGAAATTTTAAGGCCACTGTTTGGGTCAGTTAGAATTGGACTGCATAAACATTTTCCGGAAAATTATAGTTTTTAAATCGTAACTTGAAACCACGTATATTTTTCGTTATAACTCCGCTTTAGTCCGCTCAAAAGGCCACGCTCATAACTAAAAATCTATTTTCTAAAACTTTAATAAAACTTATAAAATGACTAATCTTTTCGGAAAAATTATAAATTTGACGGCAGCTCCGCTTATTTTAAAATTACCATTTTTCTACTTGTTTAACCACAACTTCACCACAAAATCCCTTAATCTACTCATCACCAATCCTACTAGAAATAAAATGCTATTCGAACCATAATAGATAAAAGACCATTTTGAGGTTTATGTGACTACTTATAACATATAATTAAGCATAAACCACATCAAACCTTTACTAGAAAAGATCAAACTTACTTTGATAAATCATTTTCAAACCACTCACTTTTATAAACTTCTAACTAGTACATACTTGTTAAAAATATTTATATAGCACATATGGGTGATAATCTTGGATGATAATGAATAAAATCACAACAATGCAAATATGATCATGAGGGCTTCATGAAATGTATGAAATATATATGAAAAAGTAAGAGATGAAGTTTTAGGCTTACTAGTTGCTTGATGAGGTTTAGTGAACCAAGGATAATCCTAAACACCCTAGGTTTTTATTTCAAAACCTAAACAAAGAGTGTATCTAGATTGTGTAGAACTTGATAAGAAAAATTTTGGTGATCACTTCTTGATACAACAATGGGGGCCGGATTTTGATGAAGAAGAAGAGAGGAAGAGAAGACTTTACACCTTGAATAATTGTGATATGTGTGTAAAAGTCTTTGAGTGTAGAATTATATAAGTAAAGATCTTGCATATCTTTAGGTGCATCATGCATTTAATAATACATACATATATATATATATATATACTTTTATTATGTAAGTAAATGTGTAGGTAAAGATAGTTAAGTAATAATAAGTTGTAACTTGTAGTATTGTTAAATAAGATTAGTAAGTTGTATACACATTGAATATTTAAAGTAGCGTTAGATAAAATAAATTTCACGGGTCAAGATAAAATATATTCTAGTCATAAAATTATAAAAATACATTTCTTGCAAAACTTGAGTGAAATAATAATAATCGCGTAGTTTTTAAGAAAAGCGTCGTAATAATATAACTTTAACGATTTATGTTCAAAATAAATTTAGAGCTTAGTTGAACTCAAAATATAGTTTTATAACTAAATGTAAGTATAAAATATATATCGGGATCATTTTAGAAGTAACGGATTAAATAATCAAAATAATAACTCACGCGATAACGTTTATTTAATATAAATTTTACGCGTTTAATGTGAAATGAAAAATCATGAATGAATCGATATGAAATGATGAATATAGAGTTTGAGAAATGACCGAAATTTGAGAATTGTGACATTTACCTTCGTCGATAAGCGTTCGAATCGTTTGACATTTGGAGTACAAGCTTGAAAACCAATTACGCATCGAGAAAGTTGTAGGCTCAGTTGGGTTGATTGTACAGCGATTAAGGCGTTGATCGATTGTTTGTTTGCCATTGCATGAGATTCGAGATAGAGTTGTCGGTGAACATCTCTTTGTCCCACCGAGGAGCAGTGTTGAGAAGGAACTTATGAGTATATTCCCTAATCGTCTTGTTCATTTCCCTTGGACATCACGATTGATAAACTTCGGATATGCTCCTTCGCTCAACATCTCGCTTATCCCGTCTTGAAGAAGATTGATCCCGTCGCCGAGTTGATTCACTTTTTGTTGGTCACGTCTTTCTTCCCGACTTGCTCGACAACTTTGACAATCTTTTCTTAGCTCGGGATATCCAAGAGTCGGTTGGTTTCTTTCTTGACTTGGAAGCGGATCTGGTTGTGCCTTTGGATGGTGGAGGTGAAGAGTGAGAAGACGAGTCTGATGATGATGAGACATGAGGAGGCTCAGGGTCCATAGGTGGCTCATAAGTTAGTTCCTTGGAGCGTGATGGACTATCTAGAAGAAAGTCATCATAATCAACTTCGTCATCTGGTCCAGATTTAGCCATTTCTTCAGCCTTAATCCTGGCTTCTTCATCTGCTTGAGCTTGAGCTTCTTTTTACGCTTTTTCTTTAGCCGCAACCTCAAAGATCTTCATCAGAATTTTCTCGACTTCTCCTTTTCTCGGTTCCTCAAAGTCATAGTTGATAGAATCCTCAAGTTGCTTTTGTTGTTGTTCGTGGGTTGTGGTACCGTTCCCTTATCGGGTTGATTAACCGCATCGGGCGGTGTAGATAGTGCACCACCACTTGACCCTCTGGGGCCACGAATTTGTTGTTGTCTGAACTCTTTAGCAACGTGTTGGAGTCTTAGATTCTTCACCTTTTTCCTGTAGTCTCGCCCGGTTGTTCTTCATCCGAGCTCTCCTCTTCTTCTAGCTCAAGAATCGGGTTTTACCTTTACCTTTATCGCTTTTTGATCGGGAGATTTTGCTCTTGTCAAAGTATCATCGATTGGAGTTTGATTAGATGACCTCTTCGTCCGCTTCAAAGTGTCCTCCGAGTCCTCGTCCATTAGCTTTTGTTGCGGTTCGGGTTTGGGAATAGGGATAGCATCTTTGATGGAATTTTCCTTTTGAGAACATGAGTCCTCTTAGGATACTTTCTCACTTTCGAT
Organism: Chrysanthemum lavandulifolium; assembly: GCA_022545495.1. Lineage (NCBI taxonomy): Eukaryota > Viridiplantae > Streptophyta > Magnoliopsida > Asterales > Asteraceae > Chrysanthemum > Chrysanthemum lavandulifolium. Next base: position 150,476,313 of record CM040243.1, read on the forward strand.
TGCTCGTAATACTTCCCGTGACCGCCTCTCCGGTTTTCCTAGTAGGTGTACGGAGGACTTTTCATCAAGGAAACCTACTTTTCCCGCTTTAATCGCTACCGGATATTGTTTGTGCGAATAAAGTCCTTTGATAGCGTCGAGAAGAAGATGATCCGTAACATCGCACCTTGTTTCTTCGTTGTTGAGTCCTTCGTCGACAACATTGAGTGTGGGCTCATACAACACGGAGTGTTGGTTGGGGTCATCAAGTCTCGAGGAATATCGGATTATACCCTAGAGCTCTTTGGATCAACAGTTTGGTGTATCTTATATACGGATCTTGGTGCCAGGCTTTTTAAGGTAAGACATCATGTCGTCCCATATCAGAGCTTCAACTTCTATGTGTTTCATGTTGACCATAGCCCAAAATATTTGAATTTCCATGAGCTTGGGATGCTGATGACCACTATCACGTCCGGAAACGGATTTGGCAATCATTATGTAGAGGGTTCTCCATGGCTGGGGAATGTTCTTAAGATCCACATATGAGTGCTTTGTGATTACCCGGCGGCTTCATCATAGCCGTTGTCGACCATGAACCGGAGAGCGACCTCTTCCGTTGGAGTAGCATTGTATTGATGAGGCTCGATGGCAGAATAAGAAGAATAGCCCTCAAATCTTCCGCGTGATGGTGACTTGTTTGTTGTTAAGCGTCACCACCACAAAGACTTTGACCTTTGACCTTTTGTATTGTATGCGTAATTGGTGAATGTAGATCTCGAGACGATGAGCGAATTCGTGAGCATGTTACGTAAGGTGAGTCTTGAATATCCACATAATCGACACGAAGACTCGAGAATAAGTGAAGTTATCAAAATTAACTCTGAGGTTATTCTTTCCAATCTTCATTGTGTAACAGTCGGGGAAGATGTCTTCAATTGAGAGAACATTTGGTGCATTAACATTTTCCATTTGAGCGTCCATATCGTGATCTGAAAGATATTTAGCCAAAAGAACCAACATATCGAAAGACATTACGTTAGTCAAAATTGATTTTATTGTCTACTTATTGAATATGATATGTTAATGATTGTTACGAGTCCAATGTTACTTGTTAGTCCAATAATCCAAAGACGTCGTGATAAGTTTCGTGAGTAGATTAACTTTGAGTTTTAAAGTCCAAGTCTTCACTTATTTTCACAACTTATTTAACATTTAAGCTTATTAGTAACATTTTGGTTTCGTGACGTTATGATTTATTTATTTACAAGTTTGTACGCGTAAAAATTCATAATTTTGGTTAATCTAAGGCTTAGGCGTAAAATTCCAAGCTTATGCGTAAACAATAGTGGTTATACGCGTAAGCATAAGCTTATGTGTAGGATCTTGACTTACGCGTAAGAAATGTTACGCATATGAAAAGATATCCTTAGGCATAGAGCTTATGCGTAAGCGTATATGGAACCTTACGTGTAAGGCTTACTCATAAGAGTGAACCTTATGTGTAAAGGTTACTGTTTACGCATATCATTCACAGGATACGCATAGTCCGCTTTGTAGAACCTTACGCGTAAAGGTTACGCGCAAGATTTCTCTTACGCATAACATTCTACGCGTAAGGTGATCCTTATGCGTAGGAGCACAATTAACCTTGATTCTGAATTTTCACGCGTAATAACCTGAAACAAATGCATCATAACCCATTCATTAACATTTTAATTCAAACCCTTTCAGTTTAAAATGAAGACTCAATCAAAACAGTTTACGCGTAGAATATGCTTACGCGTAGAAGCTTAAACCCTAGGATTCAAATTTTACGAGTAAATAATCTAACCATAGGATTGACACCAAATCATTTCTGCAATATCTTAGAGGCCTAGTGAGATGTCCTAAACAGGTTTTAACATCAAAAACCCCATGAATCAAGAATACCTAATTCGTATGAACTTAAATCCTAAATTTCAATTTCTCAACATTAGTTGTTTCTGGGCAAGATTCAAGTTAGGATTTGGTCAATTAAGCATGTTGATAACGCTACACGCGTCGTTCGGGGTCAAAGGAACTTCCTTTTCTTCGAGCAAGTTTTATAACACCCTAGGCAGTGAACCTAATCGTTGTAGTGTAGCATTAGGGTAAGCCACGGGTATTGATATCGTTCTCTAGGGGAATAGGAATGCTAGTGAGAAGTTAATACGCTAAGGTTGGGATTGAGGAAGATTATTTTTTATCTTTTTATGTTTTTTTGGAAATGGAAAGGTACGAATATCGGGATTTGGATTTGGGGGTTGGTATTTCTACCGATTACTCTACTTATCTAATTATCTAATCTAGGTGTATGTAGTCTATGTCTAATTATTGTGTGCTCGTATGATAGTTTAAAAATGTGTTCACTTAGGTTTTATTACTCCTTAATTATCTCCTATTGATGGTTGAATTGTCATGTCCTTATTCTTAATCGCGTTGTGTGTCTAAAGTCGTAGGGTATGCGTTTATCCCTAACTCTTTGAACTTACCAAAGGGTCTTGTCTACAAAACCCACTAGGGATTATAAACTCTAACTCTAAGGCCTCTTTGGATGGTTTAGCCTACAACCGCTCTAAGTGCTATAGCCTAAGGTTCACAAAGATTAATCAAGCATTAATTACACAACGAATGACCTATCGCATTACTAGATCATTAATCAATTAAGATAAGAGACAACCAATCAATATTCAATAATTAAGTTTCATATTCCCTAAGCAAACACACAAGTAAATTAGCCGGACTTGGAGAACATGCAAGCATACACACAAATAATTGAAGACATAATTGAATTAATGAAGAAAACACTTATCTTGATGTAAGTTAGGGTTTGGAACCCTAAAATACCGTACAAGACAGCCTTGGTTCTGTTTAGGTTTTTACTCCAAAAGACTACACACTAAAACTGAAAAATTCGGATTATATATATAATATTACAATCGCGACGGTGTCACCTTATGATTTGTGACGCCGGGTGGTCGCCGTCATTAGCGTTTCGTCTTGGCCACGTTAATCTTGCGACGGCGTCACCTTGTGCTTGTGACGCCGTCCTCTTCGACTTCGACGCGTGCGGATCAAATCTAGGCCGTCGAGTTGCGACGGCCTACTCTTTTAAAGCCCGACACCGCCACTTGAAAATAAGAAATTTGGCTTCGTGTCGTCATAAAATACTCCGACGGCGTCATGAGCTAGCGATGATTGCCACCTTGTATTTCAAAGACTTGAGTGTCTCGATTCTTGACTTTGGCCATTTTCTTCAGATATCCGCGCCTTTTCGTCCAAATAAGTGCCATTACGACAATTTGCCTTCAAGAGACCTAAAAGTGAAAAGGAACGATATTAAGTAATAACGGATACAAAAGTGATCAAATAAGGGCTTAAACGACCCTCAAAAAGGTACATTTAAAACCTTATCAAATATCCTTACACTTGGTATTTGCTTGTCCTCAAGCAAATGTGCTTTTAGCCAATTAATTTATAAGTTAGGGGTCATGAAGCATTGGTTTAAAACAGTCCACAACACATATAAGCCCATAAAAGTGATAACAAGCACGGAATTACATACTAGCACCTCACATGGGGTGTTTGGATACTCACATCTCTCTCGGGTGTATATGAAATATAGCAAGTTGGAAATGGAAGATAAACACTCATTAACCGGTCCTAGTACATAGATTACCATAGGCTTGAGAATAGATCAAACCTCCATCGCTTTGGCGTAAGCACCTAGGAAAGACTATCAAAGAGGTCTTTAAAGGGTTGTAACGTTAGGCTTACGGTAGGGAAACAAAGGGTTTGGTGGGATAGGCTATTTAGTGATGGCAAGTCAAAAATCTCTATGTTACAAGCATACGAAGAATGGCGTTGCTAAGCCAAGACTCGACACTCTAAACTCTAGATAACTGAAACAAACAAACATAAATTTAAAGGATAGATGTAGGATAATAGCCTGCTTTTTTTTTTTTTTTTTTTTTTTTTTCTCTTTTCTTTTTTTTCGATTTTTTTTTTTCATACACTTTTACTCTACCATCCTCTACGGTAACATCAAAATGATAGGGATTTATAGGCACATCCCTACACTTGAGTTTTTATTACTCTAACACTAATTTGACCCGAATTGAAAAGATCAAAACACTTGGGGTATGTTATTACGCAAATAAGGGAATTTAACGTTCCCTTCCAATCATTTCATAAACTTTAACTTTTTTCCCATGAGTCCCAATCGTCCCAAAACTGTGTACAAAGGATATGACTCGACTTAGCAACTCATGCAAGCAACTAGATAATTGAACTAAGGGTTTAGGGTGATAACAATAATGCACTAAAAGTGAGTGCATACAGGGTAGGCTAAGGCGATTTGGGTGTACATTTGGGGGTGGGGTGTAAACAATGCTCTTCATTGATATTCGGAAAAACCGAAACATCACGAGAACCGCGAAAAGGATAGGCTCGAGGGGTTAACTAGGGTATCGTGTACTAAAGATGAGCACAACGCATAAGGTGTGGGGAATTACTCAACCGATGTGGAAGAAGTAATTATATTACGGGTATCAAACAAGGGTTATCCTAATGCCTCTTATCATTTAGTTATTCCTAACTACACAAGTGTAGTCTTACTAGCGATCTCGGAATGCATCACAAAACAAGTTCTAGAATCTATTATACTACCGGTTCACCCTCTAATCATTAAAAATGAATGCTTTAATTCCTACTAATCTAAAGGTGATCCTCACATTTTGGGTGGAATTTGGGTGGTAAAGGGTTTTTGTGCTAGTCATGCAACTTCCTATCCGTGAGACGCTTTTGTTAAGACTAATGGCCCACTCCTATATGTCATGAGAAAATTTTAAATTTGGTGCAAAAATTACCCTAACCGACATTTTCTCATGGTTTATTACACAATTACAATTCGACAAAGCAAATAATCAAGGATAAGCATAGTTTCAAAGTTCCGCTTTATTTTCCCTCCCTACACTTAAACCGAACATTGTCCCCAATGTTCCCTAAAGTATCAAAGTTATGATAATGGAAGGTAATTAAAAACGAAAGAAACTAGTACTCCCCTGATTAGCTCGGTAGGATCCGTGTGAAGTAGTGGTTAAATCCTTTCCAAGAAAAATGTATGCGTGAAAAGCTCCTTCCAATCTTTTGTTTCTTCTTCTTGATAAATAAAACCTGCACATTTGAAGAAAACAAACGAAACCTTCGCGTAAAATCGGCGGTAATAATATATATAAGACTCTACTAAACTAGGATATAATGCTTGTGGAATGGATGTTTACCGAATTTCGGAAAATTAAGACCGAAAATTCCAAAATTTATAAGTAGCTTAGGAAACGAGAAAAAAAACTGTTGTTTTACTCCTTCCGACGACGCCAGTTATCCCGACGTAAACAGTCTGTGATTTTCTGAAAAAATTCGGAAAATTTACATCTTTAGAATCGGAAAATTTCACGCAAAACATCCATTATGACTCGATACAAGCATTTGACTCAAACAAACATACATGTATATCTTTTAATAATCGTTATTCTCATGTTCACGTTTCTTTTGAAAACGTGTAATCCTCCCTACACTTATCATTTATGTAAAATACCTTTATATGTAATTAAGACGAGGTTAAAGACAAAATAAAGCATTTTACAAATTTAAACATGAGAATAAACAATCACTAAAAATATCGACACACAAATAAAAAAAAAGAAAACAAATACACATGGGTTGCCTCCCAAGAAGCGCTTGTTTTTGTTCGAGTCACGAGCCTAACTCTACCCTTATTTAACGGATAAAGGGGAGGTTTTCCCTAAACTTAAGTTTAAATGCGGGTGATAGTAGCGATACACACCCTTAGGGTGGAAATTTGCTACATGAGGAGAGGGTGATGGGTGATTTATATGCTCAAAGGAGTGTGCTCCATTCATTAAAACCTTACCTAATTCTATTCGTGTAGCGGGTGAATCAAATCTCTCTCCTAAAAATGGATCATCATCTATCAACTTCAAAAGATTCTTAGTTAAGTATCCATCTTGACCTAATAAACCCGGTTTAAACCCATAGTGTTTCTTGTTATCAACCATGAATGGGTGATATAAGTGTGTAAGGTCATGGGTTACTCCTACATTAGCTTCCACTCTACATGGCTTAGAGTCTACCACCTTTATCAAGCAACTACCCGGATCATTTATTTTTATGGGTGGATTGGGGCCTAATTCAATTCTAAGATTCACATCTAAAGACGGAAAATTGGGTAAGGTTTTTGGTTGAGGCTCCGTTTTATCAAAATTAGGAACTTCCCTAGGACTAAGAGAGAGGTCATGACAACAAGCATCTAAGTTATAGGTGATGTGTGCTCTTCAAGTGATGGTAGAGCTTGTGGGATTGGAGTTTCCACCTCATTCTCCATTATATCTAGATCTCCTAAATGTTCATCATGTTTTTTAGTATGATCTGACCCAAATACACTCCTAAGCATCTCAAATCCTTCTTTAGCCATTTCAAATTCTTGGTCCGATTCATAAGAATTATTCTCAAAAATTTGATCACTATGTTCTATTTTCCTAAAGGATTCCTCACGTGTGTCATATGTTTTGAAATCTATCCCACACATGCAACTAAGTATTTTAACATCAACCATCTCACAATCTTGTTCGGGTTTAGGTTTCATGTTCTTAAGAACTAGGTCTTTTTGATCATGGTGCCTAAGATCATTCAACTGATAGTTTATGCATAGGAGGCTTTTCTGAAAAATTCTGTAGATGGTCTCACTAAAAGGAGTTGATCCTGACAATGATTGTTGAATAGAAGCCACACAAGAACAAAATATATCAAATCCATCCAACCTTACACCCGTCTCCTTTTGGATATCTCTAAGATCACTCACAAATTCATTAGAACAACAAAAACCAACCCGACTTGCGAAATTCAATTGTTCCTCATTTGTTAATGATTCAAATGCAACTTCACTTGCCATAGCGACAAATGAAAAGGGTTTTACGAACACAAACACAAAGAAGGGGGATAGACTACAAGGAAGCTAATAAAAAGAAAAAATCTCACTTGATAGGAATCTTGTGAGTAGACCTAAACGAGATATAAATCAAGCCTAAACAATAACTATTCCCCAGCGCGCCTAAAAACTTGATAACGCTACACGTCGTTCGGGGTCAAAGGAACTTCCTTTCTTCGAGCAAGTTTTATAACACCTAGGCAAATGAACCTAATCGCTTTAGTGTAGTATTAGGGTAAGCCACGGGTATTGATATCGCTCTCTAGGGAATAGGAATGCTAGTGAGAAGTTAATACGCTAAGGTTGGGATTGAGGAAGATTATTTTTATCTTTTATGTTTTTTGGAAATGGAAAGGTACGAATATCAGGATTTGGATTTGGGGGTTGGTATTTCTACCAATTACTCTACTTATCTAATTATCTAATCTAGGTGTATATAGTCTATGTCTAATTATTGTGTGCTCGTATGATAGTTTAAAAATGTGTTCACTTAGGTTTTATTACTCCTTAATTATCTCCTATTGATGGTTGAATTGTCACGTCCTTATTCTTAATCGCGTTGTGTGTCTAAAGTCATAGGGTATGTGTTTATCCCTAACTCTTTGAACTTACCAAAGGGTCTCGTCTACAAAACCCACTAGGGATTATAAACTCTAACTCTAAGGCCTCTTTGGATGGTTTAGCCTACAACCTCTCTAAGTGCTATAGCCTAAGGTTCACAAAGATTAATCAAGCATTAATTACACAACGAATGACCTATCGCATTACTAGATCATTAATCAATTAAGATAAGAGACAACCAATCAATATTCAATAATTAAGTTTCATATTCCCTAAGCAAACACACAAGTAAATTAGCCGGACATGGAGAACATGCAAGCATACACACAAATAATTGAAGACATAATTGAATTAATGAAGTAAAACACTTAACTTGATGTAAGTTAGGGTTTGGAACCCTAAAATACCGTACAAGACAGCCTTGGTTTGGTTTAGGTTTTTACTCCAAAAGACTACACACTAAAACTGAAAAACTCGGATTCTATATATAATATTACAATAGCGACGGCGTCACCTTATCTTTGTGACGTCTGGTCGCATCATTAGGGTTTCATCTTGGCCACGTTAGTCTTGCGACGATGTCACCCGTGCTTGTGACGCCGCCTCTTTGACTTCGACACCGTCGGATCAAATCTTGGCCGTCGAGTTGCGACGGCCTACTTTAAAGCCCGACACCGTCACTTGAAAATAAGAAATTTGGCTTCGTGTCGTCACAAAATACTCCGACGGCGTCATAGCTTAAGCAGATGACGCCACCTTGTATTTCAAAGACTTGAGTGTCTCGATTCTTGTCTTTGGCCATTTCTTCAGATATCCGCGCCTTTTCTTCCAAATAAGTGCCATTACAGCAATTTGCCTTCAAGAGACCTAAAAAGTGAAAAGGAACGATATTAAGTAATAACGGATACAAAAGTGATCAAATAAGGGCTTAAACGACCCCTCAAAAAAGGTACATTTTAAAACCTTATCACATGTCTATAACATAACACAACCACCTTTTTAACCAGAAACTCTCCCAAATGAAAACACCCAAATTTACGCGTATGAACCCTAATTTGAAAAATGGTCAATTCGTGTCCTGGGTGGATTTATTCGATAGAAATGGTATTAGAGTGATCATATAAGCATTTTAGTACAACCATTTTATCAAGAAACACCCAAATGATGATTTTGTGTTCATAGCATACGCGTAGAACACAAAGATCAATCAAACAAAAAATCCATCCGTTGGATGTTTATGATTTTAAAAACCTATGTTTGTAAACACCTTAGGATCATATCAACACTTACAAATCAAGAATTTAAAGCACGGATTGATGGATTGAATCTTAAGCGTGGATATTGGTTGTTGGAGAAGTAAATGTATGAAGTTAATGTTTTTGAAAGATTAGGTGAGGTATTTTGTTAAAAAATACTTTGAGCTTTTGACAATTTCAGTCCCTCCACCTTAACCATTTTCATCCAACGCCCATAACTTCTATTTTGGTTACGTAAAGAATGATATTTGGAAAGAAATTTGACGACACTCCCCTTCGACTTAAGAAATAATGAAATTTTATAAATATGAGCCCGGGGAGTGTCAGTAAACCAGACATGTGACCACCATTAACAAAGAAACAACCGGGATGAGGTAACATGCAAGTACAAGGTTTTATGAAACAGAAAAATATTTACTTTCTCCCCCTCAACACTTGACCAAGAAATACAGAATTTTGAAAAAGTAAAGTGTTGACGGAAGATTTGTACTTGCCATGTTGAAAGAAATTTGGATAGAAGAATATTTTTGAATTTTATCAGATTTTATATTTTTGTATTTTATTTTGAAAATATTTACAAAAGAGGTTTTGGTATTTCTTGGTTTTAAGAATGTTTTAAAGTTCATCCAGTTCCTCGAGTCAAACACCGTGATACCAATCCGGTGGACCAACTCATTAAACCTAGCAGGAGCTAAGGCTTTGGTGAGAAGGTCGCAATTGGTATTCAAGTACCACAAAATATAATTCGACGGTGCCCTTTTCCACGTGCTCCTTGATGAAATGATATCAAGATCGTGTGCTTTGATTTTGAATGTTGAACGAGTTGCGAGATCGCAATAGCACTTCGATTGTCGCGAAGACATCGGGATTACATCAAACACGTAACCATAGTCTTTGAGTTGTGTTCTCATCCAAATGACTTGAGCACCACACGCCGACATGGCTACATATTACGCTTGGTTGAGGACAGTGATGTACGCCTTGCTTCTTCGATTGCCATGACACCGCTTATCACCAAGAAATTGTAATGCTCTCAAGTACTTTTAGTGAATCTAATCATCCTGCGTGATCGTACGAAAAAGCTATTAGTTCAAAACCGAGAATCCTTGAATACGGATCCCCAGTTAATGGTTCCCTGATGTATCGGAGGATTCTTTTAGCCTAAGAGAGGTGAGTTTCAGTTGGTCTCGATCGATAACGGAGCAAAGATATCAAACAAAGACAATATCAGCTTCTTTGGTCGTTAGATACATGAGAGACCTAATGATACTACGGTATTTGGTAGGGTCAACCAATTTCCCATGCAAATCGATCCGACTTCTTGGTATGTACCATTGGAGTGGCATAGGTGTCACAGTTTGCATTCCATTTTTGTTCAAAATTTCAAGGGCATATTTGGGTGATTCAAGAAAATACCACGGGGTGATTGATGAACTTGCAATCCTAGAAAGAATGTAAGTTCACCCATCATTAACATTTCAAAATGTTTTTTCTTAAGTTTTGAAAAAGCGTTTGAGTACTTAAGATGTGTTGACCCAAAAATGATGTCATCCACATAGATTTGAACGATTAAAATGTGAGCCCCGTGATATTGTATGAATAGTGTAGGGTCGACCGAACCTTTGGTGAAATTATTGGCAATGAGAAAGGATGATAACTTATCGTACCACGCCCGAGGAGCTTGTTTGAGTCCGTAGAGAGCCTTGTTCAGTTTGTAAACGTGGTTCGGGAACTCTGGATCAACGAATCCTTCTGGCTGGCTGACATAGACCGTTTCTTCAGTTTACCATTAAAAGCGGTTTTGACGTCCATCCGAAAGACCGTGATGTTCATGTGAGCCACGAGCGCCGAAATATCCGAGCGACCTCAAGAAGAGCAACCGAGCAATTGATTCTTCAAAGTCAATACCCTCTTCCATCTATAACCCTTAGCCACCGGGACGTGACTTATTTACGATTACGGTTCCTTCAAAGATCTAATTTGTTTTTCCAAATCCATTTTAGACCAATGACGAAGACCCTTGTTGGTCTTTCAACTATTTCCATACTTCAAGGCGTTTAAAGCGATTGAGTTCTTCTTGCATGGATTCAATCCAGGTTGTCTTTGGTCATTCGTCTTTAATGTTTTTAGGTTCAGATTGGCATGACGGTGAGTGCATAAATGCAATGTTCATCGTATGCGCGAAGACGTTGTCTTATTACTGTTGGTTGATTCGGGTTACCAATAGTGTTCTCAAGAGGATGGTCTTTCGTCCAACGATGTGTGAAAGGTTGATTTTGATATACATTATGCAGTTGGGAGGATTCAAATGGCTTGTAGATGATTCCGCAACATCGGTGCAATAGTTTCATTGGCAAACGGGTTGAAGAACGATTTGGATCATAATCTGCGGTGGGGTACTTCATTGTTCGAAAATCATCACCGGTTCACGTCGTTGGATGCGGTATGTTCAATTGTTGTTGTAGAATCAATGGTGGTGCTTACTCAACGATGAGTTATTGTAGCAGTGTATCGTATTGGATTTTGATCGGGTTGAGCAATGGAAACATTGGACACAGGTGCACGTTCATCAATATCATCACTAAACGAGAAGAGCAAATATTTGCTCCATTTGACGTCGAGTTAGTTGTAGACTAGGTTCGGTGATGATGGGGTTTGAGGAAGTTTAAGCGGTTATGTCCGGGTTCCAAGTTGTTATGCTCGAAGCCATTTCGTAAGCTCATCGAAATTGGCATGAATCGTTTCCATAATCTCCTTGTACGACGATTCCGGATCCAGTAGCCTTGGAGTTTTCACAATATCCTACAAAGATGCCAATGTCGACTTTGGCTTTGAGCTTACCAAAGTCATCACGATCATTATTAAGATAACAAAGGATCCAAATACATGAAAGTGTTTGAGATTCGGTTCTGGTTGTGGATAAGCTCATAAGGTGTTTTGTTGTGGCGCTTGGTAATCATTGAGCGATTCGAGTGTAGCATGCGGTTGAAACGGCTTGACCACAAGTGTCTGAAGTTTAGCATTAATTAACATTGTTCTTAACATCACCGCCTAGCGCGATTGGTGCCACCGATCATCAGAAACATCGGGCCCGCATGTGATGCCCTTTGCCAATATAGGGCGCAAGTTCGAATCCGACTTGCAGCATGGAAGTGGGCACCGCGATCAGGTATTTCACAGGCATCAAACCTTTGTCGGGTAGGGTTGATGGGTACCAAAAGGTACACAGGGTTGAGGTGTCCCTGCCAAACTACACTTTTTTTGCCAACATTGTTCTTGCAGCTTCCACTAACGTACGGTTTCGTCTTTCAACAACTCCGTTTTGTTCTGGTGTACGTGCAATAGATGTTTGATGCTCAATTCCCACTTTCTCATAAAATTCATGAAGAGTTTGATTCACAAATTCGGTTCCTTTGTCATTACGATTTGTCGATTGTGTTAGGAGTCGAACTTAAATTTTCGTGAGAAAGGTGATGATCATCGTGGAGCTTGATCTTTACTTCAAGAAAATAAACCCAAGTCCATCTTGAGTAGTCATCTACAATTACCAAGATGTAGCGTTTGCCATTAATCGTCTGCAGCGCATCGGGCACATAAATCCATGTGAAGAAGATGAAGCACATGCTGTGAGTTGTGTTCCACCTTTGAAGGAAAGTGAGCATGAGTGCTTTTCCTTGTTCACATGTCGAGCAGAGGTGATCTTTAGAATATCGGAATCGTGGGAGACCTTCAACAAGTTTATATCGAGCAAGGTTGGTTATGGTTTGAAAGTTTAAATGTGAGAGGCGACGATTGCCATAGCCAAGATTTTGTAGATGTTGCCTTTGAAAGTGAGCAGGATGGGAGAAGAAGCAACCATGTCTTGCATTGAGATTGTATAAAGACTTGAATTGCGGGTGCGGACATAAGATCGTTTCCTTGTAGATCACAGAATGAAACAAGTTTTCTCCCGAAAAGCAACTTCCAAATCTCCATTTCATAAGCGACCTCGAGAAGAGATTGTGACCAAGCCTTCCACATAATAAACCCGCTAATTTCGATGTTGCCATTGATGTAATCTCCATAGCCCATGATAGCTGCTGAAGTGATCATTCCGAATATGATGATGCCAATGAACTTTGCAACAAAGTTTGATAACGATTTGAGATTGCATGTCATGTGTGGGAACATCCGCTATCAACAGTCGATGGATGATCAGTATCACTGCATTACACACAGAAGACACGGATGGAATAGAAGTAGATGTGGAACAGAAGAGTTAGAGGTTCGAAGCGATTATAGTAGAAACACACATATCAATGATTTTAGGTATCCATTTAAATCCAAGTGTATTATGTAACCATTTACGCCATCTCCATCTAGTCTTAGCTTTGGTCTTAGTGAATGCACTAGGTGATAAGTTCTTCTAGGAGGTGAAGGGGTTCTATGGGTACATCAATGATCGTAGTTGGAACACTAGATGGTGGTTTACCTAGCACAGACTTAGAAGCATTAGTGGGCCTAGAGGTAATCCGTTTTCTATTATTCCGCTTACGATTCAATATAGCTTTAGCAACACATTTATCATGACAACCAGAAAACATGCTTTTATGACATCCAACACAAGAGGCTTCAAACAAAACATTAAGAGTACTTCAAGATTCAGCATTCGTTACATCACTTTGTTCATTACATTTGTCAGACACAATATCTAAAGTGGGTGCAACTTGAGTTTTATTCAAAGTCCTAGGGTGTTCTTTACTTGACATTCTTGATTGTTCTTTTCTTACTGGTGCAACTTCCTATTCTTCCTTGTATTGCTCTGAATTTTGTGAAGTGCGGGCGTTGGGAAAAGAGGCAACTATTCTGTTCAAGAGAGGAAGCACATTAGTACCTTGTGGTTTGTCATTAGGCATTCTAGTGTCACTTTTATAAGTGTTTGATGAGTGTGTAAATACTCATCATTTTTGGTCAATCTGAATCGCAAAACATTTAAAAGCTCGAAATGCATCAAAATCTTGAAAATATCTCAAAATTGCATTTTATATGTTTCGGATGCAAAATGTTTAAAATCGGATGAAAAATGAGCTAAGTTTGCATAATTGGCGGTTTAGGTCCCCAGTTTCAAAAGTTGTCGAAATAGTCCTGAGCACTTATTTTAAAGAAAAGTCACCAAGGTCCTTTTTAAATCATAACTTGTCATAATTAGTCCTTTGGTGAAAATGTCAAAGTTTTGAGAAATTACAAGTTTAGTCCTTGAGTTTCAAAATTGGCAAATATAGTCCTTGAAAGTTTGAAAATGTCCTTTATGGTCCTTGCACTATTGAAACTTGTCATTTTTGGTCCCTTGAAACAACTTTGGAAATTTGGCAGAATTGGTCCCTCAAGAATCAGAAATTACAAATTGGTCCTTATGTTATTAAAACAAACCAAGCCTTGGACCTTGAACCCCCCTTTGCACCTTTGGACCCCTGCCAATAACTCTTGACCCCCTGTTTTGACCCCTACCTTTTAATATACCCCAAGTCAAACCCCCGGTCAAACTAATCACCTTTTTCCCTCCTTTTCTTCTTCTCCCACCTGCTTGCCTGCAAACACTCAACCTCACCATCCCTCCAGCTCACATACTCCACACCTTATCCCTCCACCTCAACAACCAAACAAGATGCATTAAATGATCCCTCCTCCCTTGCACTCAACCTCCAGCTGGTAAAACCATTTTGGCGCCAAAAATTAATCAAACGGCCAAAATTGTCTCAAAGGATCCAAAGGCCCCAAATGCAAGTGGGAAATGCTCAGATAGGAGAGAGAAGCACTTTTGCTATAAAAAGGAGGAAGAAGAGAGAAGGAAGTAGTAGTTCTTAGTTTTCAAATTTCCTTTATGTCGTTTTCAATATCAATGTTTTAGTTTAAGTTTAAAGCTGTAATCTTTTATTTCTATGTATTAAACTCAAGTTGTTTTATCATTATAATCTGTTTTCAAGTATCAATTCAAAGGTTTTATCATAGTTTCATGTTTTATATCTCCTGTTATAAGCTCAGTTTAAATGTACTAAAAACCAAGCTTCAAAAAGCTTCATTATACTTCAAATAAGCTCACTTAAGCTGTCCATAGCTTTGAGTAAGCTTATAATCCAGTTTTAAGCAATTTCTCAATTTGGTCAACGAAAGTCAAACTGCAGTGCTAATGGTGGAATGGTTCTGAATTGCTGATATGGAATTGGATATGGGTTGATTTTGATCTGATTTGGGTTGAAATCAGTTTGGATATTGGGTTGATATCAGTTTGGACATTGGTTATTTGAATGTTTGTCAAGCCACAGTGGCTAGGACCTCATGTGAGTATCAACTTCTTGGGCCTGTTTAAATCCATGCTTTCCTGTTAAGTGAGCTTTAATTATGTTAACATTAATATAATTTAGCTTAATATCACTAGTATAATTGATGTTTTAACTTCTGTGCATGTTTTGAGTCTTTTCTTCATATCTGTCATAATAGAGCAGTTGAGTTTTGGTGTTTAAGTATTGATTAGCTATCTTGATCTAGGTCTAATTTGGTCATCTGAATCTAGTGTAATGATTAGTTTAGCTTGGATCTGAGTTTAGCTTAGCAAAACAGTGAATCAGTCTCATAAGTGGTGTTTGGATTTTATAGCAAATCTGAGATTAAGGGTAGTTCAGTGGTTAACACTAGTTTCTTTAGTCTTACTTAGGTGTGATAGAGTCATTTTGGTCGCTCGTTTGCACCTAGAATAGCCAAAGTCAAAATTGCATAAAATCATCCTTGTGATTAAATTTGCTTGAATCGGTTGGTCAAAATGAGTATTTAGGTTGATAATACATAGAGATAGCTTGCATTAGTTTCATTTCATCATAAAACATCATATTCGGTTCATAAAATTGAATCAAATCTCATTTAAGTCAAACTTTGCAAAAGCAGTTAAAAGTCAAAGTTGAAAATCTCGGTTTCACCCAATTGGGGTGATTTTCATTGATTCAATTTTGGGTCAATTCAAGTAAAACTTTGGGTTTAAAAACTTTAGTTGGTCAAGTTTCTTAATATGATTTTAGTAATTTTGTACAAGCTTCAAAATAGCTTGTCAAGTTGGTCATAAGTCCCCTGTCTGTTGACTCGGTGAATCTTGAGTGTGCAGTGTTATCTGAAACTTGTCACAAGCTCAATAGAGCTATCTTGGTCTGAATTTTGGTTTTAAGTAGCTAGCCGGTCTTCTTGAGAGTCCAATATCGGTTTCAATTTCTAGCTTATTGGGTAGCTTATTTTTAGGCTACAACTTAGTAGGTAAAATCTGTTTTTGGCACTTAAGTTTAAATAACCAAATCTTTGTAGTTTGCATTTCAGTAGTATATATTAGTTGAATTTAGTTCATTTCTAGTACTTTTAGCTTATTATAGCTTCTGTGGTAAGTTGGTGCTCATTTGGTACCTCTAGCTTATTTGGAGTGCTTATTTATAAGCACTTGTCCTTCTGATTCCATATTCTCACACATAAGCTCTGTTTTATATTTTCTTAGATTCGAATATTATTTTAGACTTTTCTTCAATTTTTCATATTTTTCCGGCACTATTTGCTATTTTCCTCATTTAAATCGGTTTTAGAACTTTTTAATTAGCTTTTAATACAATTAAATCGAAAAGTTTCAAAAAATAAGTTTTCATTTTCTTAGGTTGAGATAAATATAAAAGTCAAAAAATATTTTTCAGATTTTCATAGTTTAATTTGTAATTTTTAGCAATTTAATTAGTTTTAAATAGTTTTAATTCATAGAAAATAGAAAATAATCGAAAAATACAAAATTAGTTTTCAAAATTCTATTTCGTTATTTTATATTTTCTAAGTCATAATTTCATTTTCTAGCTTTATTTCATATTTTCTTATATTTTAGGGTATTATTAAATAGGTAAAAATAGTTTTAATTAATAATAATTAAATAAATAGTCATAAAAATAATTTTCTTTTCTTAAAATTTCCTCTTATCATTAGGTTTGTAAATATTTCATTTTATATTTTAGGATTAATATTGTTTCAGTTTCACATTTTCTTTTATGCGTTACGTAGTTTTAATTTAAATTTTATAAAAAAAATAAAAAACATCGATTTTAAAAATAGTGATAGCGTTTATTTAATATAATTTATCTTTTTAATTATCTTTAATTTGCATTTAAGCCCTGTAATTTATACACTTTTTCTTTAGGTATAATCAATCATAACCTTTTTCCGTTCAAATTCTCCCGATCACTATTCGTTTGATTATTCGATTGCGGCTCGTTGGGACTTAACGACACAGGAAACACTAAACTCCTCTTGATCTTCATTGCATTGGTTTGGTATGTCGGCTTTTATTACGGTTGACCATTCACAAGTGGTTAGCTTGTGTGATAAAACAACGGTTTGGACCGATCAAATTTTACAGCGCCACTTAGGGAGTCGTGCTAATAATCTTCGTTTAGAAGATTAGTGATTTGAGTATTCACTCCTTGTTCATACCATCTATATATATTTATATTTTCTTACAAAATCCAAAAATCCAAAAACATCTTAAAACATATAAAACACAAAAATATTTTCTTTTGTTTCTACATATATATAAATCAAAAACCCAAAAGATTTTCTTTCTTATTTTACAAAATGTTTATCCAAAATCCAAAAATATCCATCTTTACCCTCTCACATCTTTGATTCTTCATCCCTACCCTCCGAAAACATTTGATTCTTTCATGTCTTATCCTCACCCTCTTGGTTGTCAATGGTGTTGTGGTCCTTATAATGGTGGCAATTGCCCCGGTTGTAGCATGGTGGAATCAGAAGCGGGTCCATCTATAACCGGGATCCCTATTCCTACCATAACACAACTAATTTATTCCATCACCTACCACATTGTGAGACTCAATGATTTCTTGTTGTAGTCTTGTGGTGGTCCACACTCAGATTCGATTGTCAATCGGAAACACGCTTGTCTATGAGCGGGTTCACGATAAAATTATGACTACCACACATATAACTCACGGCCACATCGGTTTCTTGTTGTGAGTATTGTGGAGGTCCTGCTGTAGCTCGATTGTCAAACAAGGAATCCATTTCCTTGTAACAATTACGACTCTTCGTGTCAGAACCAACCTCTACGGTACCAAATGAATCGAGGCACCACCTCGGCTGAGCCACTTCCTCAAAATCTTCTCCTTGATCTTTTGGATTTAGTGAAAGATTTGAAGGAATGTAAACATTCCCAAGATAATCCAAATCAAAATCCATGGAAGAATTGTTAGGCGAAGAAGCGGTGCTAAAATAAATTCCCAAATGCGTTTGAAAAATCTATTAGGGAATCAATTGCAAAAGAAAAGCAGCCAGATCTAGCTCTCAATTTCGTTTTATTCGATGAGCGGTGATGATGAGGATACACTTGATATCCTTGATGTCACACCCCAATTTACTACATTTTGCGTGGAATGGAATTCACGGGATTGATTGTCATAGCACCACAATCAGTTATATTGAGCGACCTAAAGTGTCGTTTTAAAAACACATCGTTTGATATTTAACAAAAGCTTTCAGAGTTACAACATAGGTCCCAAAGTTTACAAAGTTTGCGGAAACACAATATATTACATGTCCAAGCGATGGTTTTGAAATAAAGTGCCATAATGTACAATAATGTAAGTCGGCCTTGCGACTCAAAAGGTAGGTCCCTAAACCATGTCATGATGAATATGCCTCGATTACACGAAAATACATTGCTAAAGCATCAACAATAATGTTGGTGAGAAATCATAGGTTTATGTAAATGTTTTATACGACTACGCAAGTATAGATCGAGCATGACAATTAAGTCACGTAAAATGTTACAGGCATGACAATTAAGTCACGTAAAAATGTTACAATTGCTTAGCGCATGATATCGAAGCTCGATCGATGTACGCCCAGTGAGTGTCTTGCCAAACAACTCTAATAATGTTCATGAATGAAATGCATCCGTATGACAATTGGGATTCACCAACCCGGATGGGCGTCACCCTCGATAGATCTATCCACTCACACGCTTCTAGGAAATTAACGGCTCATGCATTAAAGTGGGGACTTTTCGGCAACTTTGTAACTCAAGCAATGTAAATGAATTTAACATACTTGGTATCGTAATAAAAATGTTGTGCAATGTATTCTCCCGTAGGTTTGAAATAATGTAAAAACTTGTAAAGCGGGCTATGAAAACTCACTTGGTAAGCGGTGTGATGACAAGAGTGAGTACACCGAGGTATAATGTGATGCTTTAACGGGACCTATTACGAATGATATGATATGTAATGAGTTGCAATGTAATGTTATGATATGCATGCATTACGTATGTTATTTATACCATTTGCGAGTTTTGAAAATATTACTTATCGTGAAAAATACTCTTTTGACGTCTTGACCATTCAAAAATCACTTTACAAGTATTTACGTCAAAATGTCATCCTACAATGGTTTTATAATGATTTATGGTGAAATTTTCACTTTTAGGTAAGTAAAACAATGTCGTGAATTTTTATATAAGTAACAAAAATGGCTTTGGAAAATTAGTCGTAAAATGGTGTGCGTCGATTGTTAGGAAACGAACTCGACGGTTTTGGAAAGTTTGTATCGAAATCTAGAAGTTTTAGTTCAGGAGTTTTCGTCATAAAGGTCTCGAACATAAAGATAATAAGGGTTAAAGATGGTGATTTTGTCTAATTGTTGTGTAAAAAGTGAGTTTCGGCCAAGTTTAAACATCCGTAATTAATTTATTACAACTCCGCTATACAAAGCGACTTGTCGTTTTGAAAAATATGCTCGGTGATCTTGATTTTATTAGAAGACATTTCGTTTCAAAAGTTCCACATCATTGATAAAACACCGCTAACATGGTCGTTTATTAACGTAACACTTGTCTCGTAAAATAATATAGTTTTTAGGAAAATAATAGTTACGGCAATTTTAAGCGTGCATATCTTTGTCGTTTCAAATCCGTTTTCTCGTATAATATGTCCTTAGCTTCGTATCAAAGTATACTAATATATTTTTGATAAGTCGAAATAATTTGTGAAGCTTAGGACTCGTTTTGACCGAATAGAGTAAAAATAGTATCTGAAATTTGAGAAAATAAAATATTTAAATCGCCAAACTTTAAAAATTCATAACTTCTTCGTTATAACTCCGTTTATTCCGTTCAAGCGCCACGGATTCGTTTTAAAGTATATTTTCTAAAGATCAAGGCCAAAAGTCGTGCCTCTTGTCGGATTTTCCAGAAAATCAAAACAAGGACAGAACATATTTTATACGTATCGAAAATAGTTTTCTCGTACCAAACCTATTCTAATCCCTTCAAATCAACTCCGAAACTAATCTAATCCTACCATACACCTTCTTAGGGTGTCATGGGTTCCTAATCACCATCAAGACCAATGAATACCAAGGGATAATTATAGGATGACCAAATATATATATATAACTCCAAAATCAAGTAAAATGGTATAAATCACATATGTCTTGCATGTTTGCTCCAAAAATGAAAAGATACATATGTAATGAAAAGAAACATGAAAATGAAAGAAACATGCTTACTAGTGAATATGATGAGGTGCAAGTAACAAGGTTAAACCTAAACACTCTTGGTTTTATTTCAAAACCTTATAAAGAGTATTAACTAGATTGTAAAAACACTTGAGAAAATTTTGATGATGATCCTTTGAGCTTCTTGATGTGGCGGTTATAGAAGGAGAAGAACAAGAGAGAAACTATTTTTACTAACACTTGAGAAATAATGAAGTGAATGAGAAATAATAGAAGTAAGACTTATAAGTTGAGTAGAATTATTAACAATCACAAACCATACCTCATTTAATGACTACCCTCCCCCTTGGTCGGCCAAGGGGGGAGGGATGTAAGATATTTTTTTTTTTTTATAAACTTGAGTATATTTGTGTAATATTTGACAAAAGTGTAAGTAATTGTGTAGAAAATGTACAAGTAAAGGTAAATGGAAATTTTTGGTACAAGTAAGTTTTTAATAGGTCAAAATAGAATGTAATGAGATAATAAAAATTGTAAAAATACATTCCTTGTGAAATTTGAGTGATAAAATAATTACCGAGTAGTTTTTAAGAAATACATCGTAATAATATAACTTTAACGATTTATGTACCAAATAAATTTAAAACATTAGGAAAACTCAAAATATAGTTTATATAACTAAATGTAAATATAAAATATATCGGGATCATTTTGAAAGTGAATGATTAAATATTCAAAATAATAACTCACGCGATAACGTTTATTAAATATAAAAATTACGCGTTAAATGTGAAATGCAATGTCGTGAATGAACTAATATGATGCAATTGATGTCAATGAAATGTAGACTAATCTTAGTCCATATGAAATGTTCGTGATGTTATGATCATGAATTAGCGCTAAACCCTTAAGGTTCGCAATTTGAAACACGTAAACCTAGTTTACGATAAATGTTGAAATAGTGAGGCATAAATTGTTTCGAGAAATGACACGAAGTACGGGTTGTCACATTCGCCCATCAAAAGGAATTCAGTCCACAATTCAATCGTTATTAGGTCTCACGGTGTCGGTGAAAAGATGAGGATATCTGGGTCGTGTCGGTTCGTCAATGTTTTACGAATCGCACCGCTTTCAAGGCAAAATTTGAACATAAATTACATTGCCAACTTGACATTCTAATGGTTTGCGGCTTATGGGACATACTTCCAATCCTTTGCGTCGTACATCGGCGTAGCTTATCTAGCCATATGTTGTTATTTATGGCGGTTTTGATTTGTATGATTTCTTTGTTTGCTTCATGAATGAGTTATGGACTAATGAATTGGGCTTTCTGATTTTAATCCTTGAATAAGTGATTGATACCTCAACCTTCTGATTACCTCGGATGGTGTAGTCAATATGTTCATGAGCTAACTATTGTTGTAAAGAAACTTGTCGATGGGGAATGATTTGCCTACCCATTTCTAGAAAGTCACTGGCTTGAGCATATTATCTAATGTAGGAATTCTCTCTCGCTCTAACCATTAAAATTTGAGGATAGTAGGCGGTAATCATGTCCTAGTAGGTTCTATGGAAATCTGAAATGGTATCGGCGGTCTAAGGTGAATCGAATAGCTTATAATAGGTACAAGCTGGAATTGATACCACGTGTCTAGTGTTAGATTTCAAAATGTTAAATCATCGGAAAGGACCTTATTGAAAAAAATAGATTATAGGTATGATTCGATTCCTCGCGTTTCTAGTCTTAGCGAATGTCATGACACGAGTCTTACTTGCCTAAGGTGCTTAGTCTCTATGACTAAAATGTTTATTGTTTGATTATCGAAGTGTTTCCATGCTCCATGTTGTAAAGTCTCAAAACCTCAAATGTTTAAGTGATGTGGTGTAGTGGGTGGTTTTCAAGATTTGTTCGATATTGTGTGCTTCCAAAATAGTTCATCACTAATATTGTTATCATGCTAGCAAGAAAATAGATGTCGGGTTATACTATGTCGAAGAATATACATTCTAGTTTCACTTGTAGATGAGGAGTCATTGATTGTCCGACATGTTCAAACACGTGACATCTCTTGATATGGAATTGAGGTTACTTGGAATTTCTAGAGAACACAATGCCTTAGGGAAGTTTATATTGATAACCTTAATTTAACCAAATTTTCCTTTAAGGGACACTCATTGGAGGAAGTTCACATATTGTTGGCGATATTTATGAGAATATTCTGATCTCGGTTAGAAGACTTGGTTTATCCTATAGTGTTGCTTAGTGGGTATTCGCCGTATTAAATCTCATAACTCGGTCTAGCTAGTACTTTTGGAATGATAGAGTTTGGGTTCTAATCCAAAATAGTGGTTCGAAAGGTCTCGTGATGTCTTAAGATTTTGTTGAGTTTTGAATCATCCTACCACCTAGTTCTAGTTCTTGTTGGTAATTCCAAAATCCTTCCATTGTTTTCTTGTATCGAGGAATCCTCCTCACGGATGGTATAGGAAGTCTTTCCTAAAGGTCACTCGTCAAATCCTAACTTATCGGTTGAGTGGAAGATAAATGGCGTAAGCATCTATAGAGTGTTAACAAAAGAAATGTTTATGCGATTTATCGATTGTAAAACTTTGCTTTTAAATGAGAATTGTTTTAGGAGTTTTGAAATGATGCTCGTTACTTTCATGACATAATTCTTCTGAATTATACATAGGTGATCGAGCCATGTATAATCAAGGACAAATGATGTGATGCTTGTTTTTGTTGAAATGGTATTATGTTCCTCCGAAATTTTAGATGGTATTCAACGTTTTGTTTTGTAAGATAATGGCTCAATGATTTTTCGGAGTAACATGAAAATCGTTTAGCATGAGGATATTAAATAGTTGATAAAATGGTGAAACCAATTGATAAGTTGGTAATAAAACAACTTGCGTTTAAACTTTATGAAACAACGTTTCTATGATGGTGATAAAATAGTTCAAAATAAAATCAAGTGAAATGATTTCATGAAATAGCAAGGATAATTTGAAATAAAATTTGTTGGATGGTTTGTAGAATACATAAGAGAACCTTATCGAGTAATAACAGTCTACTAATTGATCGAGAATAAAGTTGGCCTAACCCTAGTAAGATAGTGATGTATCGTCGTGAAGTGATGGAAAATTGGGCAATTGGAGTAAGGAATGAAATAAACAAGGTGGTGATTATCGTAGAGATAATAAATGATAAAGATCACATTAGCTAGGAAGGTACTTATTATCATTCTGTTAGTGGTCTAATCGTGTTTCAAGTGTAGGAGTAGTAGGCGGTCTAGCAACAATAGCCCTAGAACTCTCAGGTCCTCAAACCTATGAGATGGTGTAGTGTCTATAGTCTTAGTGGTAGATGGTAATGGTGTGTCAAATCATGCACGCTTCCCAGCCGCAAGTCGGGTGTATGAGTATCGGGTATGATATGTGATGGTACAGATGGTGCTCGAAATGATAATGATGATGAAAATAATGACAATGATGATAATGGAAATCCTTGTGGTGAGTTAAGGAAATAGGTTCATTAGGACTAAGCCTATAAATTCTACCCAATAGTATGATCTGTCCCAATCGGTGATAAAATTGTCACGATCCTCGGTGAATCAATAGTAATCGTGATGGTGTAGGTGCAACTTTGTCCTCTAAAAGGTCTCGGTGTCATCATCGATGTTATCGGTGTTGAGTCAAGCTGATGTTAAAATTATGATAGGGATGACAAGGCATTCTCCATGTCAAAGTGATGTGAGTATAATGGGATGGGTATTTAAGGGCATCCATGTGACAATCGAGTTGAAATGAAAGTAAATAACTCGTAAAATGCGTATAAAACCGCATGTATAATGACTATGTATTTATGATGAAATGATGAGATGCTATGATGATGTAGTTATAGTCTTGGGTCAATGATGCAACCTAGTTCTCTATAATGAAGCTCGATGCCAATCATCACACCCCAATTTACATTTTGCGGTGGAATGGAATTCACGGGGATTGTTGTCATAGCACCACAATCACAGTTATATTGAGCGACCTAAAGTGTCGTTTTAAAACACATCGTTTGATATTTAACAAAAGCTTTCGGAGTTACAACATAGGTCCCAAAGTTTACAAAGTTTGCGGAAACACAATATATTACATGTCAACGATGGTTTTGAAATAAAGTGCCATAATGTACAATAATGTAAGTCGGCCTTGCGACTCAAAAGGTGAGTCCCTAAACCATGTCATGATGAATATGCCTCGATTACACGAAAATACATTGCTAAAGCATCAACAATAATGTTGGTGAGAAATCATAGGTTTATGTAAATGTTTTATACGACTACATAAGTATAGATCGAGCATGACAATTAAGTCACGTAAAAATGTTACAGGCATGACAATTAAGTCACGTAAAAATGTTACAATTGCTTAGCGCATGATACGAAGCTCGCCGATGTACGCCCAGTGAGTGTCTTGCCAAACAACTCTAATAATGTTCATGAATGAAATGCATCCAGTATGACAATTGGGATTCACCAACCCGGATGGGCGTCACCTCGATAGATCTATCCACACACACGCTTCTAGAAATTAACGGCTCATGCATTAAAGTGGGGACTTTTCTTGGCAACTTTGTAACTCAAGCAATGTAAATGAATTTAACATACTTGGTATCGTAATAAAATGTTGTGCAATGTATTCTCCCGTAGGTTTGAAATAATGTAAAACTTGTAAAGCGGGGCTATGAAAACTCACTTGGTAAAGCGGTGTGATGACAAGAGTGAGTACTTTGAGGTATAATGTGATGCTTTAACGGGACCTATTACGAATGATATGATATGTAATGAGTTGCAATGTAATGTTATGATATGCATGCATTACGTATGTTATTTATACCATTTGCGAGTTTTGAAAATATTACTTATCGTCGAAAAATACTCTTTTGGCGTCTTGACCATTCAAAAATCACTTTACAAGTATTTACGTCAAAATGTCATCCTACAATGGTTTTATAATGATTTATGGTGAAATTTTCACTTTTAAATCGTAAAACAATGTCGTGAATTTTATATAAGTAACAAAAATGGCTTTGGAAAACTAGTCGTAAAATGGTGTCGTCGATCGTTAGGAAGCGAACTCGACGGTTTTGGAAAGTTTGTATCGAAATCTAGAAGTTTCGAGTTCGGAGTTTTCGTCATAAAGGTCTCGAACATAAAGATAATAAGGGTTAAAGATGGTGATTTTGTCTAATTGTTGTGTAAAAGTGAGTTTCGGCCAAGTTTAAACATCCGTAATTAATTTATTACAACTCCGCTATACAAACGACTTGTCGTTTTAAAAATATCTTTCGGTGATCTTGATTTTATTAGAAGACATTTCGTTTCAAAAGTTCCACATCATTGATAAAACAGCCGCTAACATGGTGGTTTTCATTAACGTAACACTTGTCTCGTAAAATAATATAGTTTTTGGAAAATAATAGTTACGGCAATTTTATGAAAGCGTGCATATCTTTGTCGTTTCAAATCCGTTTTCTCGTATAATATGTCCTTAACCCGTATCAAAGTATACTAATATATTTTTGATAAGTCGAAATAATTTGTGAAGCTTAGGACTCGTTTTGACCCGAATAGAGTAAAAATAGTATGCTGAAATTTCAGAAAATAAAATATTTCGTCGCCAAACTTTAAAAATTCATAACTTCTTCGTTATAACTCCGTTTTATTCCGTTCAAGCGGCCACGGATTCGTTTTAAAGTATAGTTTCTAAAGATCAAGGCCAAAAAGTCGTGCCTACTGTCGGATTTTCCAGAAAATCAAAACAAGGACAGAACATATTTTATACGTATCGAAAATAGTTTTTCTCGTACCAAACCTATTCTAATCCCTTCAAATCAACTCCGAAACTAATCTAATCCTACCATACACCTTCTTAGGGTGTCATGGGTTCCTAATCACCATCAAGACCAATGAATACCAAGGGGATAATTATAGGATGACCAAATATATATATATAACTCCAAAAATCAAGTAAAAATGGTATAAATCACATATGTCTTGCATGTTTGCTCCAAAATGAAAAGATACATATGTAATGAAAAGAAACATGAAAATGAAAGAAACATGCTTACTAGTGAATATGATGAGGTGCAAGTAACAAGGTTAAACCTAAACACTCTTGGTTTTTATTTCAAAACCTTATAAAGAGTATTAACTAGATTGTAAAAACACTTGAGAAAATTTTGATGATGATCCCTTTGAGCTTCTTGATGTGGCGGTTATAGAAGGAGAAGAACAAGAGAGAAACTATTTTACTAACACTTGAGAAATAATGAAGTGAATGAGAAATAATAAGTAAGACTTATAAGTTGAGTAGAATTATTAACAATCACAAACCATACCTCATTTAATGACTACCCTCCCTTGGTCGGCGAGGGGAGGATGTAAGATATTTATTTTTTTTATAAACTTGAGTATATTTGTGTAATATTTGACAAAAGTGTAAGCAATTGTGTAGAAAATGTACAAGTAAAGGTAAATGGAAATTTTTGGTAAAAGTAAGTTTTTAATAGGTCAAAATAGAATGTAATGAGATAATAAAAATTGTAAAAATACATTCCTTGTGAAATTTGAGTGATAAAATAATTACCGGGTAGTTTTTAAGAAATACATCGTAATAATATAACTTTAACGATTTATGTACCAAATAAATTTAAAACATTAGGAAAACTCAAAATATAGTTTATATAACTAAATGTAAATATAAAAATATATCGGGATCATTTTTGAAAGTGACGGATTAAATATTCAAAATAATAACTCACGCGATAACGTTTATTAAATATAAAAATTACGCGTTAAATGTGAAATGCAATGTCGTGAATGAACTAATATGATGCAATTGATGTCAATGAAATGTAGACTAATCTTAGTCCATATGAAATGTTCGTGATGTTATGATCATGAATTCGCCGCTAAACCCTTAAGGTTACGCGAATTTGAAACACGTAAACCTAGTTTACGATAAATGTTGAAATAGTGAGGCATAAATTGTTTCGAGAAATGACCTGAAAGTACGGGTTGTCACATTCAATTCTATAAAGATTCATCAAGTTCATCAGATGATATCCCAGCAGTTGAGATTCATTCTCAAACAAGCTGCTATCACACCCGAGGTTCACACTCGCTCTACGAGCATGGGGGCGAGCATCTTGACCTTGTTCACGAAAGGAATCGGACGAATTCATAAAGTCTAGTGTTGAGAACCTTGTCCCAATCCCAAGAGAGTCACGGAATTCTCGAGCATCAGTGTGATATCCTACCCTCTTGTCTTCCCAGATCATGTTGAGATGTTCTCCGATTCGATGATGATGATTCGTTGTCTTGTGGAGACATCGTTTATGTGGAAGATTTACCTTATGAGCTTGTTAGCTTAGAAGAAGAGAATGATGAAGTTACTAACACTGAAATCAAAGATGAAGCACTTCGTGCAACATTCTTGAATGTCGGTCTTCTCATTTCTAAAATCGAGGCTTTCAAAGAGAAACCAATTTCATCTCCTATCCCATTAAGGGTAGTGACATTCTTTAGATGATTCTAATCCAGGAAATGAAAGCCTCTTTTGATAATATGGGAGAGAAGATTAGTGGCGGTACCACTTTTCATTCTTGATCTGCAAAAAAGTCAGTCAGTCTAATCATGGCTGGTCACTTGTGAATGACCGGCCGTAATGAGACTTAAAAGCGACTTAAGCACGGATGCAATGAAGATCGAGGAGTATAGGGTCTCCCGGGTCGTTATGTCGGTGAGCTATGCAATGGATTATCAAGCGTTTAGTGATCGAGGAGTTTGAGCAGGAAAAGAATATGGGAATGATTATAACTAAAGAAAAAGCCAACAAATTAAAAGCGGCTTAAATGCAAATTAAAGAAAATTAAAAGATAAAACCTATTAAATAAGCGCTATCACTATATTTAAAGTGATGAGCGTTTAAAACCTAAAACGTCGTTTAATTTAAAAACTACGTAGCATACAAAATAAAGCGTGAAATCTAAGAAATAAAAGTCCTAAAAATATGAAAAATACATTTTACAATCCTAATTATATAAGAAAATTATTAGAAAAGGAAAATTATTTTTAAAACTATTTAATTAATTTCTGTTAATTAAAAACTATTTTAAACTATTTAATAATACTCTAAAATAAAAGAAAATATGAAATAAAACTAGAAAAATAAATTTAAGACTTAGAAAAAACTAAAATATGATAAAACTAATTTTAAAACTGAAAATATATTTTTTTTACTTTTTATGTATTTATTATTAATTAATTATTATTTAAAACTAATTAAAATGCTAGAAAATACTTTTTAAGCTAAGAAAATTATGAAAAAATATTTTTTTGCTTTTTTATATTTATCTTAACTTAAGAAAAATGAAAAATTATTTTTTTGAAGCTTTTCTTAATTTTTTGTATTAAATGCTATTTAAAAGTGCTTAAAAACTAAATAAAATACAGAAAAATAGCAAATCATCTTGGAAAAATCTGAAAATTGCAGGAACAATCTAAAATAATATTAGGAATATAAGAAAAATGAGAAAACAAGTGCTTGTGTGGAGGATTATGCAAGCTGAAGTGTAAGTGCTTAATGGAATAAGCACTTGAATAAGCAAATGTAATCCAAAGGCACCAAACCAAAGCAGAGGCAATATTATGCTAAAGAACTTAAATGAAACAAGAATCAACAAGCTAAACACTACGATAAGCTCATTACAATCAGATTTATGTATTGAGATTTTGGCTTAAAAAGCAGTGAAGGGTATCGACTTTGAACACAAGCACGGTGTTAACAATAAGCTCAGTTGAAAACTACCACTTGGATCCTAAAGTAGACTGGTTGAGATTAATTGTGCCAAAAATCGAGACAATGACAAGCTCTAATAAGCCTGTGCATAAATTGCACTTTACGAGAAAAACTCTCGGTGTTAGCGGCGGTGGAGCGGATTTAGGTCCAAAGAGGAGCTTGCTAGAAGCTTATAGAAAAATGATAAAATCCACAAAAATGCGAGATAAGTAAGAGTACCAATTGAACTTTCTAAAATGCCAAATTTTACTTGATAAGTCCAAAAAATGAGCTCAAGAAAATTCCTTGTAGTTGGTGAAAAGCGAACTTTTCAATTTGACTTTTGCAAGCAATTGAGAAAGGTTGACTTTGGTGAGTTTGCAAGCAATTTTTGAGCAGTTATGATATGAAATGATGATATTAAGCTTACGCAAGTTTTGTTTATGACTTTTGAACATAAGACAAGTGATTTACAAATTCATAACTACATGCGGTGAGCGGTGAGAAAGATTTCGGTGAGATTTGACTTCTTGAACTAGCGGGCTCGAATAATGATTCAAGCGAGCTCAAACATGCTTATCAAACATAAAACAATAGAGTTAAACTCTTGCATAGGCTTTAAAGGCGGAAAAATCGGTAGAACCAAACACTCCTATACTAAGCTGTTTTACAATTAACTTAAACCAAACAACGAGCTACTTTGTATTAATGATCAAACTAACTTCTACTAACCTAATTACTACTTCTAAGCAGAATGGACCCAGTTTAACTACAAAATCGAAAATGCAAAGAACTTAAAATTTCACTTACAAGGGTCCCTTAGCTGCTATAGCTTGCAAACCAATGAACCAAGAACCACTACTATCAATTCCAACCCAACTAGCTACTATTGACCCATTTCCTTTGCATCGACCCATTTTAGCTCCATTTCCAATTTTAGCCCTCCAGTTGACTTTGGTTGACCAAATTTCAAAAGTTACTAAAACTTAAACTTGAGCTTATAGCAAGCTATAAGGAGCTTGTATAAGCTTATTTAAACTTGAAAAGAAGCTTTATGAAGCTTGGATTTATGAGATGTAAACTAAAATTTTCAACGATTAACAAAATAAGATGAAACTAAATAAAACTTGGAATTAATGATTAAGACTTTAATAAGCGAAAAGGTAACTTGATTTCGATGCTTAGGAACAAAATATTACAAATTTTGAAGTAAACTAAAACATTACTAGAAAAAGCGACATAAGAGTAAATTAAACTAAAACATCTACTACTTGCTTCTTCTCTTTTACTCTTTTTATAACCCGATCTCTTTGTCTCTCTTACGAATCTATCCCACCAATCCTAGCCATTGGATGGCTCAAAACTCATCTCAACCGTTTAAACATATTTTTGGCGCCAAATTCCTTTTATCCAATTGGGGTTGAGTGAGGGGAAGGTGCATTTAATGCTCTTGGATGATAGTTGTGGAGTGGGGAACATGGTGGAGTGGAATGGAGAGGAGGGGATGGGATAAGCGAGTTTCGAGAAGCGATTGAGAGGATGGACTTTGGCGCCATGGGACTTGTTTGACCAATATTGACCAGGTATTAATAATTGGAAGGGTCCAAAATGATAATGGAGGGGTCGAAATGAGATGGCGGTCGTTTGGATGTTAAAGGAGTTAAATGACAAGGGACCTTGGGTGTAAATTACGAAAATTGAGGGCTACTTACGCCAATTAAGCAAAGTTATTCAAGGGACCACAAGTGACAACCTTCAAAGTATAAGGACCAAACTTGCCATTTGCAATTTTCGGGGCCATTTCGCCCATTTTGAAAGTTGAAGGACTAAACTTGTAATTTTCTCAAACTTTTCATATTTTTCACCAAAGGACTAAATTTGACAACTTATGATTTAAAAGGACCTTTGGTGACTTTACTTTTGAAATTATGTGCTCGGGGAATTTTTTTGACAACTTTTGAAACTTGGGGGACTAAAGCGCAATTTTGCAAATTTGATCGTTTTTCATCGATTTTGATAATTTTGCATTTAAAACACATAAAACAACGATTTGTGATATTTTATCATTTTGATTTATTTCGAGTGTTTTCGAGATGATTTTGCGAGTTTATTTTGTACAAAATGATGAGTATTTACTGTTCATCAATTCTCATAATTCTCTCCCCAATTATGAATCATTTACATTGGAGGGTTCACTAGTGAACCCACTCATATCAATTCGAATATGATTCATTCACCTTCAAGGAGTTCTCGGATGAACTCACTCATATCATATCTCATGGGAGTATGATAATTTCTACTGATCTGAACACGCCCATAATAGGTCTTGATCAAGCGAGCTTAGCGATGAGATTCATGAAACTATGAATTCTCCTATTGAGGATGAAGAGTTAGTCATGATTTTTATCATGATTTTCTTTCTTTTCTTCATATATTACATCACTTCTCTGTTCTTCACTCCTTGAGGAATGAATACATTACCTTTGATCCGGCATTTCCATGTACCATTATCTTGGTAGGAATATATCTCATCGGTGTGGAACTTTCACGGCGCTTCAAATGTTTGTCAAACATTTTGAATGAAAGTCCGATGGAGATTGTTTCTTCCACTTTGCTTCCCATGAACCAATGAATTCGGGTCGAGTCAAGCTAGCGACTCGGTAATCAAAAACGATAGTTAAACATGGGTTTTCACCCGTGTATACCACCACAGTGTGGGGAGTTGCCCCATTGTTGTATATAAGTTTTCATCAAAAAAAAAAAAAAAAAAAAAAAAAAAAAATCTTTCAAAATAATGGCCGTAGTATTTCCTTTTACGTTCTATGTTTCGGCATAACAGTCGGTACTTTGAATATTGAGGCAATATTCATTTCTAGTGTGGAAATTCTCACGAATTTTATCATGTAATTATACCACCAATTCCCCATTTTGGCCAAAATTTTTTTGGAGTAAGTGTTTTGCACTTACTCGACTTATAGTTATCGATCGCCATGTCTAATAAACAAAAGGATTGGCTAATCCGAGGCAAGCGACTTATGGTGTTAATTTCACCATATCTTTAATTAGTGAAGAGTTGGCTAGCCCGCAAGTTTATGGCTTGTGGTAAAGCGATGGAAAACTATAATTGGTAATCGACTCACCAAAGATAGTATATATTATCTAAGAGTTGGCTAGTCCGAGCAAGCGGCTTACGGTAAAAACAAATCAAATCCGTTGGAAGGCGGTGGTTTGCTCAAAATCATATGGTTATCGATGTACCATAGTTCTTACTTGAATGAAACATTTGGCTACTCGAGTAATGGCTTTTGGTAAAGAGATTCAAATCCATTAAGTTTTCTCAAAAGATTGCTAGGGACTAGCAATAGTTTAGTGTGGGGATTGATGAGTGTGTAAATACTCATCATTTTTAATCAATCTGAAGCTGAAACATTTAAAAGCAGCTTCGAAATGCATCAAAATCTGAAAATATCTCAAAATTGCATTTTATATGTTTCGGATGCAAAATGTTTAAAATTGATGAAAAATGCGCTAAGTTTGCATAATTGGCGGTTTCGGTCCCCAAGTTTCAAAAGTTGTCGAAATAGTCCACGAGCACTTATTTTAAAGAAAAGTCACCAAAGGTCCTTTTTAAATCATAACTTGTCATAATTAGTCCTTTGGTGAAAAATGTCAAAAGTTTTGAGAAATTACAAGTTTAGTCCTTCAAGTTTCAAAATTGGCAAATATAGTCCTTGAAAGTTTGAAAATGTCCTTTATGGTCCTTGCACTATTGAAACTTGTCATTTTTGGTCCCTTGAAACAACTTTGGAAATTTGGCAGAATTGGTCCCTCAAGAATCAGAAATTACAAATTGGTCCTTATGTTATTAAAACAAACCAAGCCTTGGACCTTGAACCCCCCTTTGCACCTTTGGACCCCTGCCAATAACTCTTGACCCCTGTTTTGACCCTCCTTTTAATATACCCCAAGTCGAACCCGGTCAAACTAATCACCCTTTTCCTCCTTTTCTTCTCTCCCTTTCTTTTGCTGCAAACACTCAACCTCGCCATCCTCCGGCTCACATACTCCACACCTTATCCTCCACCTCAACAACCAAACAAGATGCATTAAATGATCCCTCCTCCTTGCACTCGACCTCCAATTTGGTAAAACCATTTTGGCGCCAAAAATTAATCAAACGGCCAAAATTGTCTCAAAGGATCCAAAGGCCCCAAATGCAAGTGGGAAATGCTCAGATAGGAGAGAGAAGCACTTTTGCTATAAAAAGGAGGAAGAAGAGAGAAGGAAGTAGTAGTTCTTAGTTTTCAAATTTCCTTTATTTCGTTTTTAATATCAATGTTTTAGTTTAAGTTTAAAGCTGTAATCTTTTATTTCTATGTATTAAACTCAAGTTGTTTTATCATTATAATCTGTTTTCAAGTATCAATTCAAAGGTTTTATCATAGTTTCATGTTTTATATCTCCTGTTATAAGCTCAGTTTAAATGTACTAAAAACCAAGCTTCAAAAAGCTTCATTATACTTCAAATAAGCTCACTTAAGCTGTCCATAGCTTTGAGTAAGCTTATAATCCAGTTTTAAGCAATTTCTCAATTTGGTCAACGAAAGTCAAACTGCAGTGCTAATGGTGGAATGGTTCTGAATTGCTGATATGGAATTGGATATGGGTTGATTTTGATCGATTTGGGTTGAAATCGGTTTGGATATTAGGTTGATATCGGTTTGGACATTGGTTATTTGAATGTTTGTCAAGCCGCGTGGCTGGGACCTCGTGTGAGTATCAACTTCTTGGGCTGTTTAAATCCATGCTTTCTGTTAAGTGAGCTTTAATTACATTAACATTAATATAATTTAGCTTAATATCACTAGTATAATTGATGTTTTAACCACGTGCATGTTTTGAGTCTTTTCTTCATATCTGTCATAATAGAGCAGTTGAGTTTTGGTGTTTAAGTATTGATTAGCTATCTTGATCTAGGTCTAATTTGGTCATCGAATCTAGTGTAATGATTAGTTTAGCTTGGATCGAGTTTAGCTTAGCAAAGCAAATGAATCGATCTCATAAGTGGTGTTTGGATTTTATAGCAAATCTGAGATTAAGGGTAGTTCAGTGGTTAACACTAGTTTCTTTAGTCTTACTTAGGTGTGATAGAGTCATTTTGGTCACTCATTTGCACCCTAGAATAGCCAAAGTCAAAATTGCATAAAATCTGTCCTTGTGATTAAATTTGCTTGAATCAGTTGGTCAAAATGAGTATTTAGGTTGATAATACATAGAGATAGCTTGCATTAGTTTCATTTCATCATAAAACATCATATTCAGTTCATAAAATTGAATCAAATCTCATTTAAGTCAAACTTTGCAAAACAGTTAAAAAGTCAAAAGTTGAAAATCTCAGTTTTCACCCAACTGGGGTGATTTTTCATTGATTCAATTTTGGGTCAATTCAAGTAAAACTTTGGGTTTAAAAACTTTAGTTGGTCAAGTTTCTTAATATGATTTTTAGTAATTTTGTACAAGCTTCAAAATAGCTTGTCAAGTTGGTCATAAGTCCACAATGCCTTGACTCGGTGAATCTTGAGTGTGCAGTGTTATCTGAACTTGTCACAAGCTCAATAGAGCTTATCTTAGTGCAATTTTGGTTTTAAGTAGCTAGCCAGGTCTTCTTGAGGTCCAATATCTGGTTTCAATTTCTAGCTTATTGGGTAGCTTATTTTAGGCTACAACTTAGTAGGTAAAATCTGTTTTGGGCTTAAGTTTAAATAACCAAATCTTTGTAGTTGCATTTGATAGTATAGATTAGTTGAATTTAGTTCATTTCTAGTACTTTTAGCTTATTATAACCACGTGGTAAGTTGGTGCTCATTTGGTACCTCTAGCTTATTTGGAGTCTTATTTATAAGCACTTGTCCTTCTGATTCCATATTCTCACACATAAGCTCTGTTTTTATATTTTCTTAGATTGAGAATATTATTTTAGACTTTTCTTGATATTTTCATATTTTTCCGGCCTTTGTTTGCTATTTTTCCTCATTTAAATCGGTTTTAGAACTTTTAATTAGCTTTTAATACAATTAAATCGAGAAAAGTTTCAAAAAATAAGTTTTCATTTTATTAGGTTGAGATAAATATAAAAAGTCAAAAATATTTTTCAGATTTTTCATAGTTTAATTTGTAATTTTTAGCAATTTAATTAGTTTTAAATAGTTTTTAATTCATAGAAAATAGAAAAATAATCGGAAAAATACAAAATTAGTTTTGAAAATTCTCTTTAGTTATTTTAGATTTTCTAAGTCATAATTTCATTTTCTAGCTTTATTTCATATTTTCTTATATTTTAGGGTATTATTAAATAGGTAAAAATAGTTTTTAATTAATAATAATTAAATAAATAGTCATAAAAATAATTTTCTTTTTCTTAAAATTTCCTCTTATCATTAGGTTTGTAAAAATTTCATTTTTATATTTTTAGGATTAATATTGTTTCAGTTTCACATTTTCTTTTGTACGTTACGTAGTTTTTAATTTAAATTTTATAAAAGAAAAATCAAAAACATCATATTTTAAAAATAGTGATAGCGTTTATTTAATATAATTTATCTTTTTAATTATCTTTAATTTTCATTTAAGCCCTGTAATTTATACACTTTTTTCTTTAGGTATAATCAATCATAACCACTTTTCCGTTCAAATTCTCCGATCACTATTCGTTTGATTATTCGATTACCTGACTCGTTGGGACTTAACGACGGGAAACACTAAACTCCTCTTGATCTTCATTGCATTGGTTTCGGTCATGCGGCTTTTATTACGGTTGACCATTCAGTGGTTAGCTTGTGTGATAAAACTGACGGTTTGGACCCGATCGATGTTCTGGTGCAAGTTTCAGAATGTTACTAAGCTTAACTTGTTCATACTTTCCTAACTTCTCTTTTAACTCAATGATAGTGTGCAACAAATCTTGATTTTCTGAATGAAGATTTCCATAAACATTTATGACTTCTTTAGTGTGTGCAAGATAATGATCAAGCTCGTTTGATGCTTCATCATGAGTCTGTTTGAGTAAATCAAATATGACACCATATTCCTTTGTAACTTTTGCAAGTTCTTGTTCATATTTTGAGATTTGACATTTCAAAGACGCGTTTTGATCATCCAGTTGCTCAAGTTTTGGATTAAGAGGTTTGGATTGCAACTGGTTGATTTTGTTTTGCAAAGCGAGTTCACGATTTTGAAAATCTTTTTGACACCATTGCAGACGACGTTTTGCATTTGAAAGCTCGTTTAACAATCGTTCATTTTCAACTTTTAAAGACTTGATTTGTGACACGATGTCGGTATTCTCAACGTTTTCAACGAATTATGAGAATCGTGAGAGATATAATCAAATGCATATGCAAAAGAATGTAATAGCACAACATTATGGATATCGGACCGATAACATCTTCCAAGAGTCGATCAACATCTTTTAGTAACATTTTCTTTTCGTTTTGTATTTGAAATAGATGTTTATGTTTTCTCGAAAACTATTTTCATCGATCAAGTTCCTTATGAAATTCCCTTTCCCAATACAATGCACAATTTTTGATTTTGAACATGGGGTATAATTCTTTTACGAAAAAATAACTCTTTGTTCTCGCGCTGAGGCGATTGAAAATGTTCAACTTTTATTTGAATGAAATTCAATCTCGCGTTCTAAAAGTTTGATGTCGATATGAAAGTGTCAAAATATCTAAGAATTTGGCGACTTTCGGGTATTAATTACTTACTTCAGTGAAGGTAAAGGACCATTAATTTGTGCGAGTGGGTTGGGGACCAACATTAGAACTCGAAATAGGTGTGATAATCCAAGGTGTGTTAGAAGTATCCTTTTGTGCGACAAAAGTTACGGCTTTTGAATAGTTAAATGGTTTGTTATAAACAACATTTTCCATTTTGACCGACTCTCGGCATCGCATCAAATTCCTCTTGGCGATTATATTCAACAACACTCATAATGGAATCATCAATTCTATGTTACTTTGTAAACTTTGGTTTGGTTTGAATGCTCTATTAGAAAACTTTGGTTTGTAATCGCAAGATTCGGTCCATATCCATTTGGATTTGGTTTAATAGTAAACTTTTGAATAGTTGTGATTGACTCGCCATGTTTATAAACAACATTTCAAAACTCTTTGATTTTGTTTTGTAACTCGACAATTTCTTCAAGATAGTCATCTATTCATTTCGTTGAATGTTTTTGTACTCAGAGAACTGTTTTTGACAAGTTAACAACTCAGACTTGGCTTTTTGAGTTTCCAAAGTGAGAGCGTTAAGTTGTTGTTTATGATCATGTTTCAGTTGTTCTATTTGAGACAACAAAGCATTCTTGGATGCGGCTATATCACGTATTTGTCGTTATAATGATTTTTGTTTTGGTAAGATTTAGCAAAAGCGACTTCAAAACCTTGTTCACATTTTCTTGAGTTTTAAAAACGTTGAGTTGCCTTTTAAGCATTGATATCCACAGTTAACGATGCATTTTGTTTTTAATTGTTGATTGAGTTCACAACATTGTTCCATTCGGGATCGTTGGTCATTGAGTAAGAGGTCAATATCTGGATTAGGCAATGGTTCGACGTGTTCAGCGTGGGTCTCAACATGATCATTATTCGGATCCTCAAGTATAACCACGGTCAACTTGATTATCAATGGTAACCGGAGGTCATCTTGATCGTCAAATGTAACTCTGGATCTAGTTGAGAATCATCATAATGAGATGTGGATGGCTCATGTTGAACATTACGAGCCTTGTCGGATTCGGATGTTGGTGAGATATTAGATCAATGATGAATATGGTTTGATTCGGTACTTGAGATAAGCCGTCGGTGTCATACTGCTGGGCTGTGTCACTCGTGTGGAGTTCGTGCATGTTTGCCATCAACATAAGCTGCTGCATTAGCACTGCAAGTCCTCCATATCATCATCGAATCGCATTTTCCATGAAGCTCTGTTCCTTGTTGGTAAGAGTTCCTGACTTCATCCTTAAGAGCCAAGAGTAGAGCTTCTTTGTGATAAGCGCGCCTCTTGTCCTCGGCTTTGGGCATGCATTAGCGGATGACCCTTCTCATTACTGATTATAGCGAAGACCATTAATCCCATTCGAGCATTACCTGTTCAACCACTTGAGCTCTTTGTTGTTGTGGAGCACCCATGTTATTCCTTCCCATTAGATTAAATCCTTGACCACCGCCCATCGGCGAACATTTCCTCGATTACGAACTTCAACCGTCCATTGTTAACAACGACTGATTCCTTGTGTTGGATGAAGTGCGAATGTGATTGTTGGATTTGTTTGAGTATCGGCGAAGGCTCTAGCAATCATGACAAACCCTTGCGCAATGCATCGAAAGCTTCGTATCCTCATTAGATTCAACGTAAAGTGCTTGATCATTGTTGTTGTTGTATGGAACCAATTGAGTTTCTTGAGATTGGTGTTGTGTTGATCATAAGGTGTTATCTTAGCGGATGGTTGAGCGGCGGGTTGTGGAGGATTTGTGAATCTGATTTGTAATGTCGGGAATTGAGGATAACAAGCTTGAGCCCACAAAGATAATTGTTGATTATCCGGAAGTGAAGGTGTGACGGGAGTCCACGGATAACCTGTGGGACCTTTCTTTTATCAACCTTATCACTAACCCAACGTATATCACGTTAAACACAAGCGATGATATGCGTAAAGAAGAAAGAATAAGAACGTAGTGACTTGAATGATAGATCGTGTATGTATTTAGAGAGATAAAGGAAAGAAGATGAAAACAATAAGTTGTATATTGCTTCAAGGAAAAACACACACACACACACTTTCAAGCACACCCCTCAAATGAGACTTTGAGGGGTTTATATAGTACAAGACAAAGTGTAAGATATTGGATTTCACATACACATCATAACATCAACACAATGAGCACATAGATGGTTTTAGAGAGAGAAAGAGTGGGACATTCTAGTGAGAGAAACTTGTGGAATATTAGATTATCAAAGAACATCCAACCCTCTACCTTGCAAGGTAGAGGGTATTTATAAATTACAAACTAAACGACCTCCGACGGCTGTGGATCGGGGATACGGTGGGTAAAGACCCGACCTTCCTCCACGGTGTTGCACTAAACTATTTTACGCTCTTGACTAACTAAATAACTACATAAATACGTAACTAACGATAAGTCTACGAGCCAACTTATGCAAGATAATAGTTGGGGTGACCGACTCTTCAATCTTTGGAATTTTCTAATTCTAACAATCTCCCCAAGGAGGTCACCCTGAGTTTACATTTGAGATCCTAGCAACCAATACTTGACTTTGTTCTTGAGCTCGTAGACAAAACAACTTCAACATCGTGATCTTTGTGCATAAGTAGTGCAACTTCAAAGTCCGCATGATTTGTACTTTAAGAGGAGGTCATTAATGATCTATGAGATAATAAATAGGAGCCATCTTTTGAGATCATCGGCAATCATCAATCTCGAGACATCCTTTGTGGTGTTGGTATGATGTGATGTTGTGACTTTAGGACCGACATGCTCACATTACGGATCATGATATCTTCTCATCGAGTAGCGGAAGCATTTGTTGAATCATGATATTGGCGGCGTAGCGAAGCTTGGTGTGAAAATATCGAGTCATTGATGCACTAATCATGATTTCTTTGAGTTAAATGTGTTAAGTGAGCATGCGGCTATGGATTGACCGCTCCATTACGATCATTTGCAAGCGTCGGGTACTGCACATACAGCGATTAGCAATAAATCGCACGAAAGTGTCTTTGATCACTTCGTTGAATTGAGGTACACGGCCCACGGTTCCCGTTGATCGATACATGTCTTACTGTGATCGGGTATAATTGGAAGAATTTCCTTGACGGGGTTTCGCAATTGTATTCTATTTGTTCTCAAACCGAACGTCTCAAAGAAGACAACACGGAGTGAGTGAACCGGTAATTTTAAGTCCAGCGATTGATGAAAGAGATTTGAAAAAGAATCGTGTATTGCTCGATAGAAATTGTTTTGCAATACAACGAAGGTTTTATTGAAAATCAATTATCAATCATAAAAATACCTTTGGTTTGAAAAATGAGTACACAGTCGATGTGCTAAAGAAGAGTTTTTAAGCACAAAGACCGGTTTTCAAAGGTATCCGTCAATCCATAACTTTGAACGGGTTTGATTCATGAGATTGAATCGCCCCATTGTTTACATTCGGTTGTCACATGGTTGATCTATATAATAGATCTCACATGCCACCTACCGGAGCTTGTTTGATGTTGGCTCGGAAGGCTTTCCATCTTCATTGTGAATATGTAAACACATCACTCGGATGTTACGGCAATACCACAAGGATAATGCGTGGGACTCAAGATATAATCTCTCTTTCCACATTGTGTGAAGCAGAGAGTCTTCATTGAAAGTGTCCTAATGAGATTTATTGATGATCTCGTTGCTCTAGACTCAATTTGTGCATATTTGGATCCTATGGCGGAGACTAGGAGAGGGTCTCCTTCAATATCAACCATCTCTAAGAGAAAGTCGATAGATAATGTCGGTTCCCATGAGAATGAAACAAGTCCTTTTAAGAGGAACTTGAGTGGTTTGGAAAGTTGAAGTGCGGATGCGTCCTTTGGGTCCATGACGTCTTGTCTTCAATCCGATGTTACCATCGGTAGCATATGAATTGAACCGGTTTACGCCTAAGGTTGAATAAATGGAGGCTTTTGTTTTCACCCTTTTCTCATTCAATTCTTTTTAATTCTTCAACCCTTTGCTTACCGAGACTTCATAGCTAGAACCTTGTTGGGTTTATTCGATTACTAGCTCGGTCTTAGTCCGCACTCTTCCCATATCTCATTTTCTCCTTTTATCATCATACCTAAGGACTTCTACACTAACTAGTGGATTGTCCACAGGTAGATCCCTCCGGATTACAGCGGATCATGGGAACACATACCTAACCTTATCATCCTTATATCACCGTACATGAAGTAAAGTTGGTCGGTCAATTTGGAATTGTTCGCACGCCATTGGATCAATTGAAAACCATTTTTAAAATCAATTCGGATACTTGTGATATATTATCAAAGCATTTTGTACCGAATTGTTTTGATATTTTAGAACGAGAACTCCCCTCAACATGTGCATCAAGTATTTGAAAATGTTTTGCACACGGAGGCAAGAGAAAGAATTAACTTCTTTGATTACCATTTTCTTAAAGATATCAACATCACTTCCTCATCAAATCAAGTAGGTATAGCATTAGGGAAGGATGAGGTTTCCATGAATTTGCTCCCCTCAATATGTGCCTAGAGGTTTGAAAAGAGTTTTGCACATACTAGAGGAACCCTTTATCATCAAAGGATTA
Organism: Chrysanthemum lavandulifolium; assembly: GCA_022545495.1. Classification (NCBI taxonomy): domain Eukaryota; kingdom Viridiplantae; phylum Streptophyta; class Magnoliopsida; order Asterales; family Asteraceae; genus Chrysanthemum; species Chrysanthemum lavandulifolium. Next base: position 150,517,887 of record CM040243.1, read on the forward strand.
GAAGCCATATGATCAAGGTACCTTAACAACATTTAAAGTTGAATTTTCAAAGATTTAAGTGTTGTGTACCACGATGACTTGAGTTGCAAGAGAGTTCTCCCCTTAATATATGCTTCGAGATTCGAAAATTGTTTAGCACATATAAGAGAAGTTTGCACAAAATTGGTCATCTTATCTTTTAACATCTTTCATATTTATATCACATTTCTCCCAGATCAAAAATCTTAAATCCTTTGAGATTTTGGATCTCAAGTGATTTAACTATGTATGAGGTAAAATATTTGTAGGAGAAAAATGTGTCCGATTTTATATGATCAAAATGGACAACACATATGTTTCCCTTTTACAAGGGAAACCACAGTACAAATCCTAGCACTATTACATGTATTCGATTGTTCATATTTATTACACCACATATTACACATAGTTAACGACACACCATAAACAAGTATCCCGAAGAAGTCTTCATTCGGTCCTCACGAAGAAGTTTGTAGTGACCATCATGAAGCCTTCCACCAACAAAACTTTCAAGGTCTGCGGAAGATCCTTCGTGTCTTGAGTCTTCGTCTAATTGCGGCAATGAAGTGTTCACATCTCTTCACGTCATCATCGGTCAAAACATAGTTTTAACCCAAGATTTCATGTCAAGTTTGGCTTCTTTCACTCGGTGTCAAGTTCTTCTTCGACCAATTTGAGCGTACCATCACTAAACTTGTAGAGTTCACAGACGCATAAGCATCGAGATCCATATCTGCCGGTGAAGATAGCGACTCTAGGGGTGTCAAGGACTTTGTATTCTCGATGAAATTCATGCCCGGTTGCATTCCATTGAGGACTTGTAAGGTTGATCTGGTTTGGTAGCTTTCAATACCAAGTCGAAAGTCCTCAACTCGCTTTCTGAATGACTAAGCCCCCGATCCAAAGAGTGACAAGAGAGAGGGCCTTTTCTCACGGACGGTAAGTGCTCAAGGTGTCCTTGAAGATTTAAGAGATAGAGATCTTGAAATCATTTGGCGTAAGATGTTTGAAGTCGTTCTCTTCAATAGTATACACTTTGAAGTCAGCTCTTTTAAGGACAATCTTCTTCAAGTACTCATATCCATAGATAGGAAGATCTCTACACTAACAACACTTAAGATTTGTAGCTTTGATCGACATCATTCGTCTTTATCGGCACCATGTCTTCGATGTGGAACTTCTTCTTTTGAACCACCGGTGAGAAATACCATAAGCGGCAATATCATATTTTGTTCTTGACCCTGAATTGATCGGGAACCATCTGTTCAAGCCCCCGATCGAGTAGGTTGCGACTTTCATCTTTGATATTGATAGAGCGAGGCCTTTTTCGTGAGAGCGAGCACACGATAGTCAAGTCGTGATTGAAGAAGAATTGACTGAATGGTTATCGACCGGGTTCACCACCAAGAGGAAGAGATTTGTTGACATTGAGGCGGTCGATTTGCTCACCGACTTGGTCATTTAACATCTTATGACATTCTTCCATCGATATTGGAGATGATTTGCATCGAATGGAAGACTTTGATAATTTCGTAAGCTTGTCCTTCTAGATCTCTTGGAGTTATGGATGAGATACTCTTTCGCTCACAAAACCATCTAATAAAACTTCCCATATCACCGATGTAGTGCGAAGAGAGTCTTGGTGGGACTTCATAATTATTGGTGATAGCGATGCCCAATTGTTGTCGGGAATCATAGAGTCGAGACTGGATGGTCCATGTGGGTTACGGAGGCGGAGGTCTATCTTCCACAATGCGACTTTGAATTTTATCTCTTGAAGGTGCTACCGGATGTGCTAGTGCGATTCCGACCATGTAAGTGTCAAACCAATCTTGATGGCTTTGGAATATGCTTCGTCGACGCATCATCTTCATCCGGTTCGAGTCGGCTATGACTTGCGACTCTTCGTGAACTACTTGATCATCGTGAATTGAGGTGGATGTGGACATGAACCTTGAGTCAACCGTCGTCCATGCGTGATTTCTTCATAGTATTCGATCTTTTGTAGGACCCGATTGATTAGAAGGTTTTGGCGGTGATGATGGTGGTTGTGGTGGAGGTGTGATGGTTGTCGTGAAGGATTACTAGCTCCGAGGTTCCAGCGCCTCCGTTGGTGGCGGAGGTGGAGGAGGATCATTGCGGTTCTTCATCAATGTTTCCATCACAATCGTTCTCCTTTTCTTTTTAGCTCTTTTTCCCCACGTCAATCATAAAGCGCTCATCATTGTCGAATTTAATGGATTCCTCTAGTGCCTCATAGAGTTTCTTGTGAACCTCATGCTTGTCCTCTTGACCTCATACATCCTTTCACACAGGCTGCTCTCATATCGGAGATGGGGAGGTCCTTGAATCGTCTAAGAAGTGGAGCCTCCATAGCCCATTCCAGCATCCTTGACTTCTCCTTCAATAGCGGCGAGAATCGCTTCATTGAAGTTGAGGTGCTCAATCAGAGACACGATCTACTAGAGAATCATGATTTAGGAAGTTGCCTTTCGAGCATCTATCCTTTTAATGGTTTTATCCAAGAGTTGATCGGAGGTGAGAATCGGTGGAAGCGGGTGGAGCCACTTCATCCGCAATTGTAATGTGGGTTCCGAGTTGGTGGTGTTTGTACTGTTGAATGAGAAGGTAAGGGGGTGGTGGAAGTGCAGTTGATAGTGAAGATGCAGTCATTGGAGGAATGGTAGACGTATCTTGCTGAATGCTGACATTATACATGGATTGTGCAGTGTCTAAGGATTTGTCATTAATGAATTGATCACCAAAAGAAAAATCTTCATCAAGATTCTTAAGTGAGGATAGAGAGTTGGTAGACAGATTTGGTTCATCCATCTTCAAGGTCTCATCAGATCTTGTCTCAAGGTTCTCCTGCGAGCCTTTTTGTAACAAAGTGTCAACCTTCAAGCCAGATTGAGTCTCACCAAGTGTAAGAGATTCCTTAAATGTTTCAGGCACCTTGACCACTCCAGATTGTTCTTTTACATGAGATGAATCATTTCTTCTCTTGACTCATATGGATTTGTGGTGCTTGATGGAGATGATGAGATAGTTAACGACATGTGAGCGACTTGTTCGGTTTCAATACTTGCAACTCCTTTACCCTTGTCAAGTGTAATTGGGTTTGTTTGTTGAGGTAGTTGAGCGGGTTCTCTTAACACAATTCCACCTCTTGGAGCTTTCACATTCGACTTTCAAGGCTTTCTTTGAATTCCAAGTTGCGATCGGCATCATCTTCATCGATTAACTGGTAGCATCCCTTGGTGTCTCGGTGTTCTTACCAGTTTCTTCTCCACTTTCTTCCTTTTAACATTTTGCTTCTTGGATGTGGTGTCATTGTTGTGACCTTTCACGTCTCTTTTTAGGAAGAGGCATAGGATGCTTGTGAGGTGACTTGGTCATGGGAGCGTTTGGTTGTAGAGGAGAGGTGTGACATCGTGAGAGAGTTTGGTTGCTCTTTTCTTGTATTGCTTGAAGTAGTCCGTCTTCTTGATATCTTACGTGAGAAGGCGATCGTGAATTGGCAAACCAAATATTTCATTGACCACACCTCTAGGAACATATTTTAGGTTTCCCAGACATATTCTTCTTGACCTTATGTAGAGTTGATTCACTCCTAGGATTGAATTTGTGAGTTTGTTGTAAGTCTTTGGATAACAAGCTTAGAGAATCGATCTTGGGAATTACAAGCTTGTACTTTCTTTCGGCCTTGAGCTTTGTTGCGAAATTGACTCATCGATATGAATGTGTTCATTGATAACGAAAATTCTTCCCAAATTCGATCGATACATTCACATCAACCCTATTAACGATTCCCATAGGATTTGCAAGATAGGGATTCTCACTTTATCGAACCACGATGTTTTGCGGATAAGCACAAGTTGAAATTGTCGTAATGGCTCTCGGGGTTGATACATGTCCAAATGATGATGTCGATGCTCTTGAAATGCTATTACGATAACCCGGTCCAATAAGAAAGACAATCAAGTCGTCGGCACGGTGGAGATTCGTAGCGAAAGTCGGGGTTACATGGTGTGATTCCAAGAGCCTTGCTTAAAATATCAGAATCAATTGTGAACTCCATATCATCCAAAGCATGCAAGAGTATCGGTGTGATTTTGTCCCATTGAATGGTGTTCAGGCTGTTGAATGTAAATGGAGGAATTGAGCATTGCTTGGTAATAGCTCCAAAGAAGTTTGTGTTTTGAGGATGTCAATAGACACTTTGAGTATCGGATTATGTTGAAGCTTTTGTAAGTCCACATACGCAGCTTGCTTTTTCCGATATCGACCCATTGACTCTGGGAAGGATTTCTTAAATCGAGAGAACTTTGGAAGATGCCGAAGGGTAGCGCTCTTTTAGGATTGAACTTGCCATTGATATTCTGAGTAATCATACAATCAATAGTAATGAATGGGAACAGGTTAGATGATAAATGGTAAGTGAGACAACATTGAGAGCACCCTTATGGCATAGAAGTAGTAACTCAGAAGGAGTCCCCAAAACACATACAGAGAAAGATAGAGAGGCATAGATTACAAATACATGACAACTTTCAAATATATGATACCATTCATAATTGAGATATTTCAATGAAGTACAGTCATATAGATAAATAATTACTTGACGAGCATATAAGTGATTTAAAGGGCAAAAGAGTGCATTTCAAAGAGATCATGACATGAGCCAAGATACACATGTAAAGGTGATATAACAGATATGTATGAGGCAAAAAGTAACATTTGGCAGTCGTGAGATAAGCCAAGTACCTTTTTCCTAAGCAGAGATGTCATAACAGATTACATAGAGTATGTTGTTTCAACAAGTCGAATAAGCGGATCCTAAGTGTTGAGAGGTGAGATCATCTTTAGCACAAAGACCTTTGAGCATTTTAATAATCCTTGACCCTAATACTAATTCTCAACATGAAAGTGAACAATGTTGCGGACTTGTAAAGACAAGTCGTCATCTAGAGCCACGGACAAGTCGCTAAAGATTAGCATTCTAAGTCGCTATGCTAATTCGCTAGCATGTAAAGTCAAGTCGCCATGAACAAGAATAACACCCAAGTCGCTATCAATTCGTTAACTAAGTCGCTAGGTTACTAATTCGCTAACTTGTAAAACAAGTCGCTAAGCGCTAACTCGCTAACCAAGTCGCTACAAAGCAGGTCAACTAAGTCGCTAGGTAACTAATTCGCTAACTTGTAAATACAAGTCGCTAACTACTAACTCGCTAACCAAGTCGCTAGAATTTAGTGAACTAATTCGCTACAGAAACGTAGTCGCTAACTTGAACACTAACTCGCTATGAAGAACATTCAGACTAAGTCGCTACCAAGAACAGTTTAACTCGCCACCAAGAACACTCAAAAATTCAACAGGCAAACCACCCAATCCACCAAACAATCATTATCCTTTCATGGTAACATATACAACAATCACAAAATAATGCACCAACACTTAGAACGTATGCAATCATAATAATCATCAACCCTTCGAACCTAAGAGGGAATCCAACAGTCACAGTACATGAGATGCACGTTCGAATCTGGTAAACGTGACAAGTTAGAAGCACAACACAAACGCTTAAGAGAGCAAAGATAAGAGTGATTCGAGACAAACCTCTTGCTAAGTCGCTAGGTAGAGCAATTATACGAAGAGAAGAAAAAACGAGAGAGAGAAACAGGAAACTTGTTTGAGAAGAGACCAGGTAATACGCTAGGGGTATTCAAACTAACTTTGGCACTATGACACATTTGGTCCTCATGGTTTTAGAATGAGAGGTAAAATGCTAGTGCAACACAACGTTCACATATTAGACAAGTTTGGTCCCTATGGTTTTGAGGAAGGAGTGGTAAGATGCTAACACAGAATATAGACTAAGTCACTAGCATAGATTATCACAATGATCAACATGAATCAATTAATCGTTTAGACCAATAAGCATTTAATACTAGGCACTTAATACGAAGGTACACAATGATAATCCTATGAGCAAGATACGACCACAACCAACAAAAACCATGACCCGATAGTTACAGAGGCAAGACACGACCTCAACATGCAAACGAGCAAGCATTATAACCAACACAGAAGCCAATGGCATAGATAGTCAAGAAAAACATATACACAGTCTCCCCCTCAATCAAGTTCATCAAAGAACATTGATTGACATAAGTTTACCCTGATAAAATGGAAACAAGAATATTTCAATTGTTCGAACTTCATCTATGATCCCGTGCCATTATTGAATGACATTTCTAGGACCGTAGATGTTATCGATATGATGAAAATATTCTTTATTAGATAGGAAAACGTGATAAAATTGTACAATTAAAGAATTTAAACAGGATAATTTTTTTTTTTTTTTTTTTTAAACTCGATTTATACAAAGATATGGATGAGCGAGTCACGATTCAATGATGAATAGGAGTCAAAGTAAGTAGTGCATCAAGCTGTTGCACGCTATAGCTCTGAATGAGCTATGTTCATTTCGATGGGAACCAAGTCATGAAGTTCTGATTGAGTTGAGCATTGTACTGAAAAAGGCGAGAGCACATTGTCTTTGGAAGCACATGTAGATTTGTACATAGAAGATTTAGTGACATGATTAGTCTCACATTTGGATGCATCACGGTATACTACGGACTTATCATTAATGGAGATCCTATTAGGCTCTACATTCTTGAAAAGTTTACTGTAGGAATCCATTTGAGGCATGATCTAGGGATGTAAGTTCGTTTAAGTCCGTAAACTTAAATAATCTACGGTGGGAATCCATTTGAAGCCAGATGAGTTGAACTAGCTGAGTGCACACCCTTGTTTTGACTATTTGTCTTTTTGTGATCGAGATTTTCTTGGGGATTGATCATCGGACTATGTTTTGCATGATACCTAGTTAAGCTTATAGCATTTCGATTTGTGGGTGATGTTCATTAGTCCTATGCTTGGGATTCATCATATCCGAACTAGGCAATGAAGTGACTGGTTTTGACAAAAGCAGACTTATTATCAACTTGGGATGTAAGCTTAGATTTCAATGGTTTAGCTCTTTCGGACCTAAAGGCATTAGGTTGTTTAATAACTGTTTGTTTCAAGTGATTACGAGGCGTTGACTTTCCCAAAGTTGAAGGTTTTGCGAGACTTAAGCGTTCATCCTATTTCCAACATACTTCCGAGCTCATTTTTAGGGCAACAATATTGAAGCTCTTATCCCGAATTTGTGCTTTGAGGTCATCAATATCTTTCATCAAGAAGTTAGATTGATTGACTAACTTAGAGTTTGTTTCTCACGGTTCTTTCTTAAATGCTCATTTTCTCTTAGAAGGTTGGACACATAGAGCTAGTTCAATTCCTAGATTCTAGTGTATCACTCATCTCATGACAATCATATTTACGGGCTTACGAAGAAGCGATTTGATTACTTATGGTTGAATCTTTGTCACGAATCGGGATTTTAAGCGATTAATTTCAAAAATTCTCTAAATTCGAAGTTCCATATTACTACATTTTTTTGCATAAAACATTTCATTCATATGTTGTATTTCAATTTGCAAAGAGATACGGTGTTTTTCAAGAATTGAAAATTTGTTTGAAAGCTCATCATATACCCTTTTTCAATCATGTTACTTGCATTAGATTCGCACAAAACAAAGATTGATTCCACCTTGTTATGTTCGAATAAGAGTCATGTACCTTTTGTGAGAATTTGTGTGATCGAGATAAGTGTACCTTGTTGATTGATACCTTTTCGACTGAGAATTTGAGATCGATGATGTTTTCTACATCCTTTTCCATCACAACCGAGATTACGCAATCGGTGTCTTCGCTAGTTCAAGCTGGATCAAGCATGACACGTCATCATTGTTCCATGGACATTCTTGACACTCATTCAATTCCTTGACTTGTTATTCTCTTTTGCGGCTTCCTCGATGTATGTTTCCATATTACTCATAAGTTGAATAAATGAGTTTCGAACTCATGAATTTCCATTCCGTGTGCTTCTTGAAAGACATTCCGGTCATGATGTTATCAAAATCGAGGAGTATTCTTCCGGGTAAGTGGTGAAATTGGTTGAAGATGGTTTGGAGAAGCGCATGAGAATCATCCGTTGAGAGCTTTTCTTTGGTAATTTGAAACCTCGATCGTTCAAGGTTAAGCAAAAGCAGTTCTTGTTTAAGTGGGAAAATCGATGAAGGATGGCACAACTTGTTCGATCCATGGTTGTTGATAAGAGTAATTTGAGAAGTCGATCGAGATGTTGAAACGGCTCATGGTGCATTCCACATTCTTAGAATCATCGAAGACATTAAGAGTGACTTATTTGAGTTGTTCAGATTGATCGATCTTGAATCATTAAGTATGTGGCTTTCGGATAGGCATTCTGTTTCTGATTCATGCTATGTCATAGAGAGCAAGTACTTTGGTGATTAAAGGATCCATGATGGTGACATTGTGTTATTATGAATTACTCCCCAAGTCTCTAGAGAATTAGAATCAACTCGCTATCGCCTAAATAGCACTAATCCCAAGTCGCTAGAAGATACTACACCAAGTCGCCAACACTTAATTCGCTACCATACCAAGTCGCTAGAGTTCCAAGTCGCTAGCCGATGTAAGTCGCTAAGTAGTAACTCGCTAACACTCAAGTCGCTAGCAAAATTTCGGCGCAATTGCTACACAAGTCGCTAACGATGCAAGTCGCTAAAGAGCAACTCGCTCTGCACCAAGTCGCTACCACTGTCGCTACTCGTGGTGGAGAGTCCACTACTTGTACTTTAACTCGCTAGATCTAACTCGCTAGCTCCGACATCGTAAGTAGCTAAAAATGTGAAGCAAGTCGCTAACAAGAAACTACTCCGTGAGCTAAGTCGCTAGCTTGAAAACCATATAAACATCACTTTACAATCCAAAACAACCCAACCAAGATGATTCAAGCTTACCAAATGAAAACCTAAACACTTGTGATGATTCAAAACATAAAAGTACTAACAAAATTCAAACTTTAACACAAGAGATCAACCAAATGATGCAAAAACCACTAAACTTTTTCAAACTCAAAAACCACCTAAAAACCACTAGAAATCCAAAGATGTGTAAGATATGATCTAACCATGGCTCTTGATACCAATTGTAAGATATTGGATTTCACATATACATCATAACATCAACACAATGAGCACATAGATGGTTTTAGAGAGAAAGAGTGGGACATTCTAGTGAGAGAAACTTGTGGAATATTAGATTATCCAAAGAACATCCAACCTCTACCTTGCAAGGTAGAGGGTATTTATAGGTTACAAACTAAACGACCTCCGACGGCTGTGGATCGGGGATACGGTGGGTAAAGACCCGACCTTCCTCCACGGTGTTGCACTAAACTATTTTACGCTACTGACTAACTAAATAACTACATAAATACGTAACTAACGATAAGTCTACGAGCCAACTTATGCAAGATAATAGTTGGGGTGACCGACTCTTCAATACTGGAATTTTCTAATTCCTAACACAAAGGATGCCCTAAGGCTTGGCCATGGGCCGTATATGGGCTTGGACATGGATTGGGTTACATGAACTTATACAATGCTAGCTTAACTAAACTATTAACCAATTAGCTTAGCCCAATCCACGAGCCCGTTGACTATTCTAGTACGATATCTAACACACGTTACAAAGTTCCTAAATGTGAATGACCATCACTTCTAATAAAAATTATTAAGGCTAACAAACCCTTTCTTTGTTAACTTCTTTTTGGTGCGGCTTCAAATAGTCGTACAACAATGTAGCATGATGAAGATTCTTTGCTTGACGGATGAAAATGACATACTTTTCCCAATCAGGACCAAGACTACTTAGGAACTTAGTGTTGACTGCAATTCTTGGCATAATGATGTTATGTTTTTCCAAGTCATTGATGATGTCTGAGAATCGATGATGATAAGACTCTAATGTCTCTCCTGGTTCAATCATGAAGTGTTCATAAGCCAAGTAGATTTTGGATTCCATGTCTTGATTGAGTTCGATGCCTTCCATGAGAAGATGAATATGTTCCCACATTGCCTTAGCGATCTTTTGAGCATCAACACTTGAAGGATCGGATTGGGTAATCCCAAAAGGATGTATTGCATTGCTATTTCATCGGCTTCAAAATGTAGAAGTTCATCGCGTGAGGTCGATGAAGACGTGCAATGTTGGTGACATCGCCTCTTGGTGGATTAGCATTTGGATCTCGGGTGTAACAACAATGAGGCATCTCGAAACGGACCTTCCGGATGACCTTCTTTAAGAACTTTCCATGTGGCTTCTTTAGATCACAGAACCTAAAGAACCTAATCACCCATTGATCATAGTTTCCGGGAGTGAGCATTGGAGGTCTATCAAGAGATCCAGCCTCGTGAATGGATTGTTGGCTACTTAAAGCTTCACACATCTTTGCAAACCAAGACGGTTCCTTCATAGTATTCCTGGATGGATGTTGATTGCTAAAGTTTGTGTAAGGTTTTACTTGAAGACTAGGTGGTGGTTGAAACATTTGTGGTTGAATTGCTCCTGGAGTAAATTGTTGTTGAAATTGTTGTTGATAAATTTGTTGTTGTAGATTGAATTGTTGTTGTTGTGTACTGAGTTGTTGTTGTTGTTGTTGTTAGGTGTCTCCACGTCTTTCTCCACCATGCTCACACTTCTATTTGTCTTTAGTTTACCAATGATGTAGTTCTCGAGTCTTTAAACTTTGTAGATTCTTTGACATTGACGAAGAATCATCTTAGACTTTGTGTTGCCATTGATTTTGATGAGAACTTTCATGTGTTGATGGTATGAGCATGTGGAAAATCTGCACGATCAATTCGCTCCGGAGCTTCCATAAGAAGAAAACATAAAACAGGTTAGTAATAAGCGGTTAAGCACTTACAAGTTTGAATTTGAGGTGTTAACAACATAGTGTGAAAACACATCTCTAATTCTTACAAAGGCCGTTCTGAACTGGAGTCCCACAAGTGAGATAACGCGATATACCAAGTACATCTCAATTCGGATAAGTCATTGAAGTATACCAAGCATCACTCCACGATCGTAGACCATTTGAGACACACTAAGCGTAATCCACGGGAGTTCTTGAAGTGACTGCCGTCAGGTCGCTTGATGTTGACCCGGCAGAGTTTCCATTCAATCATCAAGATCACGGATGTGAAACTTCTCATAAATGTTCGGCAGATTGCTAAGATCTCGTGGGACTCTAGAATATATCACTTGTGTCCTTAATGATGAACAACAAGCGATGTCATGACAAGTGTTCCTATGAGATCTTTTGATGAATCTCGTGGCTCTAGACTCAATAGTGCATTTTGGTTTTCTGGCGGAGACTAGGAGAGGGTCTCCTTCTTCAATATCAACGATCTCTAAGAGAAAGTTGATAGATTATGTAGGGTTCAGTGAGAATGAAACAAAACCCTTTGAGAGGAATTGAGTGGCTAGAAGGTTTAGTGCGGTGCGCCACCGGGTCCATGACGCCTTTGTCTTCAATACCGGTGTCATCTAGTGACAACCCGTAGCGAGATGAATTGAACCCGGTTTACGCCTCTAAGGTTGATTATGGAGGGCTATTTCTTTTCACCCTTTTTCATTACATTTCTTTTAATTCTTCAACCCCTTCCTTCTCCTTTCTCACATTACTCCTTTTTCAATCATACCTAAGGACTTCTAGTTCTAAACTATTGGTGATGTCCTTAGGTAGATCCTCCGCTCGGCGGATCATAGGACGGATTTTCTATCCTTAGTCACCTTATAACTCCATGACCGTCCTATTGTTGCCATAAAACCATTTTTCTTGAAAATCTCTCATAGTGTTTATGATAGAAAACATGTTTGAAACACTCGTGAGTTTGTATTTTCGTAAACACTCCCCTTCACATGTGCTTATAAGTTTTGTGTAAATTTGCACATAGAGGGTAGAGTTCGCACTTTTTGAATTGATCGACTTTAAATGAACTAGACCGTTTCGAGACACGTTTACATCACTAGTGAACTAGCTTGAAATTATTACCCATCCTGGTCAAGTCCATAGAAAGTTTCTCGAGATGGTACATGATTCCTCGTCAATTCATTGGTTTCAACTGACTCGAGCTCATTTTGAGATTCAAACAACGATCATTAAACTTTTTTATCACAATTTAATCACGTCTCCTCCCCCTCAAAAATAGCATATACGTGATATTTTTTATAGCAACGGATTAAAAAACATTTTAGAATCTTTTGGGAAGGCAAACGAATTTGATTTAAGCATGAATTTGGAACATTTTTGATTTATACTCCCCCTTTAATAAAGCATAATCAATTAAAGGGTTTTAGAGGGAGTTATCTTGAGCACAAAAATGTTTTGAAAGATTTTGAAAAATCTTTTTGAACAATCTTGAAAAGGTGCTCAAGATGATGATGATTTCTCACCAGTTTTAAATGTAGTGCATTGAAGCGTACACTTGTGATTTTCATTAAAAGGCACGAGTTTTGATTTGAAAAATAATCAAAAAACGACATGTTTTAGAAAACATTTAAAGAACTCTCGCTCAAGCATCTGTACATGCCCGTATCATTGTTGAATGACATTTCTAGAAACGCATGTAATATCGATTATACGAGAGACATGTCGGAGAAGAATATTTTGATTTTTGATTTTATATTGTTTTTGTATTTTATGAAAATTTTATACTTTTGTATTTTGCTTTTGTTGGTTTTATAAAAGAAATGGAAAATCAAAAATAGAGGATAAAGAGAATGAAGAAGAAGAGTTCTGAATTGGAACCCTCTCGATGAGTCGGGTTCGTAGATATTTGATTCACGCAACCAAAGAAGAAGAGTTTTCACAAATAACAATGTTAGAAGTACAAGATTCCTCACGGTGAGGGTGATCACTATCAACGGTTGTAGTGGTTTCTACTTCCATATCCCGATGAGTTTCACTATTATCTCGTGTTGGTGCAAGTATCAAAAATCTTTCCTGTGGAATCCATCTAAGACCTATTTTGTTGAAAACTTTTCCCGTGGGTATCCACCTAAGGTAAGATCTTTCTTATCGATGCGATGGAAGACTCGGTTTTAGAAAACTACGTCCCCAAGAGATCCACCTATTATGTTTCTTTTGTTTGACATTTTATCAACGGGCTTGTTTCTATTTGGTGTCTTAGTGGATTGTGCCTTGGCACGAGAATTATCTTTCTTGCGATATTGTGAGACACATGCCTCATGATTAACGAAAAGACACATTTTTTACATGTAGTATGTATAAATTCAATATTCTTGTTTAAAACAATGACTTTAACTTTGTCACTACTGATCTTTTGAAAATTGATTCTTGTTCGAAAAGACTTAGAATTCCTAGTGTTGTTTTCTAAGGGCATAGCATTTTCTTTTGCATAACTACTCTTAGATGCAAGCCAATCCCTAGTCTTTTGTAGAGTGTTCCTAGGTAATGGTTTACTACTACTAGTAGTGCCTTGAAATCTTGTAGAATTCATCACCCTAGATGTTGCACCTAAAATTCCGTCTTTAGGAGTCTCGCCTTTTCCTAGCTTCTTCTAGATAGTGATTGTTGACCATGTTGTTAGAACCGATGATTCTTTAACAGATTTTTGTCACATTACGTGTACTATTCCTAGAAATGTCGTGTAATCACTTTAGGTTTTCATGAACCGCTTTTTCTTTTCAAAACCTTTGATAATTCTCTTTTAATAGGCGGTGGACCTGTGGGTGATGTTTTTGACAAATCATTTTCTCATTGACTTTTGGAGCAACCGAGAAATAGACATTTTTGGTTTTAAAACCGGTTTGGGAACAGTTGTTTTCTCCTTAGTCAATGGTTTTGCTAACTTAGTATCCTGACCTTTCCTTTTAGACATTCCAATGAGCTCTCAAAAGATCATTTTGCTCTTTCATGTCCTTGTAGGCACGCCATACGACGTTTGTCATACTTGCATTCCTCTGTTTTTCGATCGTTGTTTAAAATAGGACAAGTTTTCTTTTTCAAGTTTTTCAAGAGCATTTTCATATTTTGAAACAATTATGAGGTCTCGATCGAGTCTTTCATGATCTTCAACGTAATATGTTTGTAAGATAATGGACATGATATCGTGGTCATAACATCTTCAAGAGAGAATCATTTAGGTTTTCCAAAACTTTGATGTGTTCAACATGTCATTAGCTTGCTTTACTGTGGATTTATGGTCCTTGACAAAGTCACTGTTTCTTTCAAAACGCTTGTTCGAAATGAATTACCCTTGAGTTGATGGCATTGGTGAGGGCAATTCTGCTTCAAAAACTTTCTATGTTCGATATCAAAACTAGAGAACCAGTTGTTAGGTGTAATAGTGGTTTTAGTTTTAACAGTCTCTTGAAGTTCCGCAATTCTAGTTTTCACATTTTCTAAAATACGTCTAGCATCACTTGTGTTAAAAGGATTGTTTGAAGACATTTGTTCAATGTTCGAAAGAGATTTTGAGACAACCTCGGTTTTGAAACCGATTTTGAAACCGGTGTTGACTCTTTGTTTGAAACACTTGGTGTGATGGAAAACTTTGACTTTTCTTTTGTGTAACAAAAGTAATTCGTTAATTTTGTTCCATTTGTTATAATCGATTGGTTTGGTTTCCTGATTCTTTTGTTTCATTTTTAATCTGCTCTCTTCAATATGTTCTAATGTTTCAAGAGAATCACGAACATGTATGGGTTCATGCAAAGGTTGTCCATTATTCAAAACATTCTGTTCTTTCTGAGCTTTCTTGAGGAAACAAGGAGGTGAGTTACCAAGAGCCATTTTTTGTGTTGTATGAAAATACTGATTTGTTTGATTAATCAACATATTAGTTGATTTAGCTGAATGACCCGTTGTAACAAGCAAATTTTCCATTTTTTGATTTTTTCATCTTTATCAAGAATTTCATCAAGAAGAGAATCTTCTCGCTTTGAAAAGTCCGAAATCAACTGCTTTCTTCTCTTTTTCAAGATCAGAGTAAGTTGCTTTTTGTTTAGAAAGTTGGTTTTTAAGTTCAGAAATTTCCACGTTTAAAGATTTAATTTTCAAGTTCAAATTAACATCAAGCGTGTTATACTTGATTTGCAATTGATTTTCTCTTAAAACGGAATCTCGATAACCAATTTCTAATTCTGACACTTTGTTTTTGTGAAATTCAAAAGCTTTTGCGTTCTCCTTGTAACTCTCAAGCTCAGCGGTCAATTTCACATTCGCGGCCTTAACGTCGCGACTGACCTTTTGGACTTTCTCAATCTCAATACCACAATTATTAATTAATGTTTCAAAGTAAGCACGTGTTTCCTCATCATTAGCACCATTCTGTGCAACTTGACCTTCATTAGGATCCATATATGGAGTTTCATAGTTAACATTGCTATTAACTTGCTCCCCCACATATGTGTCATAATAAGGTTCGAGAGACATGAATGTGGCTTCTCATGAGTAAACGAATTAGCAACATTACTATAATTTGGTACCTCATTGAGTGAATCGTGTCGAGATGGGGAGGTGTATCAAAAGTAGCACTTGATGTTGTGTCCTGCCGCTTGATTGTATGGACCGAGTTAGCGTATTGATTGCTTTATTTGCCGTCCCGGATTCATGAATTCGTATTCGCATCACCAATTCAATTCCCGACTCTTCTTTTCGTGCTAACATCAACATGTACTTGAGCCTTTCAAGCTTCGTCGGTCGTTTGACCTAGATTCGAATCAAAATAACTCAATTTTGGCTTTGATGTTCGAAGTAGCATTACGAATGTAATTCTAAAAAAATTATTCCCATTTTGATTTCCCATATTCGATATCCCATATTACGATTCACAATCGACTCCTCGATGTCCATCAAACCGCCCGCATATTGCATCGATTCCCCATTTGTATACCCGTAGCAAATCCATTCGATTCCAATAACATCAACCATTTGTCCTCCTTGACCCGTATGCATACTCGATTGAGCAAGCTCATGATTATACGATGAAATCCATTGGTTGTTGTTATCCGGTGTAGTAATCATCGATGTTTAATGCATTATAAGCGAATGCAAAGAATAGCATTTGATGACATAGTTATATAACGATCTTGCATGGTTGCCATTGATGAAGGTATGTAATGATAAAGTTGATGTAGGATCGATTCAACGATAAAGGAGTTGTGTTTGAAAAAATTTCCAGCGATTCAAACAATTTATCTTGCACAAACAGCCTTAAAAACACTCGAATAACACAAAAATGTTGACCTTTTTCACCCAAAGTGCTTAGAAAGCTTACGAGTAGAAATGACCAATGAACCAAATACGAGCACAAAAATGAAGAAAAGCACGTAAAGCTTCGAACTTTTTGAAAAAAACTGAAACTTTAGCACCAAATAAACCTTAAACCACAAGTATCTTGAATTTTTAAGTGCAAAAATTAAAGCTTTAAGCGTGACAAATATGACTAACGTGAGCAGTACGCGTAACCCTTCAAAACAAACACAAACACTCCTAAACCATTGTTAGGCGATTGATACCAATTGTAGGACCTTTCTTTTATCAACCTTATCACTAACCCAACACGTATATCACGTTAAACACAAACTGATGATATGCGTAAAGAAGAAAGAATAAGAACGTGGTGACTTGAATGATAGATCGTGTATGTATTTAGAGAGATAAAGGAAAGAAGATGAAAACAATAAGTTGTATATTGCTTCAAGGAAAAACACACACACACACACTTTCAAGCACACCCCTCAAATGAGACTTTGAGGGGTTTATATAGTACAAGACAAAGGATGCCCTAAGGCTTGGCCATGGGCCGTATATGGGCTTGGACATAGATTGGGTTACATGAACTTATACAATGCTAGCTTAACTAAACTATTAACCAATTAGCTTAGCCCAATCCACGAGCCCGTTGACTATTCTAGTACGATATCTAACACACGTTACAAAGTTCCTAAATGTGAATGACCATCACTTCTAATAAAAATTATTAAGGCTAACAAACTCTTTCTTTGTTAACTTCTTTTTGGTGCGGCTTCAAATAGTCGTACAACAATGTAGCATGATGAAGATTCTTTGCTTGACGGATGAAAATGACATACTTTTCCCAATCGTGACCAAGACTACTTAGGAACTTAGTGTTGACGCAATTCTTGGCATAATGATGTTATGTTTTCCAAGTCATTGATGATGTCTCGAGAATCGATGATGATAAGACTCTAATGTCTCTCTGGTTCAATCATGAAGTGTTCATAAGCCAAGTAGATTTTGGATTCCATGTCTTCTTGATTGAGTTCGGCCTTCCATGAGAAGATGAATATGTTCCCACATTGCCTTAGCGGTCTTTTGAGCATCAACACTTGAAGGATCGGATTGGGTAATCCCAAAAGGATGCATTGCATTGCTATTTCATCGGCTTCAAAATGTAGAAGTTCATCGCCAGTGAGGTCAAGAAGACGTGCAATGTTGGTGACATCGCCTCTGGTGTATTAGCATTTGGATCTCCGGGTGTAACAACAAGAGGCATCTCAAACGGACCTTCAGGATGACATTCTTTAAGAACTTTCCATGTGGCTTCTTTAGATCACGAACCTAAAGAACCTAATCACCCATTGATCATAGTTTCCGGAGTGAGCATTGGAGGTCTATCAAGTGATCCGACCTCGTGAATGGATTGTTGGCTACTTAAAGCTTCATACATCTTTGCAAACCAAGACGGTTCCTTCATAGTATTCTTGGATGGATGTTGATTGCTAAAGTTTGTGTAAGGTTTTACTTGAAGACTAGGTGGTGGTTGAAACATTTGTGGTTGAATTGCTCCTGGAGTAAATTGTTGTTGAAATTGTTGTTGATAAATTTGTTGTTGTAGATTGAATTGTTGTTGTTGTGGACTGAGTTGTTGTTGTTGTTGTTGAGGATACACATGAGGAAAGTAGTTAGAGTATGGTGGTTGAGACATCTTGAAACTTGTGTTGTAAAAATGGATCGTTGTAGTCGAATGAAACTTTGTTGATGAAGAGTCCTTAGGCGTAGAAATCAAGCGTAGGCAAAGAAAGACCTTAGGCGTAAAAACACCAACTTACGCGTAAGAGGTTAGCTTACGCGTAAGATTAGCTTACGCGTAGGGTTAATGAAACCTTAGGTTATGCATAAACTAAAGACTTAGAATTAAGAAACTTATGCGTAATATTACCTTAGGCGTAAGATGTGCTTATGCGTAGGAAATGTTTAGGCGTAAGATTTTTTACTCCTAAGCTTTTATGCTTAGGCGTAAAACTAGGGTTTTATTCCAAAAATCCTTTACACTTTTCCAGTGTAGAAGATATCCAAAGTCGAAGTGTTTTCAAGCTTATCCAAGCAAGAAAACACTGAGTAAACCAAGAACACTGAAGATCAAACCTTGAAGAACTTACGCGTAAACTTAGGGTTTACTTATGCGTAAAAATTAACCAAACCTGATTTTCAGCCCAAAGTGTTTCTAAACCAGATTTTTGTGATGAAATAGCTTCAATATCACCAAAATAACACAAAAGTGTGAAACTTGATGATCCAAAACTTTGATACACCTTACGCGTAGAGAATGCACACACGATTAAAATCAAGCTTAAAACCAATGAAATACACGTAAAGTTTGAAACTTTTGCGGAAACTTAAACTTTATCACCAAATAACCTTTAGAGTACAAGAATCTTCAATTTTAAAGTGAAAAAATCAAAGCTTTTTGCGTATGAAAGTTTTTAAACCGAGAGTTACTGTTGGGTCCAATAAATTGACCCAATCACCCTGAACAAGATTTGAAAATAAAATAGCCTAACTCACTAAATAAATAGTGAGTGACTCACTAATAAAAGAAATCAGTGAGTGTTGTTTAGTACTCTTTACTTACTGATACGGTGTCAGTGAGTAAAATATATGAGCTACAAACAACACCAAGGACACCGAGATTTTGACAAATGTCTCGGTGATCCCAAGACCTATCTCTACATACTGATCGAAAAATATGGGTGGGAACTTCCAAGAGAAGAAGTCAAACAAGTACAAGACTTTACCATAAGAGGGAATATTGTGATGACACATCAAAAGGATGGTTGGTGCTTTTCCAAAGAGGAAGATGAAGATGGACCACATGGGGGACCACATGTCACCATCATCACATGTCTTGAATTATTAGTTGTATATATATGTTTGTATTGTAATAGAGATAGGTATGTATTCTAAACAAACACAATACATAGTATTAGTTGTTAGGATCATCCTCTCATTGAAACACAAGCATAGCTTGGATCAATGAGAGTTTATTTGTCATTCAATGGAGATAATATACCGAGATTATCCCCGTAAAAAGTTGAGGATGTTATCATGTAGTCATAGTTGGTATTGAAAAATCTTGTAACTATTGTTCTTCATTATTAATGAAGTTGTTCTTTATTTTATCAAGATTTTCTCAATTATTTGGACCAAGAATTACGAGTATCACAAAAAACCTTCAAAAACAAAATCATTTCACCCAACTATTTGGCGATTGATACCACTGTTAGGTTCCCATATTTGTAACACAAGCATCAATAGAAGAAATAAGATGAAATAATGGATCGGATGAACACACACACTTATGCGTAAGATATGAGAGAAAGGTTTATGCTTAGGATAAATGTAAATGTGAACAACCAACCTTCAAGTGAAGGTTTACAAGATTATTTATTGGAAGGAACTAGGGCAACACACCAAGTTCCCATCCTTTCCTTATTGGGCTTTGCATAGGCTCATGGGCTTTCTACATGAGCCTAGCCTTGATTACTAACATAAAAGCCATAATTAATCTAACTATTACATATTAGTTACTAACACTTGAATTCTAGTTTAGGAGTGATTCCAACAATTCATACCATCAACAATACCAAACACACCTTCATTTGCTAATTCCTTTAAGTATTATTCAAGAGAACAAGTGTTATATCAAGCTTTAAGTGATCCAAAGTCCAAGTGTTTATTTGGTGATTCCATGGTAAATTTACTAGCTACACAAGGTGATTAGGGTCTGAATACATAAGGTTCTTACAAGGTTAGATCAATGTTATCAAGGGTTAGCAAGAGTTGTGTTGAAGGATTGGAAGTTAGGGTTTTTGGTTGAAGAATTAAGCTAGTGTTCTTGTTCTTAGTTTCTCTTGTATAAGGCCAAAAGTTGTAAGGAAACATATGCTCATCATCCTTACTATGTTTTCATAATCTCTATATGCTATATATGCTCTTTATATGTATTCATGATGTGCTAAGTCCTAAAAACAAGTAAAAACCTTTATATGTTATATTATGTTAACAAACTAGTAAACTAGTGAACTTATGTACAAAATTGCCACAAAACCGACCAAATCTACATTTGGTACTTTACATATTGTTGTAGACAAGGTTAAAATGAAAAC
Organism: Chrysanthemum lavandulifolium; assembly: GCA_022545495.1. Taxonomy (NCBI): domain Eukaryota; kingdom Viridiplantae; phylum Streptophyta; class Magnoliopsida; order Asterales; family Asteraceae; genus Chrysanthemum; species Chrysanthemum lavandulifolium. The sequence goes on from CM040243.1 coordinate 150,538,332, forward strand.
GTAGCAATTTGAATCACTCGAAACGAGCACACGAGTCATAAGTTATGATCAAAAGAAGTTAGCGAAACTAAGAAAACTAAAAACTGCCAATTAGCTTACTGCCGAATCTGAGTAATTTTTAGAGGCACTCCTGGTCTGATTCATCAAAAAGTTAAACACGAACGTTGTCCGGAATGATGTTTTACGTCTACCGCGAGAGAACTCGGCCTGAAAACACCAATCAAGGGCATTTTTCTGCCTCAAATGGTAAGACAGTTTTTCGGCGTCAAAATATAGTTTTCACTTGTCAAGTAATTAGGAACCATGTAACCACCTAATCTATATGCCACAAGAAAAGCGAATGTTTTTTTCATACTAAGTACTACAACACTAGGGAGCTTCATGTGAGGGGTTTCATCTTGGTAAACGGGTCGACGAGTTGCTGGATTTACGATTTAAAGTGTCCTGGCTCCTCGAACGTTTACTACATGACCTCTGGATTATGATGGCCCGAACGGTAGTACGAGATATACAAACTAAAACTATTTCATAAACAAACATACACAAACCTAGAAAGTACTACATCATGATCAATATAAGGACATATATAGGCTTGTTTATACTTTCGCATCGTTATTCCAAACCTAAGACGCGATATTATATTCTAGGTTACGCGTAGAGACTTCCCGGCTTATCCATCGTTTCCGTTATACGATTTGATATCATTAGTTCACGGTGAGTTCGTAGCCCCATTTTCTATCATTTAACTGTTTTGTAAACTCTTTGTGGGAGATACATGCTCAACTACTTTTATTAACAATCACGATTATTTGCAAACTATACGTTTATCTGAACTGAATGTTGTATTAGCACTAAGTAACACTATTGTTACACTTAAGTCCCTATATCACAAACCACTAATCACTAGTTGAGTGAGCGCGAATACTATGAATAGGACTATTGGAATTGATAAACCCCGTTAGTGTTGACCCAGTTAAGGAAAATAGACACACTATATTTGAGAACACTAGGTATAACGGTAAATCATGAATCATTTGTTGAACTAATGGACTTGGTACTATAACGATCTAATGGACTTGGTATGATCGCGATCTAATGGACTTGGTACGATCACGATCTAATGGACTTGGTATGATCACGATCTAATGGACTTGGTATAATCTCGATCTAATAGAATTGGTATAATAACGAACCAACAGACTTGTTAAGATTGTGAAGAAACTAGAAACAGAAACTTAAGGTTTCAATGTCAAGAACTTAGTGAAACGGAAACACTACCTATATGTGATATTGTATTTAGTACAATAGTCATACACTCGGAATATTTGAAGTTTACTTTTAACATGATTTATTTGTAAAGTCTTACACAATATTTACTTATAAACCTTTGAACTCATTCAACCTTTGTGTTGACACTTTTAGCATGTTTATCTCAGGTCCATAAGGCACGAGGATGGCAAGGATGGAACGGAGGGGCACGGATACTTCAAGAACGCTATAAATTTTATTATCATTCAAAAACTTATTTGTAAATAATGAAACTTGTAAATTATGATATTTATATAATTCGAATGATAAATGTTTTAAAACGACTCAATTAGAGTTCGTTTTCTATTGTTATAACTGTTGTGCCATGAAGTAACACCCAGTTTGAATTTCGTTGCGTTCACGAAATTGGGGGTGTTACACAGACAATCTTTATTGCTAATATCTCTCCAATGGTCTCATCACCTCAACAAGTCGGTCCCTCCAAGGATTCTATCATATCAGAGGTACTGAAACTATATGATACAGTAAATGAGCAAAAGATTCCCAACGAAGTACAATCGACAGAAGTCTTTGAATCAGATATTGAAAATATGGGTAATAGCAATGTTGTCCCATATGATCAATATGTGAAGCACAATGAAAGTCTTGTTGTACCTAGTGGTGCTTCTTCTGCCATTAATGATGAACATGTGTTTGATGAATACACTTATTATGTGTCTGATGATTCCATGACCACTATGCTTAATATTTATAAGGATTAAGTTGCCATCTATGAACAATGTGCTAAATTTGAGCTGACCACCCGTGAGCAGGAAACGGATAGCCAAATGCGTACATTAATCAAAAAAAGTAATTTAAGGAAGAAACATTAAAACAAGAGTTACATTCCTTACAAAAGAAACTTAATAAATCTGTTAAGCAAAAGCAAGAACTTCAAGAAAATGTAAAAGTGCTTAAACAGGAATTCAAAGAAAAGGAATCAAAACTTTTAAATGATTTTTCCAACCTTAAAACTTTGAAGAACAAACTTGAAACCAAGTTGGACGTACAAGGCAACACCATTCGATCGCTCACATGATCACTAAGCATAGAGTATTATGATAAGCACAGATTAGCCTTGTAGAAGACCCTAATCCTGCGTATCTTAAGAAAGAAAAAATAGCTCATGATGTGAGTTATGATGGTAGTAAGATTCTTAAGCCTAAACAAAAGCCAACTTGTGTTGATAACACTGAAGAGGACATAGAGATAGAAAATGCCTCTAGAGAGAAAATGGAAAAGAAATTAAAAGATCCTTGGTGTGTGAGTCATAATTTAAATTTCAAAACTCCCAATGACACTAAGGATAACTGGATAGCCATGACCAAGTTTAGACCTCAGACTCAATTAACCCCTGAACAAGTGTTTTTGAAGTTAGATATGGAAAAGAGAAAAGCTGAAGAACTTGTTGAAAATAATTCTCCCCTTAGGAAATTTCCTCCAGCTACATTGTATCCTCCCAATACACCAATGCATTTAGTGCCTAGAACTCTTCCCACTCAAAGTAAAACCTTAATCAGCTTATACGTAGTTTACCAACTATTTGTTGATTTCGAGAAAACATGTAAGGAGAGAATCACACCAACAGGAATTACAGAAGGGGAAGGGGTTTTGAGCAAACAAAAGCATGTTATCTAACCGAGGTCATTCCATTCTTTAAACAACTAAAAGAACAATTCGAAGGTATTCAAAAGGCCATAGATAGTGAAGTTAAATAAATGAAAAAGATGTTTAATGAAATGGAAAACACGGTTAAAATATATGAATGTGAGCTTAAAAACAATGCGATTGAGAGGAAGAATATTCACATCCTCAATGAGAATTTGATTTCCAGATGTATTGCTCAAGATGTGTTTTATACTGTTACTAATTATGCCATTACTGCTTCTCAATTTCATGATTTATCGATTGCATTGAAAGTTTCCCAAGATCATGTCAATGAGCTTGAAACCAAAAATTCGAAATTGCATGATAAAATTGAAAAGGATGATCATGATAACATGGTCAGGCATTTTTCTAAATTAGAAGTTGATTATCTTGATTTACAATTAAAATATCAACATTTTGAAGAGAAAATCAAAACTTCAAATGCCAAGACATCCTCTGATGCTCCTGAGTTTGATACATATTTTGAAATAAATTCACGTGATGAAAGGATTCAAGCTCACTACAACACGATCAGAAAGTTGAAAGCTCAAATCTCCTAGTTGAAGGGAAATAAGAGTAAAGTGGTTGGCACACAGATAACTCCGCCTTTATATTCTCATAATTTCAAACTTCAAAACATCATTAATAAATTGCAAAAAGAAAATGAATGTTTTCAAGCTGAAATTTCAAAGGATAATGTTCAAAACAAAGAGTTATGTGATTCAGTAAAGGTTAATCATGATAAACACATTGAAAATGTAACTTCCTTGCTTAATGAAATTGAGAATCTGAAGCGTGTGGTGAAAGGAAAAATGTCGATTCCTAATTGCAAATATTCGGTTCCAAAGGTTTCTACTTGTAATAATTATGCTATTGATGTGTTGTATATTCCCCCTCCTATTAGGAATAATGAACTTGCATATCAAGCATATCTTTCGTACCTTAAGGATAGTTTAGAGGGTCTCCATGAGATCGTAGAAGATGATAGAATAGAGAAACCACTTGATAGCGCGGTTAACTATGCCTGCATGTATGCCAAATGATCTCAGGAACTCTTAGAGTATGTAATTGCTACATGTCCTAAATTTGGTACTAGGCGAGATAGAATAGTTGCACCCATTTCTATGCCTAAATTCAAGCATGTTACCTTTGATGTTCCTCCTAGAGTCTCAAAGCCCAGCACTTCTAGACCAGAAAAGCAAAAAGTAGTGAAACCAACTAATATTCCCGTCGTTCCTTTTACAGGAGTAATCAGTGACACTAAGGTTAGTGGGTCAAAGCCTTCAGGCAATACAAAGTAAGATAGGACCTCGCGAGCTAAAAGTGATCAAGAGAAGAATGTAGAAGACCATCTTAGGAATAATAAGTTTGAGTTGAATAAAATGAATCGTGTTGATTCTAGTATTAGCTATAAGCGTACTGTAATTAATTCAAATTCTGCTACTGCTTGCAAAACATGTAATGAATGTTTGGTTTCTGGTAATCATGATGAATGTGTTGTGACTTATTTGAGAAATGTTGTTAAATCTCCAGTTAATAATGTTAGGAAAGCTAAACAGGTTAAGCAAGCTTGGAAGCCTACAGGGAAAAGGTTTATTAATCATTGGAGGCCCACAGGGAAAAAATTTAGCAATGTAGGTTATCATTGGAAGTCTGCTGGCCATAAATTCAAGATTAGTGAACTTTGCCCTAAATTGTCTAGACCACTGCCCATTAATGAATGGAAGCCCACTGGTAGAATCATACCTTTAGGAAGTCAACATGCTTCGTCTAGGTCCACTGCCTCTACTAGTAGTGCTCCAACTAATAATGTCATGGCATCTAGAAATTGTAGGTTTACAAATTGCTTGTACTAACCAATCAGAACCCATATTCTCATGGGGATCCAAAGCTTCCACTTATCCATACTTGTCTGTTTTCAAATGCAGGTCGTACAAATCGTCCTTTGGTATTTGGATTCAGGCTGCTCAAAACATATGATTGGAGATCGCTCACGGCTCAAGAACTTCGTGAATAAGTTCATCGGGATTATATTGATTGTTGATTGATTGATTGATGGATTAAAGTGATAAATGTTGGATTAAAGTGATAAATGTTAGATTTAGGAACGACCACTTTGGGGCAATTATGGGTTATGGAGATTATATTTTTGGTGATAGTGTGATCTCTCGGCTATATTATGTGAAAGGTATTGGTCATAATTTGTTCTCTGTAGGTCAATTCTGTGATTCTGATCTTGAAGTAGCCTTCAGAAAGCACTCTTGCTTTGTTAGAGAATTAGATGGTGTTGAACTTCTAAAAGGAACTCGTGGCACAAATTTGTACACCATCTATATCGAAGACATGATGAAGTCCTCTCCTATTTGCTTATTATCAAAGGCATCTAAGAACAAATCATGGTTATGGCACTGTCGCCTCAATCACTTAAACTTCGGCACCATCAATGATCTTGCAAGAAAGGACCTCGTAAGAGGCTTACCCCGATTAAAATATGAAAAAGATCATCTTTGTTCAGCATGCCAATTAGGCAAAAGCACGAAGTATGCCCACAAACCCAAACCTGCCAATACCATTATGGAAGTTCTTCATACCCTTCACATGGATTTGTGCGGACCCATGAGAGTACAAAGTTAAATGGGAAGAAGTATGTGCTAGTCGTCATTGATGACTACTCTCGGTTCACTTGGGTTAAGTTTTTGAGAACAAAGGATTAAACTCCCGATGTTATCATTAAACTTATTAAACAACTGCAGGTTAGGCTTAACAAAACAGTTAGAATCATCTGAACAGACAATGGAACTGAATTTGTGAACAAAGAACTTAGTCAGTTTTATGAAAGCATTGGAATCAGTCATCAAAGAAGTGTTCCACGCACTCCTAAATAGAACGGTGTAGTTGAAAGGCGAAATCGGACTCTTGTAGAAGCTGCAAGGACTATGCTAATATTTTCAAAGGCTCCAATGTTTCTCTGGGCGGAAGCCGTTGCCACTGCATGTTACACCCAAAACTGTTCCTTAATGCATACTATTCATGGAAAAACTCCATGTGAATTAGTTCACAACAGAAAATCGGATCTCTCTCTTCTTCGTATGTTTGGAGCTTTGTGCTATCCAACCAATGATGGTCAAGATCTGGGAAAGTTGAAAGCTAAGGCTGATATTGGATTTTTCGTTGGTTATGCATCTAATCGGAAGGGTTACCGAATCTACAACAAAATAACCCGAGACATTATGGAAACTATTCACATTACGTTTGATGAGCTGACTGAGTAAATGGCTCCTAGACAATCCAGTTCTGGACCCTCATCTCAACTTTTGACACCTGGACCCATTAGTTCAATTCTTGTACATAATCCTTCTCCTGCAGTTCCTTATGTACCTCCCTCATAAGAAGATTTGAAGAAACTGTTCGATCCAATGTATGATGAATACTATGAGCCTCCAGCTGATGATAATCCTGCACCACCAACTGCAGCTGCTCCTACTCCAACCAACACAAATGGTCCATCTGTCTCAATGTCTTTATCTCAAGAAGCGCCATTTGTCGATCATTCATCATCATCTTCGAATCCTCAATCATCTTCTGTGCATCAAGGAAATGCAGCTGCTTATTCTTTTGGAGATAACCTCTTTGCTACTCCCGAAGATGCTCCATTTGAAAACATATTTGCCCCTGAACCCACTCCTGAAACATCATCACCAGGGGATCCTAACTCTGCTACATCAGTTCCTTACCAACAACCGAACATCTTAGAAAATGGACACATGATCATCCATTACATAATATCATTGAGAATCCTTCTCGTCCGGTATCTATTAGAAAACAACTTGCCACTGATGCCTTATGGTGCTTCTTCAACTCTGTACTATCAAAGATCGAACTTAAAGATGTCAAGACTGCAATGTCTCAGGACAGCTGGTTCAATTCCATTCAAGAGAAAATTCATGAGTTTGATCGTCTTGATGTATGGGAATTAGTGCCTGCTCCAGATTGTGCTATGATTATTGCTCTCAAGTGGATCTTTAAGGTGAAGCTTGATGAACATGGTGATATTCTAAAGAACAAGTCAAGGATTGTGGCTAAAGGATATTCACAAGAGGAGGGTATTGACTTTGAGGAATCATTTACTCCGGTTGCACGAATTGAGGCTATCAGAATCTTCCTGGCTAATGTTGCTAGCAAGAATATGGTAGTTTATCAAATGGATGTGAAGACTGCTTTTCTTAATGGAGATCTCAAAGAAGTTGTCTATGTCAATCAACCTGAAAGTTTTGTGGATCCTGAGCATGTTATCCATGTCTATTGCTTGAAGAAGGCCCTCTACGGCTTGAAGCAAGCTCCTAGGGCATGGTACGATACTTTGTAAAAGTTCATTTTGGCAAATGGATTCTACAAAGGAGCTGTTGATCCTACGTTGTTCACCAGAAAGTCAGGAAAACATTTAATTCGTGTTCAAATATATGTTGATGATATTATATTTGCCTCGACCGACCCTAATGAATGTGACCGATTTTCATAAGAGATGGGCTCTAAATTTCAAATGTCAATGATGGGACAAATGTTATTTTTCTTAGGATTACAAGTTTCACAAAATCCTAGAGGCATTTTTATTAATCAATCTAAATATGCAAATGAAATTTTTTTTAAAAATTGATTTGATTCTTGTGACCCTGTTGACACTCCCATGGTGGAACGAAAAAAACTGGATGAGGACCACTCGGGGATCCCGGTTGATCAAATTAAATATAGTAGTATGATCGGATCCTTGATGTATCTCACTGCCAGTAGACCTAATATTTTGTTCGTTGTATGCATGTGTGCTTGCTACCAGGCAAAGACTACTAAAAAGCACCTTGAAGCAGTTAAACGGGTCTTTCGGTACCTCTAAAGAACCATTAACATGGGACTTTGGTATCCGAAGGACACCGCCATGTCACTAACAGCCTATGCAGATGCTGACCATGCAGTATGTCAAGATACTCGTCGAAGACGTCAGGAAGTGCTCAGTTTTTGGGTGATAAGTTACTGAGCTGGTTTTCAAAGAAGCAAATGAGTACTTCCATATCCTCTACAGAGGCTGAATACATAGTCATGTCATCATGTTGTGCTCAAATCTTATGGATGAGATCCCAATTATCTGACTATGGCTTTGTATTCAACAAAATCCCTCTGTATTGTGATAACAAAAGTGCCATAGCTCTCTGCTGCAACAATGTCCAACACTCAAGATCAAAGCACATTGACATTCGACATCATTTTATCAGGGAACAAGTAGAGAAAGGTGTGGTTGAACTACATTTCGTGAGGACTGAGTATCAACTGGCAGACATCTTCACAAAAGCTCTTCCAAGAGACCGTTTTGAGTTTATCCTCCCACGACTCGGCATGAAGAGTCTACAGCCGGAAACTCTCAAACGTCTTCAGGAGGAAGATAAGGAGTAAAGGAGTTTCTTCACCTATTCTTTGTAAATATTTTATCAAAAAGCAAAATACAAAAATATAAAACCAACAAAAAGAAAATAGAAAAATATAAAATTTTCAAAAAACCCATAAAATTTTAAAAAATTCAGAAAATACCAAAAATAGTTTTTCCAAGGCATGTCTTCTGGCATCGATAACATCTACGGTCTTAAAAATGTCATTCAATAATGGCACGGGACTTTAGATGAAGTTCGAACAAAAGTTCAAATGTTTTTCAAAACATGCCTTAATCATTCAAATGGTTTACAATTACTTCAGATTGTAACCCGCGCTTTCATTGATGGCTTACTGTCATTTCAGGCAGTAACCCGGGCTTAAAATGATGGCTTGCAGTTATTTCAGACTGTAACTCACTTTTAAAGAAAGGACAATGGTATGCTAAATCGATGTTTAAATATCAAGCTCTAATCCTAAAAACAAAAGTTAATAAGGAATATTTGTCATCAAAAAGATGAATGCTCCTTCACGAATGTTTTTCATTCTAAAGATTCTTCTAAATAATATTTGTCTTCAAATGGAAATAAAATTATTTGAAAAATAACTCGGAATTAATTTTTGAAAATCAACTGGACTTAATGTTTGTCAAAATATTTGTCACTCAATCAACAACTTTGGTCAATGATTGAGGGGGAGAGTGATTTCAAATATTTCAAAAAGGATATTTTCAAACAATTGGTACCAAAAGGAGCATGTTTCATACTTTTGAAAAATCTATCTACAAGTGGAACAAGAGCATGTTAACTTTGAGTTTTCATAAAAATGATACATGAGCATGTTTGATCAATGGAGATTAAAGTTTTAAAATCTGATCCTTATCAGTTAAGTGTTCTTAAAACAAAGTTACATCTCTCCTTAAAAAGTTTTACTAAATAATTTAAATCAATTGGGATCTCAAATCTCAAAGGGTTTGAAATTTATGATCGGGGGAGAGCTTGTGATTTAAATCTGAAATAAACTGATAAATTGGTGAGTGTTTTAGAAAATTAATAAAAGACACTCCTTCCTACATGTGCCAAACGATTTCAAATTTTCTATGCACATGTAAAAGGGGAGCATTTATCTAAAACCAAAAAGGATTAAAATCTGATTGTTTTGACTCAAAGTGCAGGTTCTCTCGAATATGTGCTAAACTCTTTCGAATCTCGATGCACATATTGAGGGGGAGCAATTTAAAGAAAGCCACATCCTTGCCCCAAAATGTTTTATCTAAAGTATTTAAATACTATATTTGATCGGGCGAGAGATAATGATCATTTTAGAAAACAAAAAAATTTTATTGATAACGAGAAGAAGAATTGGAGTTTTCATTCAAATATAACCTTCTATGTTTTCTTTCATCACTTTCTCACACATGTGCCAAAAGATTTCTTATAAACTATGCACATGTTGAGGGGGAGCATTTCTAAAAGATAAAAAACAATTAAGGTACAAAATGCTTTGATTTTATATCACAAGTATCTTAATTGATTTTTCAAATGGTTTTCATTTGGTTTCAAGGCGGAAAGAACTGTACCAAAAAGGCCGACCATTTTACTTTATGCATTGGAGTTATAAGGATGGTAATTTTAGGTATTAGTTCCCATGATCCCGCCAGTGCTGGAGGGATCTACCCAGGAACAATCAGATAGTGTAGAAGTCCTTAGGTATGATAAAAAAAGGAGATAAGTGAGAATAAGGGAATAGTGCCGACTGAGAGAGAGCTAGAACTGGAATAAACCCAACAAGGTTCTAGTAATGAAGTCTCGGTAAGCACTAAAGGGGTTGAAGAATGAAAAAGAAATAAAAAGTGAAAAGGGTGAAAAGAAATAGCCCTCTAATAATTCAACCTTAGGGCAGAAACCGGGTTCAATACATATGCTACTGGTGGTTACTAAGGTAATGCCGGTATTGAAGACAAGACGTCATGGACCCAGTGACGCACTTCACTAAACTTCCCAAGCTACTCAAGTTCTCTTAAAAGGACCTGTTTCATTCTCACGGGGAGCCTACATAATCTATCGACTTTCTCTTAGAGATGGTTGATATTGAAGAAGGAGACCCTCTCCCTAGTCTCCGATTAGGAAACCAAAATTGCACAATTGAGTCTAGAGCCAAGATATCATCCACAAAATCTCATTAGGACACACAATACATGAAGACTTGTTGTTTCACACAATGTGGAAAGTAAGAATATATATTGAGAGTCCTACGCATTATCCTTGTGATATTTGCCAGAACATCCGAGTGATATGTTAAATATTTACAATGAAGATGGAAATCCTTCTAGAGCCAACATCAAACATGCTCTTGGTGGGTGACGTGTGAGATCTTTTCAAAAGATCAATCTTGTGACAACTGGATAGAAACGATGGGGCGATTCACTCTTGAATCAACTATGGTCCAGGAAATGGTTTGACGGATATCTTTGAAAAACCATTCGATGTGCTCAACATTTCTTTTCTCTAGCACATCGAATGTGTATTAATTTTCCAAAATAAAAGGGCATTTATGATTGAAAATTGATCTTTCTCATAAAACCTTCGTCGTATTGCAAAACTCTTTCTCTTAAGCAATACGCGAGTGTTTTTTTTTTCAAATCAATTTTTCATCAATCAGTGAATCTCAATTCACTGGTTCACTCACTCAGTGTTGTATACTTTGGGATACTCCGGTTTAAGAGCGGCTAGATCAAGCTACGGACAAGGAGATTCTTAGGAATTCTACCTGATCACAGGCAGTATTTATACTGATCAACGGGGAATCGTGGTTCTTGCAACCTTATTCAACGAAAGTGAACAAAGACACTTTCGTGTGTTTTATTGATAATTGTTGTTTGCAGGAACATCGAACGGTTGCAGCTGATCAGAATTGAGAAGTCAATCCATAACCGCATGCTCACACATCACACTCACGTTCAAAGAAATCATGACAAGTGCACATCAACACTCTTTTGCTCTGATATCATCATGATACGTTTGCTTTCACTCTGATGCCATCATTTTTTTATTTGAACGGCGAGTTAGTAGTTAGTGATCCGAGCCCACAGTGACATCCAATTGGGCAGTATGCAAGCCTCGAACTTTTCTCCTTAGGGGATAAACCCCACTCCTGCTTCTATTTATTTCGGGCCCCTGAAGGTCTATGGTGAGACTCGAACCTGAGACCTCTCCAAGGAAACCTCCCCAAGGTTACCCTTGGTGACCATGGTGACACTCTGATGCCATCATGCTATGCTTCCGCTACGCTGATGCAAATATCATGATCCAAAGAAGTTTCCGCAACTCTGATGAAAAGATGTCATGATCCAATACTGTGAGCATGTCGGTCCAAAGTCACAAACATCACATGAAGGCAACACAACCAAGGATAAGTCAAGAGATTTACGGTGGCTGATGATCTCTAAGAAGGCTCAAAGAATAACCAATCCGTGGATCAGTTAAAGACCTCCACTTAAAGTACAAAGCATGCGAAATATGAAGAATCAAAGATTACGAGCTACAAAGCAAAGAACTTACAAAAGAATCCAAGAACACACAAAATGTAATATCTGTTTGTAATTGAGGTGACCTCCCTTAGGGGAAGATTTTTGGGATTTAGAAAATCCGTTAGTTAAAGACTCGGTCACATAAAATATATGTAATCATTAGAAAGCTCGTAGTCGTAGTCATTTAGTTATATTTTGTAGTTAGTCAAGTAACACCGTGGAGGACGGACGGGTTTTTACCTACTATGCCTGATCCACAGCCCGTAGGTGGCGTATTTTGTAAGACACTATAAATACCATTTGCCTCCCAAGACAAAGGGTGAAGCTTTATAATATACTTTACTTTCTCTCACTAGAAGTTCTCATTCTCTCCATCTTTCTCTCTCTAGAACTCTTACTATTCGAACCAAGTGATTGTGTATTTGTGTGTTTATGAAAACCAATATGTTACACTCCTATTTTGCCACCTCTAATAAAGACAAATTAAATTAGAAGGTAACATATTGTCCAACGTAAATATGTACACTTAGAGAAACCAACCCATAACACAACATACACTATAAGAAAGTTGACTTTTACTTATTGGAGTTCTAGTGATACAAAATTGTGTTATTAAATCTAATATTTTAGTGACAGTTTTAAAAATGTGAGAAAAAGTCAATAATTTGAGATTAGTGACATTTTGTTGTGAAAAATATGTGTCACACGGCAAACAAATTAAAAATCATATATATATATATATATATATATATATCTCTTTGTCATTATAAATAGACATTTATCTAATCCACTGTCACTCAAAAATTCAACTACTATTTTCTTTGAATTTGACATTTCTATACTTTTAAGGCTTTAATGACATTTTTTAACTTTCAGTGACACTTTCTTCTATTTCATTGAATGCGAATTTTTTTTATATATATTTTTTTAATATTCTTTTTTTGGTAATTGCAACTATTTTACATTGCTTAAAAAAAATAATGACCAATGTATAGCATGTTTGAAAGTATTACCTATTGTATGACATGACTTACTATATTAAATAATATAGTCAATGTTTTGATATCCTTTATTAAAGAAATACAATTTGTAACAAATAGAGCAAAACCCTACGTAACTCAATTCAACCGTTCATTCGCTCGTCATTGCTCATTCATGTAAGTCATTCGTATGAAAAGAATCTTTCCGATGTACAGTATCATATTAATGGTGGTTTCGATCGACTTGATGGTCGATTCTCCATTCCGGGTGGTCTAATCATCTACAAAAAAAACTTGATAATTGTCATGTTAGGCAACGGTAGACATACTAATATCAACATCGACTATCATAATATCAACATCGACTATCATAATCTATGGTTATTTGATAACATGTATCATATACTCGTTAACGTGTCTTTGTAGGCAAATATACTTCAAGCTATGATTCATTTTGTGAGAATTTTGCATGAAAACACTTAGGTTGATGTTGCACATGTGGAAGAGTTCACAAAACCGCCAAAGAAATAAGATTGGGATCTCCAACAATTGAAGAATTAACAAAGGCTCATGCACCTCAGAATAACGAATCACCAGATACGAAGCCAGGAATTGATGTTAGGGGGGGGCTCAATTTTTTTCGGATAGTAACATAAAATTTCTTCTTTAAGAAGTTGGATTGACGTTTATATCGTTCATTTAGACGTGTGTCAGACCTGAAAGAGTGTCTTCACCCCCTCCACCCTAAACAAACAACATACTTTTTACAGCCAATTATTTTATAAAACTTTTGAAAATAACCCAACTGATTTACTAACTTTCTATTTGCAAAACTTGAATTTACAACTTAGCCAAAAATAAATAACTAGAGACTTGTAAGATTTTCAAAAGGAAATGAAATGTAAAAAGAAATCAAATGATATATATCTTCATTTTCATAGGCATGTGACCTTATTTCACATTTTCCACTTTTTTTTCTTGTAGCCCACGTGACCACAAAGACACAATCTTCATCATCTTCATTTTAATCTCCCGCAAGTTGCTTTCTTCCATCACGCATTTTTTTCCCAAGACTACAAAATTTGAGACATTTGCTCACTAAAGCAAGTGTGAGCAAAAGATAAGAAAAGAGTTACTAAAAGCTATTTTGTCAACTCCCACTAAAAAGAAAATCATTACCATCAAGCCATCACTAAAAGTCTATCCTTACAATCAGACACACTATATTTAGTAAGCAAAAGGGTCAAATTTTAGTGACTATTCATTTTAGTAGGCAAAGGGTGCCAATTTCTTTACAACAAAGCCTATTTAAAATGTTTTAGCCACTTTTTTAACAATTAACAAAGGAGCAAAGGTTCGCTTTTAGTGACTAAAATGATCGGTGAGTAAAGGTATTCATAATGATACACTTTTGTATCCCCAACATATAGATTAGTGGTTTTCCAAATCATATAGATTAGTGGTTTTACAAAAACAAATTCCATAATTACTTTCGAGAAATAATTTTAATTGGTTTTCCGGGTTCTAAACACGATTAGATTTTTGGGAACAAAATAGGTACCAAGTTTACAATAATCTCATTCCTCAAGATATAGATCGTTTACAATAGATAAAAACATACGATAACACTTCTAAACTTCTTAAATCGTAATCGGGTTTAAAATAGAAATACTACAATATCAACACATAGAACAATCTCATATGTTTGAACAAAAAATATGTTGCCCGTTACGATTTACGTGAAATAAATATCTTCGATTAGCGTGACATGACTCATCCGCAATTGTCCTCTTCTTACTCCTCAAACTGTTACATCGAAGTAAAACGAAAAGTATTAAGCAACTTAATATCGATTAAAACAAACAAATAGGAAATAAAGAACAATTACAAGTTTGTGCATGGAAATTATGACTTTAAAGATAAAGTTCCGTAATTTTATGTTTATCTTTTCGGTGAAGTTCTTATCTTGGACTCGATATGGGTCACTTTTAGTATAAACTCGTAATTGTTTATAAACCGACCTGCACTAATTGTTTATGCTAAACTAACCATTCAAACCGACCATTTAAACCGAACGCAACCTAAACCTAAACCCGACCCATAGAATCAGAACGGTCACTTTTAGTAAAACACAGTAACGGTTTATGAACCGACCCGCACTAACATGATGTTTGGATGTGGTTTTAAACTTATACTCTATTTGATGAAAGAGACCTAGAAGGTATGAGCAGGAAGTTACCATATATATGCGTCTAGCCATTTTAATTTAATTTATAGCAAACACCATTCAAAACCACAACTAGGCAAGAACCGATGATGTTGACCGACCCACTAATAAATTGTTTTGTTTCTCTCTCTCTCTCTCTGGAATGGGTTTGTTTGTTTGTCTGGAAAATTGAATTAAATCAAAGTATAAGAAAAGGAACAAGAAACGTGGAAGAACAAGAAGAAACATGGACTGAAATAGTTACCTCTAGTCATCGTCTTTGACAGGAGTTTGTATTCCCAGCAGGTTCTACATTTTCAAAGCCCCCCTTAATCTGAATTCCAAATTTCCTAAGTAGTTGAACATCCTCTCTTTTGAGTCCCTTCAATGTCTGCACCAATCACACAATCACAAAAATAGTAAAACTCAGAGTGCGCTTAAAAAGTCACCAGCGAGATATTTATGACCAAAATCAAGGCTTCTAATAGGCATAAAGAAAAAACAAAGAAACTTAAGAACACAAGAATACCAAGTATAAGAACAGGGATCAGAATAATAGAGCTTGTGCGGTGTTAGTTATATCAGCTTGATTCAACGATAAAGTAAGGAACGCGAATGTTCCTAATAGGATCCGGGAAACATAACCAACTAGCAAATCATAAAGCTGGTAGACGTATCAGCTGCCAAGTTGAGCTACGAATATAAAGCTGCGAGTCAATCATGTTATTTAATGGCTACTTTTTGCTGCTAGAAAAAAGGAGTGTTCTGTGTTCAGGTTTTGTTAATAAATATGCTGATCTGCTAGTGGCGTTTTCAAACTACATATAGAAAGAGGATCGATAAATAGATTTGACTGCTCAGTTTGAGATGTGTTTGTGCCAAACTATTTGAGATTTATTAGGAAGACATGTGTCTAATGAAATGAATTCAACAACCTTGAATATGGTCCTCCTACTCCATGCCCCATCGAAACTTGTTTAGGCATCGCTAATCGATACACATTAATGATCCGATGTCAAACATGGCCTCTAAAACTTTGGCAACAAGCACCGCCTTCTTAGGTTCCTAATAACGATCACGATGATGAAGATGAGTACTTCAAATCCTTTGTCGACAAATCATCACTCATAAAAGAATGCGATGACATTTAGATTCCTTATAACCAATCGATATAACACTTCCATCCACAAATTTCATGACAAGAATACTTGAAACTTTCGCTCACAAAACTTCTTGATTAAACTGTTGGCACGTTCTATACTTATGATCATTTAGTCAAGAACAAGTAAATAGTTGTTATGATCGGTTAATTTTCAACTTTAATGTCGTTAACAACATTTTAAGTTACATCACCAATCTAACCATAAGAACAGCTTAAAACAAATAAATTTAAAACCATAACCATAACATTCACTCATATTCAATAACACCACCACTACATCATATTGGATCGCATAATCCAAATTTACAAACACCATAACGAAACCTAAACACCTAAACACATGACATAAAAACTAAACCTAAACACCTAAACACATGACGTAAAAACTAAACCTAGACACAAACCATCATAAACCACACCATAAACCAGCATTACATCAAATCACTCCAATTTAGATGATAATAACTTAACTACAAGTGACCTCCTTCACATCGATTGGGGAGCTACAAGCATTTTGTTAATGGTGCATAGCTATGCAACTAAATTAGTGCCACTATTACTCTACATGATACTCCAACGGTTATACAAAATACAGAGGTAACTAGACGAACTACGGCACACGCTACGAAATTAAGGTTACCAACAAAATAATAGAGCCTAAGAGGTGGTAGTTATATCAGCTTGCTTCAACGATAAAGGAATGGACGAGATTGTTCTATCTTATCAAAGTCTGGTAACTGATAAGTCAAAAATTGAATAGTGTATTACTCTAATGGGGCAAATGAGATAATGATTAAGGGGGGTCGGGATGGTAAAACATACGAACGGAATGTTGAAATAAAATAAAAGCAGTTTCTAACAAACGGGAAGGGGGCTGCTTATTTCAAAGTGCTTAATTGGCATATTTGACCTTAAACCTTTAATGAATAGATTTAATAAAAACATTCAAACAACTTATTATTTCATCCGATTAAGCAAATCGAAACATACCTGGCGACAATAGCCCACTCGCTGTCTTACCTTCCTAATACACCAAAACTCATTCTCCAACATTAGATCGCTCATAACAAATCGTTGATGAAGTTTCATCAACTCACAACAAAAAGATCTATATTAACCCTAAACTTGTGAAAATAGATTATTTGTTTTGAAATTAGAAACTTGCCTGTCCTCCTCCAAAAATTTTGTTCAAGTCGGATTTCGGTGAGCAAAGATGAGTAATCTTATTAGAAGCCCGGAGATGTAACCGCTTTAGCCGTTGAGTAAGAAAGTGCAATTATTTTTTATGTCAACAAGCGCATAATATGTCAATAATGCAAACAATATGATAACTAATGAGTTAAAAAGTAAGTACCGGATTTTTTATTTTGACTTGCACGAGTTGATGTTGAGTTTCCATAAGGACCATGATTATGAACACTACTTGAATCATTAGCAACCTGCAATTATTTATCATGGAAACTTGAAATTATATGTTCAAACAATAATAAATATATTGAATTCCTTTATGATTACCTCGTGTTTGTAGTGTTGAACACATTTGAAAAATTCTTATCTCGAATTATGATTTTGTACTCGCCATAAATTGTAAAATAGCCGCTTGGTTTTCCTTCATTTCTTTCATTTCAATGTGGTGCCTTTCTTTCATATCCTTCATTTCGACTTCAATTCCGTTGATTTGAGCCTTTAACATTGGCACTTGAGAAACACGAGATCTTTTGGACCTAGGCAATCGATATTTGGCCCTGCATCGTGTATAATCTCCTTTTCTTTTCCTTTGACTTTAGCAAAGTCATCGCTTCTCAATCAACAATCCCAATCCTCGTGTTCAGACATTTGTGCTTGCACCGGTATCATTGCCGATTACACCTGTATTTTATTCTAAATGTGGTTTTCAAGTTAAAAATTAATACATATAAAATACTAATACAAATATGTAGAAAGAAAAAGATGATATACATACAATAACTCCGCAGCAGTTTAATTGACAATGCTTCCATTTTTTTCATGCGACTAATGATGTATAGATTTCACGTGTTGGTTAAACGCTTTGCTTCGTTTCGCAATATCATGCGATGATTAGTCATTTAATAAATTCAATGCAATTACTATATATAATATTTAAAAAATAGCATCACCTCTTCATGAGCTAGCCTAGCGAAGATTTGGTCCCCAACACGTGAGGCTCAATTGACTTGAACGGATCTCTTTCTTCTTCTCGACGATACCGCCAATTAAGTGTTATTACACATCGAATACTTATATGAATTATAACACGCTTGATAGCATGATTGACATTGACCCGTCCGTGTATGTTATCTATTATTGGGTGTCATCTCAGTACCATAAATCTCGCCAGGAGTTTGCTAAGTTTTACAAGAATTCTCTACTCAAATTAGCCTACACTTCTGTGGAGTCTCTCTCGAACTCCTTTAAGTTGCTATGCTATTATTTTAGACGTCTCATAGTGTATGTTTTGAATTTTGTATGTTCTTGATGTTATTATTTTAGCCTACATACGTGGAGTCTCTCTGACTCCTTTAAGTTGGTATGCTATTATTTTAGACTCCTTTAAGTTCATATATTTGTTCTTATATATACACACACAATACATGTAGACACACATATGTCATCATATATATGTACAAGGTCTAGTCAGATAGGAAACATACATAATAGTAAGTTTAGCTTCATGGCTTACAAATGATCTCAGATCTGCATAGTTACTAGCGTGTGACCTGTAATAATGGTGTATGCTAATAAAAATCAAACCGAAAGAATTTGATTACCGAGCATCTTCATAAACCATCGAGCACTAGCTTCCTCAAGTCCTGCTTTCTCCACTCGAATCGGTTTGAGTAGCTACAATTTCATCAATGGTTGCTTGAATCAAATGAACGCTTTTTAGCTCATATTTCCATGTCTTTCATTTTCGTCCTATGTCCGACATGATCCACAATTTGATTTCTTCTGTTTCAATGGGAGCAAATTCAAATTTCTCCTACAATTCAATGTTTAGCCAGCATATTTGATAACATCAAATAGTCCTGAATATTAAGTGTCAATTTCTCCCGATAATGCTCGTTATTTATATCATTTATATGGATTTACGCTTTTTTCCATTGTTTTCCACTTTCAGGTAAATTACGAGCATTGGAGCTAAAGAGACGCGGAAATGGAAACATATATAAAGATTTATCATAGTATGCTATTTTGAAGAAGTTACGGCGTAACTCATCTCTCATATTACCGTAACTATTGGGTGACTCAAGATTCCAACTTATCGAAGGTTACGCGTAACTCCTCCCAAAGGTTACGACGTAACTACATTAGGTCAAAAGAGGTTCCACGTCACCGATACTTACGTCAGATCGCCGCATCGCTACGACGTAACCGAGTTTATTGAAGACTACGACGAACCACTCATTAGGTTACGCCTGTAACCAGCAGATCTAGTGCATTTTACTTAAGAAATGTAAGGTTATAGCGTAACTCCTATTTTGGTTACGCCAGTAACCGTGATATGGCCTATAAATACCCTACTAATTCCAAAGATTTCTAATCATTCCATTCCACACACAACACTCTTAGAACGTGGGAAAAGCTCAAGGCAGGTCTAGGGAGCATACGGAGTCGTTTCCAAGGGAGAAGTCATTCCATTACGATAAGCATTAGCGCTTTATATTTCTTTTACTTTCAATTCATGTATTTCGTACTTTGAATATTGAATTGTTTGCATGATTAATATGAGCTGCTAAGCACCTTTTGGTGCTAGCCTAGTTATGATTCCTTAATTGTTTTGTTTGTGTTTACCTTTACTCGCATACAATTATTTCTAAGTGTATGCATGCATAGTTCATTGGTAGCCACCCTTGGTTTGGTAGTTTTGAATGGCGGTAGAGGCCAATTGCCTAGAGATATGACCAATCGACCCTAGTGAGCGGATCGAGACGGAAGGGTAAGATATGACCAACCGACGACCCTTTCTACTTGTGCGATTTGACCAACCGATCACCTATCGCTTGGATGAACTTAAGAATGGGGTGTAGTGTCTAAGTTCCTAACGGCCGGGCACTCACTATTATGAATCTAGCATGTAGCGGTACTTAATGACTTGGCTTAGGGACCGGAACAACAGGACTTATGGTGCTACCGATTTCTCTGTGGTGGCATCTTTGCCGATAGGTTAGGCTTAATCGACCAAATGTTGTCCTCTCGAATTTGACCCCACCAAGAAATTGGAAGTAAGTAGACGAGACATAACTAGCTAGGATGATTAACTAGGTTAGCACCACTTCTCTCTATTGATTTCCTTTACCATTTATCCGCTTTATTTTATTCTCGCATTAGTAGTTTAATTAATTAAATCCCTCATCGAAACTATTATTCCGTGACAATTAGACTTAGTAATAATCCAACACACATAGCTCTGGGAAGACCTCGGCTTTACCATTTACTACACTACACACGACCGGCACACCGCCTGCTAGTGCACTAGGGTAGACCATAGGTATTGTGAGACACTATAAATATTAAGAACTAGTCAAGAAACCTCGCATCAATATTAGTGATGGATAAATCATGAAATTTACCTTCACGATACATATTATATCAACTTTCAAATTTACCAAGAAATTCAAATTTCTCCTACACATATTATATGAAATTTACCTTCACGATGCTCCATAAATCATCTTTCTTTTCTTCTCGATACTTTCCTCCAACTGTGATACTTATATCGATATGTTGATACATTTTCAAGAATCGCTCCAAGAAAGCTAGTTAGCTCCTTTGCCTCTTTGCCAACAAAGTTGTCCAAAGATCAAAAGTAATCGTTAACCTTTCACCAGTTCAAAATCCCATGTAGCTTGTTTTCTTGTGTGACCACGAACCCGTTTCGTGGACCTATAACTTCACTCATTATTTATGAAAATAAATGAGTTATTGTATATAAGAAACGCTTAATAAAAACTTCTAAGACTCTCATCATCATATCAAATTGAGCAAACCAAATTTAACATCGGATATACCTTGTTGTGCATCCATTATTAATCTTCAATAAGCGGACTTCGGGTCTCAGAATCACAGATACATATGAAATCTAAGTCGAAACGAACTGAAAGGTATGACATCCAAATGGAATGACCTTCTCAAAGACCGGTTATTGGTAGTTGATGCATATGTTTTATTTTGAATAGGTTATGAAAGAAGGTGGTCACCGACAAGGCTGGTTATTGCTTGCAACCCAACGCTCATGCAACCCAATGCTTGCAGGAAGGCGCCCTATGGGCACAAGAGTTAAGGCCCAAAGAGGTCAAGCACCCTTGCCCTTCGTAATTGTAAAACTTCCTAAACGAAATCCGTAGAGAGACTAGCTAGTGTCTACTATTGAGTGAGTCATTCTTTGACCAAACAAGTCGGATTCAAAACTATAATTAACAACATGGAAATTAGATGCGCAGGAGTAAATGCGTGATTTTACACCTTCTTTATTACTCCTTCCTCAGATATAACCTCTTTCCTACCCTATCTTCCCGTTGATTCACGCAAGAAACAATATATTAGGTCAAAAGATTGCACAAAATGGAGATACAAGGAGATCGTTGATGATCCATTGATCCAATTCTACCTTAAGATCATATTGTCTCACCCGCCGCCTAACCGGACAAGGTGATTCACTTTGTTTAGTCCTAATTGTCTATAGTTAGAATTCGATACCGTAAAATGCTTTCTCAAGACTGTTCATCATCTTAAATTATCATCCTACTCATTCACACGGACTTGTCTTGCACCATGATGGCACACTTTCTTTCATATAACAAACGCAATACACATTCTTCAAATCATTTCATGTCTCCATTTGACAATATCACATTAATTTCATTACTAAATATGTACTAGTCATATACTACAATCCTACAAATGTACACATTATATTTGAGCCAAATCCTCCCAAATAACGTACTGAGAAAAGGATAGGAAAGAGAAAAGAAAAAGAAAAGTAAATGGATTGGTAATTTCCTGATGTCGTAGCTTATCACTAAATAACCAAACAAGCCCATTTCAAAACACCATAATTACCAAACTAGACCATTTCAAAGAAGTGTAAAATTACGCACCCAACCCATATTCTAATGAAATTGCTTGTGCGATAGTTTTTAATGGCTACATAAGCTCATCAACTCATTTTTTAGGCTTATAAACTTATCAACTTTAGCTTATAGATTTATATAAGTTGATAAGCCCAAGTAAATAAGCTCGTAAGCCACAAAAAATGAGCTTTTTGAGCTAATCAGTATTAGATAAGTATAATCACAATTTGAAAACATGAGTGACAATAAGCATCTGATCAGTTATAAATTTGAAAGCCACAAATTAACTGACAAACCAAGGTCAAATATTATTCAAAAAAAATGAAAAGCCTAACTTCATAATCACTAGCCCTTAAAAACGACAATGGTCTACAACCAACTCCGCTCGATAAACACAACTAAAACCTTAGGCCATCAACTAATATCTAATCAGTTATAAACTTGAAAGTAATTGTTGATGAAATAACACATGAATGAGTAGCAAAAGCATCGATCGGTTATAAATTTATTTATAATCTAACAATTTACTAAAATAACACAAACATTAAATAAAATTTCGAGTAGCTATTTACATCAACAATACGTAAAACTTTGCCCCGAGTAAGTTATGCTTCCTAAGAGCGCACTTCGAACCGGGTCTATTGGTGCCGCAATCGGGCTATTACGTGCACGGGCTATATACATCGATTCCTTAATCAAGTTTTTACTTGTTAGGAATCATCCTAACATGAAAATGTGAAAACATATTCGGTATTACAATAGTTTTATTGTAAGGCACAAACATATTAACTGAAACCGTCATTTATGTAAAGTCATGTGTTTGGTGCACTATATAAGCCCTCCTAGACTTCACTAGGAGGGTGATGCTTAGTGTAAACCTTATCATTTTCATTATTCAATAATACACCTAGTTATCCCTTCTCTCACTACTTCTCTCTCTAACCATGGATGTCATTTACTATCATCATCCCCGACCTCCCGAATCACACAATCAACTAATATAAACGATCTAACAATTGGCATCGAGACTAGGGTGTCCAAAAACCAAGAACCAAAAGAACCGAGGAACCGATCGGCATCGACCCGGAACAGGATCAGTATATTAGAACCATGGTACGGTTCTTGGTTCCTAAAATTTCAAAATTTCGGTTCCTCGGGACGGTTCGGTCTGGAACCGTCTCGGTTCCTGATATTTTCCCAAAAGAACCGACTTTTATGAAAATATGTAATTTTATAGACTTTGTTGGGATATTGTATACGTAAGTATGCTGCCTTTAAGAAAATAGAAAAACCTTACCTAAACCTAAAACTCATAAACATTAACCTTTAATCCATCGATCCCATTCAAAGATTCAAACATCATTCATCAATATGAAAGTAAGTTTTTCTAAACTGAATATCGAGATGCGCATACCGCATATCCAATAATTGTGTTGCTCAAGAACAACTAGCAAGAAGTTGTAATTAACTATTGGTATTTGTTTTATTAAACTTAATGATAAAATTCGAGAAACAATTAACGATTATGACGCCACCGCATGATATATCGTCACCACGTAATTATTGTAGTTTACCACCACGATTGATATATAATATTCTCAACGAGTTTGCCATTATTTTCATTGGATAATGAGTTTCATATTACCTAGAGATATGTTTTTTGTTTGTTTGTAAGTCAAGTTGTGGAATACTATTAAGGTTGTTAACTTTTTCAAGTTCTACGAACCTAAAAGACTATAAATTCATATCCATCAAAATATATTTTTAACACTTTGGTACTCATGGAAATTATCGAAATTCCGTCATCGGAATCGAAGATCAGATCGGAACCGAACCGAAAAACTTGGGACTGTTCTTGGTTCCACTTTTTCCTTATTTTCGGTTCTCGGTGCTCTTTCTGCCTTGGTCCTGGGATTCGGACTTCTAAGATCATGGACACCCTATCAGAGACATGTTACTTATTGGTTGATTTATGATTCAATCTTGTCAAAACGTCCATTTTAAAACTGTTATTACAAGTTTTTATTGTATTATTTCTTTGGTTTTAACAGTTTTATGGTTTTAACAGTTTTAAAATGGTCGATTCTGGTGTTGTTTGTGGTCTAACGCTGTCAAGATGGTAATAGTTTGAATATGGGTTTTATGGTTGATTTAATGTTGTTTGTGGTCGATTCTGGGTTTAGTATGAAGATTTGCGAGTTAGCATTTATTTGACGAAGATTTGCGAGTTAGCACATTTTTTCGTTGAAGTTTTGCGAGTTAGCAATTTTTCGATGAAAGATTTGTTAGAACATTTTTTGTTAAAACTTTGCAAGTTAGCAATTTTTCGTTTAAATTTTGCGAGTTAGCATATTATTTGATGAAGATTTGCGAGTTAGCTGATTTTTATTAGAATACTTGCGAGTTAGCATAAAAATATGAAGTTCTGCGAGTTAGAATTCAGGTTTCCGAGTTAGGAACGTCTAACTCTTTCTCCGACTAAGGAATTTACAAATCTTCATCGGACCTCAAAGACCTCAGATCTCTTGACTTTCCTTGGTACAAATCAGTCAACACAATTTCTGAGTAAGGTAATCAATCATTTCTGAGTAAGGACACTTGAACTATGGACTCAATTTAACCGTTGACCATCAAGACTACAACTAACCACAAGATTTGCATAGCCTCAATTCAAGTTTGACTTCAGATTTAATCTTCATCGGTCCAACAACAACCTCATCTATGATTTTTTATCATCACTTGTCTAACAGTTAAAACTGAGAAAGAAAAAGAATGTAAAGAAGAGGAAGAAAATACTCTACTCGAACCCATCGAAACAACAAGATAACACAAATCCATTATCTATCCTATCCCATCACAAACCACACCCGGAAAAGAAAAAAAAAAACAAGAAACGATCTCAGTTCTCTTTCTTATTATACTCACTGATTCGAGTAAAAGAAAACAACATCATTGATCTGAAAGTTTTTAACTTTTATATCCGAAATCAACTAAGAAAGAACAAGAACAAGATTTGCTTCATTCTTCTATTGAGTCGGTCAAGATTAAAAGAAAATCACATATGAAACCAAAACAAACCTACTAGAGACCACAAAAGATCTTCAAGACGTTATGAAGCTTCGGTGTGTTCGTTTATTGGGTGATATTTACTTGTGGCAGCGTTAAACTGAAGAGATGAAGGGTGGCTGCAAGTCTTGGTGAGAGATCTAATTAGGGTTGATAAGATATGGATGGTAGGCGGAGTATAATGTTTTTTGTATGTGTTTAGGTTTAGACGAGTGATATATCAGGGATTGTGTGCTCTTATATCCTAAATAATTAGGGTTGTGGTTTGTTGGACTAGTTTGGGCCGATTTAAGATTAGACATGTTGTGGGTTTGTGCCTTTGTGGCTTGGACGTATTGGGCCGATAATATGGTTATAAATTTGTTGGGGCTGATATGTTCAATATCCGAAAATTAGCGAAGTGTTTGGATTAAGCTAATTTTTTTATATGTTATTTGGTTAAATGGTTATATTTGAGGTTCGTTACGTCAAAGTGATTTACTTTTGGGGTTATATGTTTTTGACAAGATCGGGATTAATCAATTATCAAGATTCATTAAAACAGTAAAAAGGCTAGTTTTTTTAGCTTTTAACCACAAGACGTGACTACGGAGTTTATTCACTATTATTTATTTGAGGTTGAAGTGGAATTTCACGGGTGTGTGTACTTAGTATCTGAAGATATCGGGGTTGGTTGGATGCATGATTCTTCGAGAACCTTGTTCGAACTTTTAACCGTTACGAATGACAAAGACTTGAGTTGTCTAGTTATAGTTGATGTAAGGAGTTACATTGTTGTACTCACAGCGTATAGCTATCACTTTAAAGGAGTTACGTTGTAGTGCTCAAGTGTCACAAAAGTTGTGGATAATTCGAGAAGTTCATATACAATTAAGGATGGATGGATGGGTATATGATTCTACCTTTATTGAAATTCTCAAGATTGGTTCTTCGTCGACATTAGTGCAAGCTTAAGTCACAAGTTCGGGTTATTTTACTTGGGCCTCAAGTTCGTCATATTGGGTTTTCCATCGAGTCACTACAAAGAGCCGCCGAATGATAATGGGGCTCAGAAAGAGTTAGTGAGAGGAGTATAAAAGAGTAGAGAAAATTTATCGCAATTGATTCTCACAGATATTTCATGCTTCACAAGAGTTTTATGGTACTTCACACTTATTCGATTACTTGACATGGGTTACGCTGCCTCCGCTTCCATCGTAAACATAGTGTGTATGCCCGATTCACAAGACATCGTGGGGGAAGAGAGCTGGATGTGCTTTGTACTTTTTTCGACTTCTTTGCGAAAACACTCTTTTTCCATAAGTATCTACAATCAGGGGGAAGAAATGTGCATATCGAGGATGCACAACATGTTATCGTGATTGAGCTTTAAATGTTATGACTGCCGGAGATATGTCCGTAGAGATGATCAGTGGTATTGTTTTGTGACTTTGGTGTTATCGTTTCAACTTTCCCATGTTTTTTTGTGTGAAGTAGCCTACTTGTGTGAGAAAATCTTGTTGATTTCTTGCATGTTACCCCCAAACGAAGTTTCCACATTGAGCACAATTGTAATTAAGTGACTAGTCAGATTTTCTTGGTGTGGTTTACAGTGTTATCTACAAATTCCGTTGCGTACTTAAAACTTCAAAAGTTAGAAGACAAGTTAACTACATCAAAGTTTTGAATCATCAAGACGGTTGTCGGCCATGGGGAAGTTGATCGTAAACTTCGCCAAAAAGAAGTGTATGGAGAAGTCAAGAAGACATGCAAGATGAATTGGGGAAGTTAATCCAATTCATAAATATTATATCATTTGCCTACAAGTGAAGAAAATATTCTCAAGCCGAGGTACAAGATGAAGACAAAGAGCGCCAACTGCAGATGACCTCAAGATTTGAAGAGCATACTGAAGACCTTTCTTTATTTGTATTTGTACTTGTAGGAATGTTGTAAGTAATCCCATATGTTGCCACATTGGGGGAAGATTGTTAGGAATCATCCTAACATGAAAATGAGACAACATATTCGGTATTACAATAGTTTTATTGTAAGGCACAAACACATAGACTGAAACCGTCATTTATGTAAAGTCATGTGTTTGGTGCACTATATAAGCCCTCCTAGACTTCACTAGGAGGGTGATGCTTAGTGTGTAAACCTTATCATTTTCATTATTCAATAATACACCTAGTTATCCCTTCTCTCACTACTTTCTCTCTCTAACCATGGATGTCATTTACTATCATCATCCCCGACCTCCCGAATCACACAATCAACTAATATAAACGATCCAACATTACTCAACTATGACCTCATCATTTTAGGATACATATCATACAACTTTATACAATTCACTTAATAACTATATAACAAATATGAATGAGTTGCAACAAATATAATAATAATAAACTTACTAAGAATAGCAAGATAAATGAATAACTCTCTCGAGTGATGATGACCGTAGCTAACGAACATCAAGTCCTTCAAATTCACCAGATGCATATATAAATTCAACTCATGATTCAAGAATATTCATAAACAACATCAATCAAAATTTATTTAAGTTGAATAATTGACCTTGCCGATTGATGAAAAAGTGTCTTGGTGGTTGAATTGACGGAGAGAAAAGGAAAGGTGGTTGGCTCTCAAGTTACAAACTTGCAATCCTATATCAAAAGACATATTAACACATATGTTTGAAGTACTATGTACCGCTTAATGTGATTTACTTATGTTTTTATACAAATTTTGGGTACTAAACATCATACAAGCGCTTCAAATGCACATCGTAATCGCTTTACTTTCAACCCCGTGATCCATTTTTATCTCTAACTTAGACTAATGTGACCGTAAAACTTTTCCCTGATAACGGTGATAAGTTAGTTACAATATACATATTAACATATGTATTTGTAGTAGGAGTTAAATAAAAAAATTCTAAATATGTTCTTGTTGCATAAATATGGAACAGGGTCTATTGGTGCTGCAGTCGGGCCATTACTTACGGGATATATACATCAGATTCCTGACTCAAGTTCTTGCATAAAGTGAATCGAGGACTATGGCATTGTAAATGTGTGTTTAAAGCGAAAGAAGCATACCGCCACTCGTAAAGCGATTTCCGCTAAAATCGAGCTCCTTTAGATCCGCAAAATGCATGTAAAATATTTAAGCAATCCAAACACCTCAAAATTGTTCACTTGTCGTGTGAACTCACAAACCGATCTCTCGTAATTGCTTATGTCACACTCGCTATCGATAAGCGCTTTTAACCGTAAAACTAACCAAAACATATAATTGAAGTAAAACCATCAAAACAGATCGCTTAATTACTAAAGAAAAGTCAAAAGAAAGTACATAAAGTTAGTAATGCTCCATAACGAGATGACTAAGCATTACATAACCCGAACAACTAATTAAACATGTCGATACACCAAAATTAAAAATAAGGCAATCGTGTTTCACTCGTAAAGAACTACAATAATTTAATCTACTTCATCTTCATCTTCGCCAACCTCCTCTTCGATTCGATAACGAGTGTACCATCCACTACTTCATCAGCATCAACTCCGACCCTATTTAGGTTGGGTATGTCAAGTGTGCAAGAAGATGAAGCAAGACTAATATGATCATTATCACATCGCATGTTAAATGCATCTTTAACATTAACATGTCGAACAGCTAGCCACCCTTCTAACTTTGGATTATGAGAATAAAAAACTTTATCAACTTGTGATGCTAAAACAAAAGGATCATCATGTAATTGAGCACCTGTGTGCACCGCATACGAGAAGTTCACTAGTGTGACACCGAATCCATCTTTTTTACATCCTCTACTAGCATTAACCCAATCACACTTGAATAATACTACTCGCACCTTACCAGAATAATTCAAATCAATAATGTCCTTTAAGGAACCATAGTAATTCACCACTACTGGCCTAGTGTTGCCATATTGAGGATTAGCATCCACCACCCTAACAACAACGCCAATTGCTTTTGAGTTTTGAGTGTTTTCTCGTGCTCTTTTGTGTGAAAATGGTATCCTTTAACAAAGTAGCTCGAATATCGGTTCACATGATTATTTGGTCCACGAGCAAGCCACTTAATTTCTTCTCATACTCTTGGATTCCTTTGTTCTTCTAAGCATTTAACCTAGAAAATATTGATAGTTAACTATTTAGACCTAACCAATAAATTAGTAGTAGTGTTTGTCGTAGTTTAAGATACTTACCCGATTTCGAAACCACTCACTAAATTTTTGGCAGTGAATCTTTTCAAGTTCATACTCAGATGGTCGACATGAACGGTTTTGCCCCCTAACGATACTTTTATGTTCCCTTGTATAAGAAATAGAAAATAATCAATAAAAGACACTTTTGTTAAGAGTGTAAAATTTTGATTAGCAAATAAAGTTCACTTACTCTCAAAAAGGCGTGACCGAATTAACATTAAATAACACATAGCGATGTGCTTGTTTAAGGGATTGGTCATCGATTTCATAATTAGGATCCTTTTCCTTTGAGAGATGATAGTTCGAACGTGCATGTTTCCTAACGGTCGACCGGACGAAGGAAGTTGGATTCTTCAATTTCATTT
The DNA here is from genome assembly GCA_022545495.1 of Chrysanthemum lavandulifolium. Taxonomy (NCBI): domain Eukaryota; kingdom Viridiplantae; phylum Streptophyta; class Magnoliopsida; order Asterales; family Asteraceae; genus Chrysanthemum; species Chrysanthemum lavandulifolium. Next base: position 150,568,318 of record CM040243.1, read on the forward strand.
GATTGTCACCATCATCGCCATCATTCCTTTTGGTCTCGTAAATAAGGTTTCTACTCCAGATAAGTATCGAGAGCAAAAGGTTAAGCTTTCTCTCACTAAATACCCTTCAACAATTGAACCTTCTGGATAAGCTTTATTGCTCACATATGATTTAAGAGTCATAAGATCCCTGAATTGAAGGTTAAGTGAAGTTTTACTAACTTTTTAAATAACAAGGTAAAATGTATAATTATTAAGGACAAAAAGTTACCTTTCAATAGGATACATCCAACTAAAAGTTATCGGACCTCCGAGTCGCATTCTCCCAACTAGATGGATCACCAAATGAACCATGACAAGAAGAATGAAGGAGGAAAAATTTGTTCCATTTTGCATAATGTTACAACAACGCTGGATTCAAGAAATCTAAGATCATATTCCGTTAAATCTTTTCGACAAATCCACCTAAAGATATCGTGATAACTCAATTACCACTTTGCTAACATGGTCGGGCAAAGTACCACGTAGCTTATTGGCAAATATTCTTGCATCAACATGTGGCAATCATAACTTTTCATCCCCATAAGCTTCCTATCTTTTATTGCACACAACGAGATATTAGACTAATATTCATCGAGGCTTGATAGATTTAAGTGTTTCCAAGAACGTATCTTTCTCCTCTCGAGTCATTACATAACATGCTTTTGGCAAAGATAGATTATTGTTTCTTGGATTCCTTTTGATGAAGTTCTTCTCGATACCCTATTTTTCCAAGGCTAGACGAGCTTTCAAGTTATCTTCGACTTCCCCACTTGACCAAGAAAAGTCCCAAAATATTATCACATACATGTTAGGTCACTAGTTTTACAACACAAGCTTATAGAGAAAGAGATAAGGCGATTGAACAAGCTAAACACACACACACACACGTATAAGTAAAACCGTTAGGCGAGAGTGAGTGAAAGAATAACTTGAACAACCAACCTCAAATGAGGGTTATTAGAGTTTATATAGGCAAGGAGCTAGGGAGCTACACACCTCTCCTTCCCTATTCCTTATTGGGCTTGGGCCTGCTTATGGGCCTTCTACATAAGTCGGACCTTAAACAAACATAAAGGCCATAATAAAGCTACCTATTACATATGAAATATAAATACTTGAAATATGCTTAGAGTGATTCCAACAATCTCCCTCAAGTATATATGAATGTAAACGGTGAAGGCGTTGATGTAATAGTAGTCGTGACGCCTTCCGCATTCTTCTTTCTTGTGAGAGGAATTGTCTTGATTCGAACAATCTCCCAAAGGTAGAGAGATAGTTATATTTGAGCGGTTATGCTCGACGTCATCTTTAACTTTGTTCTTTGATCATTGTTCTTTGTGGTGAAAGTGATAGTATGTTGTTGTTCGCATCGCCCGCTTCGTGTCGCTTTCACGCTCCAATGTCTCCACGCCATTCTTCAACATGCTCACACGCTTTTGACGTTGGAAATCAATATCGATGAAGTTCTCGTAAGTCTTTAACTTTGTAGATTCTTTGATTGATGAAGAATCATTCGACGGTTGTGTTGCATTTGAATAGAACTTTCATTAGTGATGATGTTGGCGTGAGCATGAGAAGAATCAAGACGATCATCCCGCCCCGAGCTTCCATAAGAAGAAAACATTTCAAACGGTTAGTAATAAGCGGTTTCCAGACTTACAAGTTTGAACTTCGAGAGTGTTAACAAGATAGTGTGAAAACACAACTCTAATTTTACAAAGGCCGCTCTCGAACCGGAGTCCCACAAGTGAGATAACGCGATGTACCGGGTACATCTACAGCTCGATGAGCCGAGGTACACCAAGCATCACCTCACGATCAGACCGCTTGAGACACACTCCGTAATCCACGGGAGTTACCGAAGCGACCGCCGTGGTCGTTTGATGTTGACCGGCAGAGTTTCCATTCAATCACCGAGGATCATGATGTGAACCTCTCATAAATGTTCTCGATGATTGCTAAGATCCGTGAAGGACTCGATATGAACCATCGAATCATCAAGATCTTATTTGTTGATCAACAAGTGATTAAATGTCAAGTGTTCCTAAGAGATCTTTTGATGAATCTCGTGGCTCTAGACTCAATAGTGCTTTTGGTTTTCCCGAGCGGAGACTAGGAGAGGGTCTCCTTCTTCAATACCAACGATCTCTAAGAGAAAGCCAATAGATTATGTAGGGTTCCCCGTGAGAATGAAACAAATTTCGCTGAGAGAAACTTGAGTGGCTAAGAAGGTTTAGTGCATGCGCCACCGGGTCCATGACGACTTTTAATTTTCAATACCGGTGTCACTAAGTGACAACCAAGAGTATATGAATTGAACCCGTGTCCGCCTCTAAGTTGAATAACTGAGGGCTATTTCTTTTCACCCTTTACTTTACATTTCTTTTGATTCTTCAACTCCTTCTTTCTCCGATTCTCATTTTCTCCTTTTATAATCATTCCTAAGGACTTCTAACACTAACTAATGGTAGTGTCCTGGGTAGATCCTCCGCTCAAGGATCATAGGACTGTTATTCCTAACCTTAGTCACCTTATAACCCATGACTATCCTATGTTTGCCATTATAACCATCGAAGTTAAAATATCTCTCAAAGGGTTTGTTAATGAAAACATGTTTGAACCATCGCGAGAGATGATGTTTTGCATAAATACTCCCTCCACATGTGCTTAATAGTTTTAAAGGTTAAATGCACAGTGAGGAAAGAGCGCACTTTATGAATTGATCCACTAAAGATAGACAATCTCCGCGAGACACGGTTACGTTGAATAGTTAAAGAGTTACATTGTCGCCTTTTAGGTGACAACTAGCTCTAATAACTACCTTGAAGGTGTAGACAAACCTCGAAAGGTTGTCATACCCGCCGAGTTCATGTCTATCAAGAGCTTCTCGAATGGTACCTTCTACTAAGACGAGTCCTTTCATGAGACACGCTTACATCACTAGCGAACTAGCTTGAAATTATTACCCGTCCAGACAAGTCTTTTCGAGTTATAGATGCTTTTGTACCGTCAATTCGCTGGTTAAGTCCGAGGTACACTGATTCATTTGCATTCAAAGACAACATATTTCTTATCACACAAATTTTCTCCCTCAAAATGGCATATAAGATGTTATTTTTGAAACATTTTGAGAATAAATATGACCATTTTGAGTGTCATGGGAAGAGTGACCATCGTGAACAATTTGTGAACAAAGTTTTAATCAAATACTCCCCTCAATTAGTGATATAAACGGTTGAGGTTTTAAAATCATATGGGAAGTACTTGTCTTTTGAGCAAAACCTTGAAAATGAAAGGTTTGATAGGTTTTACTCAAAATAAGAAGCTTCCTCCTTTTATAAGGATTGTGGCATCGAGGCGCACTACGTGGTCCTTTCTTGACACTTACGGGTTGTACATCGTTATGTGTGCACAAGCCATTCACATATATAATCATGCATCCAAAATCATATGAAGGAAACAATTCAAGGGTACCGTGAAGTGCAGTGATGTTCCTGTGAGTGCGCATGTATGCTGAAAGCCGGTGATGTTTATCCCGGTCTACCACCAACATAGCTCTCCAAGCGCTCGAATCGATCCCTTCGAACAACCGCTCATCAATCATGGTGATGATCCTTCTCACATCCCTTCTATCCCGAGAGTTCCAGCAGCTTAGATTCCCAACCTTCAAGCGATATCCTTCAATCTGACGCCAATCCATCCCTAACCATCTTCAAGGTATGATCCCGAATTTATGGAGCTCACTACACGCCATTAAGCGCTTCGCAAGTTCACCGCGTAAACAATGCCGAAAGGTTTGCCGATGAGCGTAAGTTGTTTGAGCTGGTTGATGTCGAAGATCAAGTCGTGGTGGAGTGAAGTTTACACGCTTCGATATGATTCAACAACCATCCGGATATCTTCGACACGCTCTTTGATCACAATGCGCCTAATGAAGATGAGAACCGACTTGATGAATTCACGTTGAATTTCAACGAGAATTGTCTCATACGACCGTACTTTGGCAAGATACATGTCTTCGATGTCGCTGAGTGACAAGTTCTCAAAGTCACCGAGAATTCATAGTCTTGTTCATCTTGTCGCTTGACTATGATATTCTTCAAGAATGTGTAGTCCCATTTGGACTTGAGATCAATGTGTTTGATGGCTACGATGTTCTTTGAGCAATACACTTCATGTTGAGACTTCAACCAGGCACTCAGAGTAGATTCTTCGCGCTCGTGCCAATGATGAATCCCATACAATGCATCTTGGTCATATGCTTGCACGCTGTCGAAAACAAGTGAGTTGCACGCCTCGATAGCTATGCGCTTGAGTAAGTAGTCGCAGGAATGGAAGAGTCAATGATGTAGCGATTTTCGTGAACCATCGCCACCATGGAGAAGAAATTCCGTGTCTTTGTTGAAGAAATATCCGAAAGGAACTTGGTTCTTCTTGTTGGCCGATTGTTGGTAGAGGTTTGGTCCAACAAGGTAGTATGGAGGGTTGTTCCGCTTAGTGAAGTCGATGTTTGCTTCGGGTCGAGCCAATCCATGTTGTTAGACATGGCTCGAGCAATGTTTTCAAGGTGATATTCAACCTCGATTGCACTTTCCGAGAAATTTTTCAATGTATGAATGCGCCATTCTTGATGCGCTTCAACTCGGATTTCGCCATCTTCTTCACACGGAATCGTTCTTGCAAGATTTTTGCATGCTCCAAAGGTACTACCGCTCACCAATTCTTGACCTTCTTCGTGGTAGGAGTGTTATTAACAAGTGTGGAGAACCATTCAAATTCGCAGCTTGTATCATTATCTAGCCATGATACGACATCCGGCCGAGTCGCCTTTTTCTTGCTTTTAGAAGGCCTTGATGATGATACGGGTTTCTTCACTTGTTTGGGAGAGGAGGGTTGTTGTTGGGGCTCAAGGACCTCTTCATCGCCACCACCCGTATACTCAAAGTGATCACCGCTCGAGTCAAGGGTGGTAACTCGGAATCGTCCCGAGGTTTATCTGGAAGACCGTGGTGGAGAAGACTTTTGTTGTGAAGAAGTTCGATGTGGAGGAGGTGGCATAGATGTAGATTGACCGATCGCTTCGACGCTTAGGTGCGAGTCCTTATCCTTATCATCGCCATCTCTTGGTCTTTTGGGTTGAGTGGTCACTCCTTGCATGATGATCCGAGTTGATAGTCAAGTAGTATTTCAAGAATTTAGCTTCATCCAAGTAAACGCCCGCATCTCTTTGACATTTGCATCACAAGTTTAGCGATTAGCTCGTATTCGAGAGATCGCCTTCTTTTGCCATTGTATGTTTGACCAATGCTACGATGTTAGGGGTGAGTTGTCCGAAAATACCTCTTTGTCACACGGGGACAAGGTCGAGAAGAAACTTGTGGGTTTGTTCTCTTGTCGACTTTTCCAGCCTTTTGGACTTTTGGAACGATATCCTCAAGGTACTTTTGAGTGTAGCCTTCAATCATTTCATTTAGTTCCCCGACGATGACTTCTCATGAACTCCTCGAATGGCTTTCCTATCTTTCCGCATCTCATCATTCTCATCATGTAAGCACCGCATTTGTTCAAGATACCAATTAAGTTTTCTTTGAAGCATGTCCTTCTTTCTAACTTGTTTGACAAATTTTCACAATTCTTGCATGTGTTTGAGAAATCCAAGACTTTGGTGGTTTCTTCACGGATTGGATGATGATCCGTTGACTTAGTTGATGGTGGTGGTGATGAATGTGATGAAGAGTCCGATGATGAGGAGACATGAGGAGACTCCATGTCCTTAGGAGTTTCAAGTTTTCTCCTTTGAGTGAGTTGGACTGCCTAGAAGAAACTTTGTATAATCATCCTCGCCATCCTTAGACTTTTCTTTCTCGCTCTGCTTTCAAAATCATACTCAATAGTGTCTTCAACAAAGCGGTTGTTGTTGCGTAAGAGTGGTGGCACCGCATCCCTTATCGGGTGATTAACCGCATCAGATCCGGAGAGGAGGCAAGACCACTTGATCCTCCCGGCCACCCATTTGATCTTTAGCAAATTCAATGCCTTTTGAATATGTCTGACGCTAGAAACTTTTTCCGTATGATTTATCCAATTGCTCTTCTTCTTCTTCTTCGTAGCTCTCATCATAAGGTACAATAGCTCGAGTCTTCCCTTTTCTTGGACAAATGGAGGACTTGGAGGTTTTGTCACCGAGGAGGTGTGTTTCGTTGCAAGAGAGAGTAATGAACCTCTTCATCCTGCCTCAAGATCTTCGAGCTCTCATCCCTAAGTTGTCTTTGAGGTTCAAGTGTGGAATAGGTTCGGCTTCCTTTACGGAACAATCCTTATGAAGGAGCTTTCCTTTAGGAACCTTCCTTGACTCGCAGAACTTGTTGTGCTTCCTCGCACTTCCTCTTCTCGGTTCTCCGACAGTGTTCCAAGATTTTTCGTCAAGATGACCAACTTTGCCTTGTCCGACCGCTTCCAGATATCTCTTGTACGCTTCGAGCTCGACATCTTCGCCGAAGGAAACTGCAATACAAAGACCTTGTTTCTTTGTGGACGCTTCCTTGATTCCGACAGAGAGAATAGGTTCCGCCAACATGTCGTGATTGTCGTGGTCATTGAGCCTCTTGGGAATATCGTGATGAAGTCCAAGTGCTCTCTCAGATCAACAGCTTAGTATATCCGATGTAGGGAATCTTTGAGCCAAGTTTGCCGAGAAATGACATCATGTCATCCCAAATCGAGCTTCAATAGCGATGTGTTTCATGTTGACGAATGCCCAAAATATTTGCGCTCTATGAGCTTAGGATGCTCATAGCCGCTATCACGACCGTAAATGACTTGGTGATGATCATGTAGAGTGTTCTCCATGGTTGAGGAATACTCTTAAGCTCCACGTGAGAGTGCTTGGTGATTACCCCGTAGCCTCATCATAACCGATATTGATTAAGAATGGAGAGTTAACTCTTCAAACAGTGTGGCATAAAGTTTGGTTGGATTGACTTCAGAATAAGGAGAGCAGCCCTTAAGTCTCCGCAGTGTAATGGTGACTTGTTTGTGGTTTAGAGTCACCGTCACAGCAGCCCTTCCTTTGACCCTTTCCATAGTATTCCGTAACTGCTGGATGTAGATCTCGTGAATGGTTGCAGAGTGAGTAAGCATGTTCGATATGGATGAGTCCTCGTAATATCGATAGCAATGAGACATGAAGATTCGAGCAAGTGAGGGTGTCAAAGTCAACACGGAGGTTATTCTTTCCTATCTTCATTGGATAGCCATGAGGATAGATATCAAGAATGGAGAGAACTTTGTGTGCATCCACATTCATTTGTTCACCATGTCGTGATCTCAAATAACATTAGCCAAAAGAACCAACATATCGAAGACATAATGTTAGTCAATGTAAGGTCTTATTGTCTAGTTATTGAATGTACAAGTGTCAATGATTGTTACGAGTCCTAAGTCACTTGTATGTTCAATAATTCAATGATGTCGTGAAATGTTTCATGAGTTAGTTAACTTTAAGTTTTAAAGTTTATTTTATCACTTATTGTTCACAACATATTAAACGATTTAAGTTTATTAGTGACATTTTGGATTCGTGATGATATGATTAGTTTATTTACAAGTTTGTACAAGTAACAATTCATCATGAAGGTCAATCCAGGTTGCGTAGTTTTGGCAAAGTTATGCGAGATGTGTATTATATATGCTTAGGCGAGACTTACGCCAGAATCCTATCTTACGCAGAAGAAATATTACGCGAGGAAAAGGAGTCCTTATGCGAGAGCTTATGCGAGGCATATATTTACCTTACGCGTAAGGCTACCGTAAGAGTTGACCTTGCGTAGGGTTCATCGCTTACGATATCCTTCACTGTGATACGCCGTAGTCCATTGTAGAACCTGCGTAGAAGCTACGCCAGAAGACAAGTCTTACGATAACAATCTACGCGTAAGGTGATCCTTATGCGAGATTAGTATCCACCTTGATTCTCGAATGTTACGTAGCAAAGGCCCCAAATAAATCCATCAAATTATCAACATTAACACATACATTCATTTTATCAATAGATCATATGTTACACGCTTATGTAGAATTGCATACGCAGAGACTAAACCCTAGATCTACGCTGTATGGATTCTAGCCATAGATTAAGCACCAAACTTTTTCTCGTATATCATAGACGCTAGAGAACATGTAGACCAAGTTTTAACACTTATTATGCAAAGTGAATCAAAACACCCAAAGTTTATGAACTTTAAACCCTAGTTTCGAATTGATGATCAATTCGTGTTTCGGGTGGCTATAGACCTTGGAAATCATCAATTTAACAACTCAAGAGCATAAAACAACAATCTTTTAACCAATACACATCACATTGAAAATACGCCTAATTTGACATATAAACCCTAATTCGCAATGTTCATCAATAGTGTTTCGGGTTTGTTTTGGTGATAGAAAACATATCAAGGATGTTTTGAAGCATTTTGACATTAACATTTTCACCACAAACACTAAACACATGATCAAGTGTTCTTACGCATAAGCGAAGAACACAAGATCACTCATATCCATAGATTTGGCCGTGGATCCATTTAAAATTCAAGACCCATGTTTGAAAATACGTTAGAAACATTAATCTACTTACGTAATGATGATCAAATTCACGGATATGAAGAACTAATTATACGCGTAGGATCTAGTTTGGTTTGGTATATTAAATGTGATGGATAAGTGTTAGGTGGAGAGTTTTATTAAAAGTAACTTTAAGTTTTGACAGCTTTGGTCCCTCCACCTTTTCCATTTTCATCCAAAGCCTTTTAACTTCCAATTTTGGTTACCAAATGAAGATTTTAGAAACTTGACACACCCCCGACTTGATAAAATATTGAAAGGTTATTAATTTTAATCCGAGGAGTGTCACATGTACCAGAAATTAACCACCGCTTGTAAAAGAATCAACCGAGATGTGATAACATGCAAGTACACGATGTTTTGAAGCGCTTAATGGATTATTTTTTCCCTCAACACTTGATCGGAAAAATATTGAATTTTGAAAGATAAAAGTGTTGACGGAAGAAATGTACTTGCCATGTTTAAAGAAATGTAGATTGGGAGAATATTTTGTTGTTTTATCGTTTTATATTTTTGTATTTTGTTTTTGAAAGATTTTATTTATTTACAAAAGAGGTTTTGGTGTTTGACAGTTGTTAAGACTGCTTTTAAGAGGTCATCCAGCCTCTTGAGTCAAACACCTCATACCAATTCGTGGACCAACTCATTAAACCTAGCGGGAGGCAAGGCTTTGGTGAGCGATCCGCCAATTGGTATTCAAGACCACAAAGTATAATTCAACTGCACCGCTCCACATGATCCTTGATGAAATGATAGCGCAGATCGATGTGCTTTGATTTCGAAGTGTCGAATCGAGTTGCACGAGATTGCAATGGCACACCGATTGTCGCAAAGACATCGGATTTCACAAACACGTAACCATAGTCTTTGAGTTGTGTTCTCATCCAAATGACTTGAGCACAACATGCGACATGGCTACATATTCTCGCTTCGTTGATGACAATGATGTACAATCCTCGCTTCTTTGATTGCCAAGACACCGCTTATCACCGAGAAATTGTAGAGCTCTCAAGTACTTTTCCTCGAGTCTAAGCATCCCGCGTGATCGCCTCAAAAAGCTATTAGTTCAAAACCGTAATCCTTCTGATACCGATCCCCAAATTAATGGTTCCCTTGATGTATCGGAGGATTCTTTTAGCCTCGTAGAGGTGGGTTTCAGCTTGGTCGCGATCGATAACGGAGCATAGATAAACGGCAAAGACAATATCAGTCGCTAGTCGTTAGATACATGAGAGACCCAATAATACTTCGGTATTTGGTAGGGTCAACCAATTTCCCATGTAAATCAAAGATCTAATTTCTTGGTATGAGCCATTGGTGTGGCATAAGTATCACGTGTATTCATTCCAAATTTGTTTAACAATTCAAGGGCATATTTGACCGACTCAAGAAAATACCACGGGTGATTGATGAACTTGCGCCCTAGAAAGAACGTAAGTTCACCCATCATGGACATTTCAAAATTTTTCTTCATGAGTTTTGCAAAAGCGATTGAAAACTTTTATGTGTTGACCCAAAATGATGTCATCCACGAATTTGAACAATTAAGATGTGTGCCCGTGATATTGTATAAAAGAGTTGGGTCAACCGAGCCTTTGGTGAAATTATTGGCAATGAGGAAAGATGATAGCTTATCGCATCATGCCCGAGGGGCTTGTTTGAGACCATAAAGAGCTTTGTTCGCTTTGTAGACATGGTTCGGGAACTCGTGATCAACGAATCCATCCGTTGGTCGACATAGACCGCTTTTAAGTTGTCCATTTAGAAACGCCGCTTTGACATCCATCCGATAGACCGTCATGTTCATATGAGCCGCGAACGCGAGAAATATCCGAACAACCTCAAGACGAGCAACCGAGCAAAAGATTCTTCAAAGTCTATCCTTCTTCCCGACGATAACCCTTAGCAACTAGCCGTGACTTGTTTCGATGACATTCCTTCAAAGATCCAATTTGTTTTTCCAAATCCATTTTAGACCAATGACGAGACCCCGCTGGTCTTTCAACCGCTCCCATACTTCAAGACGCTTGAATTGGTTGAGTTCTTCCCGCATGGATTCAATCCAGCTTGTCTTTTGTCATTGCATCCTTAATGTTTTTAGGTTCGATTGGCAGAAAGTGAGTGCATAAATGCAAGTGTTCACCATCCGAGTGAAGACGTTGTCTCGTGAACGACCGGTTGATTCGGGTTGCCAATAATGTTAGCCGAGGATGGTCTTTTGTCCATCTATGTGTAGAAGGTTGATGTTGGTATACATTGTGCGATTCGAGGATTCAAATGGTTTGTTGAAGATTCCGCAACATCCGTGCAGCAGCCTCATTTGCAAACGGGTCAAGAACGATTTGGATCAAAATCGCAGTGGGGGTACTTCATTCGTAATATCATCACCGGTTCATCATTGTTGGAAGCGTGTGTTCAACTGCTGTGTTGGAGTCAATTGGTGTAGGTGCATCTTCAACAAGAGTTGTTGTAGCAGTGTATCGTATAGGAATATTATCGTTGTGCAATGGAAACAATGGATACACCAGAGCACGCTCATCAATGTCGCCACGTAACGTAGGAGCAAATAACTGCTCCATTTGTTGACGAGTTAATGAGGGCTTTCTTCACCGATGATGGGGTTGAGGAAGTTTAAACGGTTGTGACCGGTTCTAAGTCATATACTCGTAAGCCATTTCCGTGAGTTCATCGAAATGAGCATGAATCGCTTCCATTACCTCCTTAGTTCGACGATTCCGCATTCGAAACCTTTAGAATTGTCACAAGATCCAATAAAGACCCAATATCGCCTTTTGCTTTGAGCTTTCCAAAATCATCACGATCATTATTCGGATAGCAAAGGGATCCAAATACATGAAAGTGTTTGAGGTTCGGTTCAGTAGTTGTGGACAAGCTCAAAAGGTGTTTTGTTGTATGCTTTGTGATCATAGAACGGTTTTGAGTATAGCATGCAGAGAGATACACCGCCCATAAGTAACTGGAAGTTTAGCATTGATTAACATTGTTCTGCAGCCCACTAACGCTCGGTTTCGCTTTCAACAACTCCGCTTTGTTCGTGTGTGTCCGCAATAGATGTTTGATGTCAATTCCACTTTCTCATAAAATTCACGAAGGGTTTTGTTAACAAATTCGGCCTTTGTCCGTCCGAATAATCCCGACGGTGTCATGGAGTCGAACTCGTATTTTGTGAGAAAGGTGATGATCATTTGTGGAGCTTGGTCTTTGCTACGAAGAAAATAGACCCAAGTCCATCGTGAGTAGTCATCAACAATTACTAAGATGTAGCGCTTGCCATTGATCGCTTGCACACGATCGGGCCACACAAATCCATGTGAAGAAGATGAAGCACATGTCGAGAGTCGTGTTCCACCTTTGAAGGAAAATGAGCACGAGTGCTTTTCCCTTGTTCACATGTCGAGCAAAGGTGATCTTTGAATACCGGAATCGTGGGAGTCCTTCAACTAGTTTGTGTCGAGCAAGGTTGGTGATGGTTTGAAAGTTTAGATGTGAGAGACGACGGTGCCATAGCCAAGATTTTGTTGATGTTGCCTTAGAAAGTAAGGATGGGAGATGAAGCAACCATGTCTTTCATAGAGATAGTGTAGAGACTAGAATTACGCGAGCCGCACATAAGGTCGCTTCCTTGTAGATCACGAATGAAACAAGTTTTCTCCCGAAAGCAACCTCCAAATCTCCATCACAAAATTGACCCATCGAAAACAGATTGTGACCGAGGCCTTCCACATAGTAAACCCCGCCGATTTCGATGTTCCCATTAATATAATCTCCAGAGCCCATGATGGTCGCAAGTGATCGCTCCCGAATCGACAAAGGCCAATGAACTTTGCAATAAAGTTTGATAACAGCTTAAGGTTGCTCGTCATGTGTCGGGAACATCCGCTATCAACAATCCAGAGAATGATCTCAGATCACCGTGATTACACATGCATTTACACAGATGGAATAGAAGTAGATGTGGAACCCGAAATGTGAGAGGGTTCCAAGCGTATATGTTAGACATACACACATTTATAATTTTAGGCATCCATTTAAATCCTAGTGTGTTATATATCCATTTCGCCATCTATAACTACTCTTTGCTTTAGTCTTAGTGAAAGCACTAGATGATACTACATTCTTAGGAGGTGTAGGGAGCTACCGTGATAGCAATGGTTGCCTTAGAATCTAAAGAAGGTGGTTTACCAAGCACGCACTTAGAATGATTAGTGGGCTTAGAGGTATTCCGATTCTTAGGATTCCGTAATCTAGAGATTATAGCTTTAGCAACACATTTGTCATGACAATCGAATTCATACTCTTTTGACAAATATCACAAGGTGCATCGATCGAATATCAAAGGTACTTAACGGTTTAGCATTCGTTACATCACTATTTCTATTACATTTGCCGACGCAACATCTATAGTGGAAGTAACTTGAGTTTTATTCGATTCCTAGGGTGTTCTTCTACTTTAGCATTCCTTATTGATCTTTCTTAGGTCGCAACTTCCTATTCTTCGATTGAGTGCTCCTAGGTCGTGAAGTGCGGACGCTTGGAAAAGATGCAACTATTCTGCTTCAAGAGAGGGAAACACATTAGCAACTTGTGATTTGGCAGTGGGAATTCTAGGTTCACGATTACTAAGTGTGACCGGTGCTAATCTCTTAATCACAAGAGGCGGAGTTGTTCATACTTTCCTAACATTTCCGTAACTTAGAGATGGTGTGAATCGATCTTGATTTTCGTAACTAAGATTACCAAAGAAAATTCATGACTTCTCTAGTGTGAGCAAGATAGTGATCAAGTTCATTTGATGCTTCATCTCGAGTCTTTTGAGTAAATCAAATATGACACCATATTCTGCTTAACTTTTAAAAGTTCTTGTTCATATTTTGAGATTTGACTTTTCAAAGACACGCTTTGATCATCCAGCTTGCTCAATTTTAGGATCAAGAATGTGCACTCAATTGAGCGATTTTCTTTGAAAACTAAGTTGATGGTTGTGAATATCTTTTCACACCATTGAAGACGACGCTTTGCATTGTTAATTTCGTGTAATCGCTTATTTTCGCCTTTTAAAGACTCGATCCAAGCACATTATCGGTGTTTTCAACAAGAATAACAGCTTTCAACAATATCGCAGAGATATGATCGATGCATATGGCAACGAATAGAATAGCACAACATTATGGATATCAAGACGATAACATCTTCCAAGAGTCGATCAACATCTTTTCTCACGCTTTTTCCGCTTTGTGTTAGTAATAGATGTTTCGCTTTCTCGAAAACGCTTTTCATTACCCCAAGTTCCTTATGAAAATCCTTTTCCTGTGCAATTGCACAACTTTTCAAGTTTTTAACATTAGGTAAAAGATTTTTCCGAAAAATGTCTCTTTGTTCTCGCGCAGAGGCGATTGAAAATGTTCAACTTTGATTTCGATCGATATTCTATCTCATGTTGTAAAATTTTGAGGTCACCATGAAAATGTCAAAATATCAAGAATTTTTCGATTTTCAAAGTTGTGAGTTTACTTCGCTAATGGAAGGTAAAGGACCGTAAGTTTGTGCAAAGACTGCTTTGGGATTAACAATAGAAGACTCGAGTGTTTTGATGATAACCCTTGGTGTGTTAGAAGAATCCGCTGGTGTGACGAAGTGACCGCTTTTATAATTAAAAGGTTTGTTGTAAACAACATTTTTAATTTTGATCGACTCGCCTTCTCGATCTAATTCCTCTTGACGATGATATTCAACAACACTCATGACAAGATTATCAATTTTGTATTGTGACCGGAAACTTCGTGAGTTGGTTTGAATGTTTTTAGTGAAAGCTTTGGTTTGTAATCGCCTAGATTTTTCCATATCCATTTGGATTAGGTTTTAAGGTAAACTTTTCAATAGTCATATCGATTCACCATGTTTGTAAACAATGCTTTAAATTCTTTAAGTTTGTTTTGCAAACCGAGAATTTCGCAAGAAGGTCATCTACCCGATTCGTTGAATGCTTTTGTATGCGGAGAACTGCTTTTGACAATTTAACAACTCACCTTTAGCATTTTGATTTTCCAAGGTGAGAGCGTTAATTTGCTTTTTATGTTCATGTTTCAGCTTGTTCTAATTCGGACAACAAAGCATTCTTCGAGGCGGCTAGATCACGATCCGTCTCTAAATATTTTTCGCTTTGATGAGATTTTGCAAAGCGGCTTCAAAACCTTTTTCACGGTTTTCTTGAGTTTTGAAAAGTTGAGTTGCATTTGTAAACATTCAAAATCCTTGGTTAACAAAGGCATTTTTACTTTTTAAGGATTGATTTAATGCATAACATTCCTCCATTTTGATTTTATGGTCTTGAATTAACCGAGCAAAATCCGGATGAGGCAACAGATCATCTTGTTCAACTTGAGTCTCAACATGATCATTCTTTAGATCCTCAAGTACGACCACGAGTCAATTTGATTATCAAAGGGGACCATAAGGTCATCTTGATCGTCAAATGTAACTACTGTGGTTAATTTGAAAATCATCGACGAGGATGTAGAAGACTCATTTTGAATAGTTTGATCCGCGCGGATTCGATATTGGCGGAGATATTAGTTCGATATGATGATGGTTTGTTCGGCACCGAGACAAGCCATCGTTGTCATACATCGGGCCTCAGATCACCATGTGCAGCTCATGCATATTAGCCATCAACATAATAAATGATTAGCCTCGCAAGTCCTCCATATCATCATCCGAGTCCGTGATCCGCCATAAAGCTCGTTTTGTTTGTGAGAGATCCACCGGCTTCATCCTTAAGAGCCAAAAGTAATGCCTCTTTGAAATAAGCACCGCCCGAGTCCTTGGCTTTGGGCATGCATTAGCTGTGTGTCCCTTCTCATTGCGCTTGTAGCATCTAAGACCATTTAACCGATTTCGAGCATTTCTGCTCCACCACTTGAGCTCGTTGTTATTCCTACCCACAAGATTAAACCCTTGACCACCGCCCATCCGACGCACCATAATCACGATTTTGAACTTCAACACGACCATTGTTCACAACACTTGAGTCCGTGTGTTAGATGAGGAACGAATACGATTGTTGGATTTGTTGGTGTAACGCCAAAAGCATTAGCAATCATCACAAATCCTTGTTGCAATGCTTCAATGGATCGATTTCTCAAGAGTTTCACCGACATATGCTTGAGCATTGTTGCCGTATGGGACCAATTGATTTTGTTGAGGTTGAGGTTGTTGCCGTGAAGGTGTGTTGGAAGCAGCTTGGTTGAGTTGTCGGTTGAGAGGATAATTCGCTGAGCATACAAGGCAAGTTGTTGATTGTCCGTTGTGACTGCTTAGTAATTTGAGCACGGAGAATCCTTTCCCGATCAACTTCCTTTTCATGAGGCTTCAAGTAATCGTACAACAATCCATAAGTAGAATGATGCATATTCTTCGCTTGACGGAGAAAATGACATACTTCTCCCATTCTCGACCAAGACTACTCAGAACTTAGTATTCACCGCAATTCTTGGCATGATGATGTTGTGTTTATCCAAATCATTGATGATGTCTCGAAAATCGGTGATGATATGACTCAAGTGTCTCTCCGTGTTCAATCATGAAGTGTTCATAAGCCAAGTAAATTTTGGATTCCAAATCCTCCCGATTGAGTATGATCCTTCCATAAGAAGACTAATATGATCCCACATTTTTGTGCGCTTTTGAGCATCAACACTACGAAGAATTGGGTTTGGTAATCCTAAAAGGATGTATTCCATTGCAAGTTCATCGCCTTCATAGTGTAGAAGTTCAGAGGATTTAAATCGCGCAAAGAGCAATGTTGGTTTGTTCATCTCGTGGAACTGCGCTTGATCTCCGGCACAATGACAAGAGGCATCTCAAATGGACCTTCCAAGATAACCTTCTTTAAGAACTTTCCATGTGGTTTCTTCGATCACGTAACCTAAAGAACCTTATCACCCATTGATCGTAGTTTCGGAGTGAGCATTGGAGGTCTATCAAGTGATCCACTTCATGAATTGATTGTTGGTCGCTTAAAGCTTCACACATCTTTGCAAACCAAGTGGGTTCCTTCATAGTGCTTCGTGATGGATGTTGATTGAAATCGTTTGTGTAGGGTAGAGTTTGAAGACTTGGTGGTGGTTGAACCATTTGTGGTTGTGGAATTGCACCAAGTTGTGGAGTATGTTGTCGATTAAATTGTTGTTGATAAATGGCTTGTTGTTGATTCCATTGTTGATGTTGTGGAGTTAATTGTTGTTGTTGTTGATGATTATAAGTGTGAGGAAGTAGTTAGAGTATGGTGGTTGAGACATGATGATAAACTTGTGTAGTAATAATGGATCTTTGTAGTCGAATGAACCTTTGTTGATGAAGTATCCTTAGGCGAGAAATGACAAGAACCAAGTAGCACTTATGCGTAAAACACCAAAAGTTACGCGTAACAAGAATAGTTACGCCAGAGGATTTAGCTTACGCGTAAGAAGGTGAAAAAGACTAATGTTATGCGTAAAAAAGAAGTTAGGCGAGAAAGTTAGGCGAGGATTACCTTATGCGTAGGACTAAGTCTACGCGTAAGATGAATCTTAAGCGTAATATTTTCACGCGTAAGCTTTATGCTTGCGTAAGATTGTGGTTTTATCCAGTGATCTTTACACTTCACAAAGGCAAAAGAAACCAAAGTCGACGATTTTCGCACTTATCCAAGTAAGAAAACACGGAATAAACCGTAAAATGAAGATCAAACCAAGGAAAGTCTTACGCTGTAATTTTAGGGTTTTGTTACGCGAAGATTACTCGTAACTTTGATTCTATCCAAATGTGTTTCTAAACCGCTTTTGTGTGTTGAAATAGCTTCAATAACACCAAAATAACACAAAAGTGTGAAACTTGATGATCCAAAGCACTTAAAACAGCTTACGCTGTAGGATAACACTTCATGACAAAAACAAGCTTAAAACAAGGAAAACACGTAAAGTTCCAAACTTTTGCCAAAACCAATAGTTTAACACCTAATAACGTTGAAAGTACAAGAATCTTGGATTCAAAAGTGTAAAAATCGCTTTTAAGCTTAACCAAAGATTGTGTTATCTTTACGCCAGAAGACCCAAACCAAAACTTCAAAACAAACGAGTACACCCAACTATTTGGCGATTGATACCATCGTTAGGTCACTAGTTTTACAACACAAGCTTATAGAGAAAGAGATAAGGCGATTGAACAAGCTAAAACACACACACACACACACGATAAGTAAAACCGTTAGGCGAGAGAGTGAGTGAAAGAATAACTTGAACAACCAACCCTCAAATGAGGGTTTACAAGAGTTTATATAGGCAAGGAGCTAGGCAACACACCTCTCCTTCCCTATTCCTTATTGGGCTTGGGCCAAGCTTATGGGCCTTCTACATAAGTCGGACCTTAAACAAACATAAAGGCCATAATAAAGCTACCTATTACATATGAAATATAAATACTTGAAATATCTGCTTAGGAGTGATTCCAACACAAGTACCTCTCTCAAGCCAACACATATAAGGTGATCATGCACTTTTGTCTTTTAAGGTGAAATCATTGTGACAATTCGTGCATGGACACAATATCTCCATGTTGACTCGATTTCAAAAGCAAAGTTAAGAAAATATTCCACGCCATTTACATATTGTGAACTAGCTCTTGGTGCACGATACATCCAAGATTTGTCCATAATGATGTCAAAAGTAGAAAAAATTGAAGTAATATTTAACTCTTACGTGCCTAAAAACAACCATGTAACTCTATGAGCTACTGAAAAAATCTTTGTGTTTGTGTATACAGAATTATCATCAAATAAACACAAAATTCTAAACACAAATAGTGGTATTCTTATTGAGGACAAAAAAGTTAAGTCTCTACTACATCTAGGTTAATTTACAAGCATCAACCTAAGTTCACTTCAACTCAGCTATAATCGGTTAGTATCTACACAAATTAAATTAACTATTAAAATTCCATCATTCATCAAAATATTTTACCAAGCATAAATTACGAGTGCTTCAATCTTCATGCCTATGCTAATGGATTTTCACATACGAGACAATACAAGCTCGTTAAATTAGCTAGGCTTTAGAAACTAGGTGAATTAGGCGACAACCCGAATCAATACTGCATGACTAAACACAAACAGCTCCAAACTATTACTTTCCTCTCTATCACAAACTACCTAAAATGGCAAATACTTGTCTAATATTACTTTAGGCGACTTCTACCATGTCCTTGTTGCACACGTAAAAGCTCCTATGCAAGAAAGTAGTATATCCTTACAAGAAACAAAATGCGAGACTAATAAAACTCCGCCAAAGCGATACGAGTTGAGATTCATTCCTACATGTATACCGCAATACCATTACAAAACATCAAATCAACTCGGCACACCTTCTAAACATCAATCGCCTAATTCCTACAAATCGACACACGACATACTAATACTTTTCGCAAACCATACAACACTGCTCCTAAACATCAAATCGACTCAAGACACCTTCTAAACATCAATCGCCTAATTCCTACAAATCGACACGAAGTCTCGCTATCAAAACACTTCTAAATACAAAACATACATTGTATTATACCGAGTTAAGGTTTCAATCGGCGATAGAGACGTAAGTGGTGACTAATCGGATAGAGACGTAGTGGTGACGACGGAGTTAGGGTTTCGGTGGTGGAGGATGACGACGGTGCCGGAGTTAGGGTTTCGATGGTGGAGGATGAAGACGGTCTTTTAATTAATTGCGTCTTGTTAAATACCGGTGGAGTTAATTGCAGTCTTCTGTTAAATGACGGTGGTGGAGCATTTTTTCAGTGGCGGAGGATAACGACGGTGGTGGAGCATTTTTTCAGTGGTGGAGCATTTATCGGTTTGGGGAATTCTTTTTATCTGAATTCTTTTTTGCGTAAAAGTGATAAAAGGAGCATTTATCTGAATTCTTTTTTGCGTAACTTTTATATATTTTTTTTACTTTTTGATTTTTTGGTGACTTTTAACAATTGTTTAGTGGGGAAAAGTTTTATTGAGTATATGTCAAATTTTTACTTTTATATTTTTTTGTTTATTTTTTATTTTTGGTGACTTTTAAAAATTTTAGTGAGGAAAAGTTTTAGTGAGTATATGTCAAAAATTTTGTAGTGCGGAAAATCATCTATCAACCTCTTTTTTCTTCTTCTAAAACCTATCAGGACGGCTTTGGGTTTGGGGGGGGGGGGAGCACCCTCCAGCCCTCCTATTGGCTTTGTCGGTGCGAATCACCTTGCGACGAAGATGATGAAGATGTTATTTTACCTGATGAGCGAGGAAAATTAGAGGAGGATTTGGACCATGAAGAGGATCAAAATGACTTAGCCCGATAAATAATTGAAGACGAAGATGAAGAGGATCAAAATGACTTAGCCCGATAAATAATTGAAGACGAAGATGAAGAGGATGAGGATGACAAAGAATAAGATGAAGAACCAACATCAAAATCGGGCACTTATTAGTTAGTTGATGAAGACAATGACTAAGAATAAATAGTTTTGAATGATTGAATCTTCTCACCAAATCATGCAAATGAATGCTACAGAAATATATGTTTGTGTTTTAACTTTGAGTTTTATTACTAGTTTGGATTAGCAACTAAGTCGTGTTTTGCTCAGTTACCAATCTATATATCCATGATCCATCTTATTATGAATACAACCCATTTTATATACTAGTAAATAGGCTCTCATTTATGATTCATATGGTGAACGAACTCTTCGTAATTTGGTTTCTTTTATATGTAAATCTATTTAGAACGACATATAATTTTTCATATGAAAGATAGTGACTTTTAATAATAAAAAAAACTAGAATTAATTAAACAATCATGGTTGTTTAGAAACGAGTTTCTTACTGCTAACAAATTGTGAGTTAAAATTTAAATAAAAAAGAATAATAGAAAAAACACTGTACAATTGTCAATATTATCGAACTAAAAAAACATTATATATGTCAAAAATTCATCTTCAGAGTAACGAACTAAAAAAATACTCTTGTGAAAACTAATGTTGACAATTTTGTCTTTATGTGAGAAGTATTACCATTTTACCTTCTAAATTATATAAATAATCCGCGTGGGTTTGCGAAAATTGCATCCACATTCCCTAGGCTAAATTAAATAAATGGTCCCTGTCGTTTGGAGCAAATTGTATCCATCATCCCTATTTTTTTTTCCACAATTTCTTTTCAAAATTGTTTTTCAAAATTTTTTTGTCGAAAAACTTTTTTTATGATTTTTTTTTTTCGTGACATTTGAAAAATAATTTTGAATTTTCTTTTTATAATATTTTCCAAAAAACATTTTTCCGATAAAAAAATTTTCGCTTGTGACAAAAAAAATTCCAAAAATAAAATTGAAAAAAAAATTCAAAAAAAACTTTTCGAAAAAAACGTAAAAGAACGAACGAAAATGGATGAAAACGTATAAAAATGGACTAAAACATAAGAAAAACAAACGAAAAGGATGAATACGTATAAAAAACGTAGATTAAAACATAGAAAAACTTATATAAAAACGTAACGGATCAAAACCATAAAGAGTGGATGCATATATATATATATATATATATATATATATATATATATATATATATATATATATATATATATATATATATATATATATATATATATATATATATATATGGTAAAGTTAAAATAAAAAGACAAATATCCGTAAAGAATAAAAATATTTATTTTTTAAAGTTCTAAAAAAATTCCACAAGATCGGGTGTGTTGGTGCATAAAAATTTTGTAAAAGAAGTTTTTCTAAATTTGGGTTTTTATACGTTTTTTTAATGCACAAAAAAGGAATTTTGATGCGCAAAAAAATTTTGATGCACAAAAAAACGATTTAATGCATAAACGTATTTTTTCATAATTTTTTTCGAAAAAAGTATCCACTTTAAAAAAAACTTCCTTCACAACTTTTTCATGCACCAAAATATCCGATCTTGTGAAAATGTTTTGGAATTTTTCGAGATTTGTTTTAAAAGAAAATATTTTATCTTTTACGGATATTTGTCTTTTATTTATATATATATATATATATATATATATATATATATATATATATATATATATATATATATATATATATATATATGTGTGTGTGTGTGTGTGTGTGTGTGTGTGTGTGTGTGTGTGTGTGTGTGTGTGTGTGTGTGTGTGTGTGTGTGTGTGTGTGTGTGTGTGTGTGTGTGCGAGAGAGAGAGAGAATGATTGAGGACTAAATGTGTGAATAATTGTATGTCTAAAGTGATGTGTAAGTGTTTTATTGGTTTGTGATAAAGTGAATTCATATATTGTCACCAACAAAATGATGTCACATAAAATTAAAGATATAATTAAAGACACGAAGTTAAGACGTCTATCATTACTCATATATATATTAGGACCGTGGATGCAATTTTTGCTAAAATCACATGGACCATTTATGTAATTTACCCTAGGGATGGTGGATGCAATTTCAAAAATCCACGGGTAAAATGGTAATCGCAGAATATTTTTTTTCTTCATTATTACTCACATAAAGACAAAAATAATAACATTAGTGTTTACAAAAGTATTTTTTTTAGTTTGACAGGATGATTTTTTGACAAGTATAATGTTTTTATATGATATTATTTCAATAATGATTGCTAATTTAAAAATGATAGAACCGAAAATGATCCTTGTTTTATCCGAGAAGTTGATCCTTTATTGCTTCGATGATATACGTGGTTTAACTTATATTCTCGTGACCGTTTCTTAATATGCGACCGTTTCTTATGATTTCTTCGACTATCACAAGATGAACCCAATGAGGTTTAACCTCAATCTTTGACTATCTTATAGATGGTCAATCATTCTTATAGATAGTCAATCATTGTTAACTTACATAATTAAAATTAACTACTAATTTAACACATGGCGACATTTGAAATGTATATTTTTATAGTTAATTTAATACTAGTTCGATGCATATTTGACAGATATATTTATAAAAACTATCTGAGTACCCGTGCCTAGCGGCATCGGTTTATAGCGGCAGACAGTTAACGATATGCGATATTGTGGTAAGTGTTTCGTATAACGTGCAAAATAGAACGTGAAAACTGGTGGCGACGCCGGTTCCTGGTTGAACATGTTAGTCCGGTCTGGTCCGATTTTCAAAACTATATGTAACATCAACTTGTTAACTTGTATTAAGTTTTGTGTGTTTTATTAATTAGTATAATGGGTATAATAACATGCACTTTTCATTTTAGGGTATTTTAAAAATATCATTAATTAGTGTGTTTAATTATTTTATATTTTGGATTATGTTGTAGCTTTTTAAATTGACGTTGTGAAAATTTTATTGACTTTTTAGTAAGAGGTGTTTTAATTGGTTGTTTTAATTTGGTAGATGTGCTTTTAATTCCATTGTCTAATGTGAATAAATTATCGTATTTTTAAATAATGGGGTGTTTTAATAAGAGTATTAATTACATTACGATTTCTCTCTCATTCGATCAATTTTAACAATTCAACTTTTCAACTTTCAACGCGTTTTCAAGTATATGTAGACGGAGTAATTATTGTTATATGTGCTCAACTGCTCATATTAGTCTTTTTTTTTTTTTATGCACATATAGTATTTTGAAATTGAATACCAAGTTCACACTTTGCCGGCATGCCGACTCGTGTTTTCAAAAAAACATTTTTACAATTATCATAATAAGTTACTACAATAATTGCATGATTTGTTAGGGATTTATATGAATACAAATAAGCGCTCATCCATTTATATAGTAAAGATGATCCGCATGCAAGCAATATCACAGTTGAACGAAACTCCATTATTTCAAAGCCTTTACAGCATATGTTAAGGACCATATGTTGTTGGTATATTCCGAATCAGATACAGAAGAAGAATGGAGGAACAAGGGCAAAAACATGCAGCACTTGTGAGTCAAGAAAAGAATGAGATATTGTGTGAGTTTAAGAAACAGTTGTACTTAGCAGCGCCGTTGATAATTGTGAATCTCCTGATATTTGGGTTATCGATGATTTCGTTGATGTTTGTGGGTCATTTGGGAAAACTTGCTCTCTCGAGTGCTTCAATGGCTACTTCTTTTGCTTCTGTCACTGGTACCACCTTGATGGTTAGTTCATGTTCTAGATTTTAATTCAATAAGTTTATATTTTGTTTCTGAAAGCAATCGATTATGTGATATATATTACAGTAAAACCTCTATAAATTAATACTCGATAAATTAATAACCTCGATAAAATTAATAATTTGTCGTCCCAACTTCTATCAAAGACAAATACTGGACCCCAATCGATAAAATAATAAGATAATAATTTTTGAAACCCCGTGTATATATATTAGTCCCAACGAAACTATAAATTAATAATTACTAAAATTTCATATATATGTATATATATGTGTGTGTGAGAGAAAATACACTTCAAAATCCCAAGATTATTTAGTGAAAAATGAATCCATAAATATTTTTGTTAAACTTCAAATCTATATTGAGTTTACTTTAAAATATACTTATTGCACCAAAGAGTTGGTGTGTTGCCTCTCGTATTGCAACAAAAGTGTTAATTTTATTTTCATAAAGTGTGAATGTTAATTCATAAAATGTTAATTGGAACTTGTTTTTCAACTTTATTCCGCCTCTAATGAAGATACATCAGAATTCATTAAGATATTAAACTGAAAATTTAATGGTCATACTTAAAACCCTTTAAATTAATAAATTATTAATTTATCGATATAATAATATCTCGCTAAATTAATAAAATATCCTGATCCCAACACTATTAATTTATAGAGATTTTACTGTATTCAGAATAAGATATTCAGCTATGACAATAGTGGCAACAAAATTGGCGACAAGAGAGTTTAGATGCTTTCTTAGTGTGAATATGATGTGCTGTTTATGCAACTATGAAATTTATTACTCCGTATTATACAAATATTTGCATCTAAAATGACGCTTAAATAAAAGAAAAAAACAAAATCAGTTTGGTCGGCAGGTACCACTAAAAAAATAAAAGGAGTTTATACTTGCACCAAATTTTTTGATTGTTTCATCACAAAATCACAACACTAATGCATAAAGTACAATATGGTACAACATAAAGTGTGGTGTTTGAATCAATATAAATGGCGCGAGTATCACAAGCCAAAATAAAACTTTTGACTACTAAAAAAAGCATAATCATTTCATTTATAATTAAATACTATGAACTGATTATTCTTGTTTTAACGGTGAACAGATTGGGATGGGCAGTGCTTTAGACACATTTTGTGGGCAAGCTTTTGGGGCAAAACAATATCACTTGCTAGGAATCCATATGCAACGTGCCATGATTGTTCTTTTGTCAGCCTGCATTCCTGTTGCTTTTATATGGGCCAATGCAGGGACTTTGCTTGTTTTTCTCCATCAAGATCCTGAAATATCAGCCGAAGCCGGTATCTATGCAAGATTCATGATCCCAAGTCTTTTTGCAAACGCATTACTTCAATGCCATGTTCGATTTTTGCAATCTCAAAATAAAGTTGTTCCAATGATGTTAAGCACTGGGATTACATCTTTACTTCATATTCCTGTTTGTTGGATTATGGTGTTTAAATCTGGGCTTGGAAGTAGAGGTGCTGCATTGGCTAATGCATTCTCTCTATGGATTAATGTGTTGCTGTTAGCAGTTTACATTGGAGTTTCAGCTTCGTGTAAGAAGACTTGGACTGGTTTATCAAAGGAGGCTTTTCATAGCATTCCAACCTTTTTGAAACTTGCAGTTCCTTCTGCAGTTATGGTCGGTAATTTAATAAAGATCTATAAATTTTCATCTAGTCTGTCTCTCTTTTGTTTTGCAATCCAAAAAGGGCTAGCGGCGCAACTTGTTGCTCTTTTGCCTTCCACCTCTATGTAAATCCAAATTTATAAAATTATTTACGATAATATTCAATTAACCTTAATCTAATACTTGTGTGGTTCTGTGGATTTCTTAATCAGTTTAGAGATATGGTCATTTGAGATGATGGTGTTGCTATCTGGTCTTCTTCCTAATCCACAACTAGAAACCTCGGTTCTTTCCATCAGGTTAATAGACAGAAGTCCAATTCAAAGATGTGATAGTAATTATTTATTATGAGATGTTAATCAGGCTAACTAATTGTGTCCATGACAGCCTGAATACTTGCTCAATGATTTATATGATTCCTCTCGGTCTAAGCGGGGCCACAAGGTAATCTCACGCTTACAAATATTTAAAAATGAAATTCATCTGTTTACATGTCTGCCGTATTCTTTTCAGCGTAAGAGTTTCAAACGAATTAGGTGCTCGACGGGCACAAGCAGCACGTTTAGCAATACGTGTTTCAATGTTTTTGTAGTGACCGAAGGAGTTTTGGGCGCGATAGTCTTGATTTCAGGACGAAAACTATGGGGTTATTGTTATAGCAGTGAAAAACAAGTGGTGAGTTACATCTCACAGATGATGCTCCTTCTTGCAGGGTCTCATGTGATCGAAGGGGTTCAAACTGTGCTTTCAGGTTATAAAGAGCGACTAAACTATCATCATGTTTACCTTTTGATGTCAAAATATATGTCCTGTGTTACCAAAATCACAACTATTATCTATTTTTCTACAGTATTGACATGAATGTATTTTGTATTTTTCAATAATTTTGATTTAAAATTGGTAGGCGCCGTTAGAGGGAGTGGACGGCAAAAAATTGGCGCAATAGTCAACTTGGGATCTTATTATCTTATCGGAATTCCTTTGGCAGTTATTTTTGCTTTTGTATTGCATATAGGAGGAAAGGTAGTGACTTTGACCTCTTTGATCCCATCTACAACTCAAGAGAAACATTTTCCATAAATAATTTAATTCTATTATGCAGGGATTATGGTTAGGGATCATTGCAGCATTACTCACTCAAGCGGTCTTGCTAACTATTTTGATAGTACACACTGACTGGAATAAGGAAGTATGTCGTGATCATAGTTATTATTTTTATTTTATTTTTTTTTGCTGTCTCACAGCATTTTAGTGATCCTGCAATTTCCATAATGCTATTGTACGTATATTAAAAAGAAGACTTACACCAAGTATATGAAGAATTCTCTAGAAATAACGTTAGTTATGGATGATTTCATTGAACTGATGGTTTAATTATGCTTTTGTAGAACTACAATTTTCTTGCATATATGATGTATAGTTTAAACTAGACTTTCATTTCTAACATTTAATTTATTTAATGAGGCACTTCATTTTTTAATTTGTAGGCACAGAAGGCTAATCAAAGAGTGCATGACTCGTTGATCCGAGATGAAGTTTCATAGCGACAAAGGCTAGGTAAATATAAGAAGGGTTCATCAATTCTGTATGGGACACAAGAACAACTATCGTGGTAGATCAATATATTTGCAACGGCCCACTTTTCTTTGCGTTAACATATACATATGGATCAATAGGTGTTCAAACTCATTTCAAAGATTGTAGCACTTTAGAGAGCAATTATGCTTTGTTACATAGTGAAAAAAAAAAAAAAAAAAAAAAAAATCTTTTAAGAGATCCACTAGTTTTACGTGGTTCAATTTTAAAGGGAGAAAAGAGACGAGATATTGGATATGTCAATTATTTTGTCTTCTAAAGGTCATCTCAGTGCCAAATGAAAAAGTAAAAAATAATTCCGAATACTCATCAACAAACAAATCATAATGCAGGTACAAGAGATCGAGCGGGTCTACAGTTGTTGTAACGAAATATCGTTATTGTATTTTTTTTTTCTTTTTTTTTTGGCTTGTCGGTTTTTGTTTAGTTTCGTTGTTATGATCATTGTCTCATCGAGCTAGTAGTAGCGCATTTGTTTCTTGTGTTATGGAGGCTATTCCATAGTCTTTGTACATAAACAATTCATTATTTACAAAATTTGCCGGGGTGTTAAAACTCTTTTACCGAAGCAAATGAATTAATCATAATGTTGTTAACAAACAACCCAAACTTTGATTAACAAAAGAGTCTCACAGAATGACATTAAACACTTACAACATAGAAAATACCCACATAAACAATATACTATCATAGAATGACATTAAACACTTACAACATAGAAAATACCCACATAAACAATATATAACCAACGAGTAGCAACCCCCCTTATACACATGCTTTTTATTTAGGGTGAGGATCCTCTAAGTTGAATCATCATCATCGTAACCATATCCACCACAATAGCACGTAGTCACGTACTATTTGAAACATGCATAAACTAAATAATTAATATCCAAACTAATAGTCAGAATCATCATCATCGTAACCATATCCACCACAATAGCCACCACCACAATCACTATCATCATCACTGTCACCATAGTCATAAGTCACAACATTCTTGCTACGATAATTATTATCGTAACTAACATTATGAAACCTTTGCTCTTTATACACCTCAGTGTAGCCACTCTTGTCACCGTATCTCATAGTCTCAGTTTGTTTGTACTCACTCCTGGTTCCACTTGTGCCATTTTTCCACTGAAACTCTCCTGCAGACGCCGTCTTGGTTGCCGTTGCACGTCCGTAGGAACCAGTTTGTTTGTCATTGTAACTTATATAGGATTTGGTCTCGTAAGTGTCTTTTTCTCCCCCACTTCCTTTGTAACTGACCGTATCGCTCACCTTTTTAGGAGAGGCCACTTCCATGATGTAACCTATTCTTTCGACATGTTCTGGTTCAGATGAGGCGGAAGCTTTGGATCCTTTATTCATGTTCAACGGCCTGTGAAAGAAATAAATATAGAACGTCATATATAATGCATGTTATCTAAAATTAAAGATGAAAATGCAAGATAAGTAAATAGGACATATGATGATAAATGCATGCCGAGAAAAAGTAAGAAGGACGACCTTGGTTTGTTGTTTGAGTGGGAAATGAAATGAAGGGTGAGGGGTTATTTGTAGGGAAAGAAGAGATTCCGTTACTGTTATGTTACAGTACTACCACATCATTGCCAAGTGCAACTGTCAAACAAATACTACTCTAGAAATTTCCGATTGGTATAATGATACTACATCCGTCCCATAATAATTGTTCACTTTGACTTTTTTAAGTCTTTTTTATTTAACTTTGACTATAAATATATTTATTTGTGTAACATAATACTTGATAAAAAAATATATGAATAGATTGGGTTTTAAATGTATTTTCATTTCGTATAACTTTTATCAAGATTATATAACACAAATAAAAATATTAATGGTCAAAAGTTGAACAAAAAATACTCAAAAAAGTCAAAGTGAATAATTATTATGACGGAAAGACTTGTTTAACTTTTTAACAACCAGTAGTTTACAAGCTTCACTACTACAAAATCTACTCCTTTTTTTTTTTTTTTTTTTTGAACAAAGATTACATTTCATATTACACCTCACAAATGGTGGAAATTTGCACACAACACGTTACATCGAACATAAAGGCAAAGTCGAAGCCGACTTGCCAAACAAAATACACGAGGCAACAAGTTAAGCCAAAAGAAAGCATACACCCTAATAGTTGTGACCGACCACACACACCACATACAATTGGGAATCACCAAAGTGAGCTTTGGGTGACACAACCATACTAAGATGTAGCTTGACAAAAGTACACAAAGTCTGAGAAAACATACAAAGAAGATAAAACCAAGATCCTAAAAGGAGTGAGCAAAACCCAACAAATCTAGAATCAAACCCAAGGCTACAAACAAGTTTATCGATGGCGGACCACAACAGATCTGAAGGTGAGCGGTGGCGGCAATGACAACAACAGCGGAAGCGGTGATGACAGATCATGAGCAGCGCTTTTATTGAAGGAAAATAAAATACAAGAAAGATCGGACGGTAGGTCGAAACCGACCACGGGAGAAAAAGGATTGGTTGGGTGGGTGAGTTTTAGAGAGGTTGGAGGTTTTAGAGAGAGGTTGGAGCCTACTCCCTCATTCCTACAAATGTCCACTTTGATTTTTTACGATCTTTCTTGTTCAATTTTTACCTTAGATAATTTTGTTTGTGTTATATAATACTTGATGAAGATTATATCAATGAAAATAAATTTAAAACTCAATCAATTCATATATATTACATCAAGTATTATATAACACAAACAAAAATATTTAAGATTAACGTTAAATAATAAAGACCGCAAAAAGTCCAAGTGAAATTTTATTTAGAGATGGAGGAGTATCATTTAGATCACTTACCTTTGAACAAAAGAAGCCTAAGGCTATGTTTGGCCAAGATCATTTTAGAGCTTTTGCAAGAATGAAGGTGGAAGAATGAAATTTTTGATTTTATTGTTCGTTTCTAAGAAAGGAGGCGGTGAGCTTTCATTATTTTTAGGAAAGCTCATTTTCCAACGCTTCTTTAAGAAGTCATGATGAATGAAATTGTGATTATACCACATTTCACTTTCACATTCACATTACTTTTACCAAACACACCCTAAGTACGAAATTTCCCTGGAAAGCCACATTTAAACTAGTGATTATCACATTTGTTAAATAATAGCTGGTCTATATCACCTTCACATATATACCAGCGTGAAAAACTTTTAGCCATTCTATTTTTTCCCCCATCGGCTACAAAACCAGATTTGCTATCAATATACATTCAACGGCCTCAAATTCCCAATTAGTTCTCTCAAGAAATATCAAAATATCCTTGTAATTCTTAAACTTTTTCGTATTTCCTAAAATTAAGAGGTATGAATCATTTCTTATAAACTTTAATCAATAATAACTAAGCTTTTTTTATCATAATTTATGTAAAGTTTTTGAAAAAATTGTTATACTAACATGGATTATATATTTTCTATTAGTTTACGATCGTTTGTGGAAATTTTCTATTAGTTTAGGATCGTTTGTGGATATCATTTGTACGGTACCTAGAATACATTGTTAGCTTGATTGACCTGTGGAGGTGAGGTGTTTTTCAACAAATTACGAGAATAACTATTTTTTATAGCATTTATATTGTATAAATTGCAACTCATGCGTCATTGGTTTAATACCAGTGATATATTAACTGTTGAAATTATATAATTTGACATTCAAATAAATAAATAATAAATATCAAGTACATATACGGAAGCGTAATAATCATATAACATGTAATTAATTAACTAAATATGAAAGTATGCGTACCGTTTGCTAATCGGATCAAGAATGAACTAGATGAACCCTAATTAGGGTTTATGTGCATTATTGGAATTACCCCTTACCCACTAGTAGGGGTGTTATTCGGGTTGACCCGGTCGGGTTCGGGTCAACTGGGTCAAGCCTTAAAAATATACCAACCCGACCTTGTTTAGAACTCGGGTCGGGTCAATTCGAGTTCGGGTCAACTCGGTCGGGTCAATCGGGTCGGGTCAATTCGGGTTCGGGTCAACCCGAATATTTTACATTGTAAATGTGTTGTTTAGCGGGTTAGTCGGGTTCGGTCGGTCAAGGCTAAAAATATACCGAACCCGACCTTGTTTAGAACTCGGGTCAATTCGGGTTGACCGATTGATTCGAATATACTTTTGAACCCGATTGACCCGACCTGAATTGCCTCGGGTCGGGTTCAGGTCGGGTCGGGTCAGCCCGAATGACACCCCTACCCACTAGTACAATCACCACAATCCCCTGCGACTTTTTTTAAACGGTCCCTACGACATGTCGTAGGCACTAACTCCTCCCGACGACATGTCGTAGGCACCAACTTGTCGACATTGCCCCGTCGTTGTTTACTGTCCCGACGACAAAGCCCGACGAAAATGTGGGACCCACATGCTTTTTCTGTCAAACATTTTGATGTTATGCACAATTGATCCCGACGACATGTCGTAGGCACCATATAATTAACCATTTGATTAGTTATGTCTAATTACTCTTCTAAATATACCGACGACATGTCGTAGGTAAAATAAAAACCATTTTGGTTTTTCATTTTACTTCTCGACGACATGTCGTAGGGAAAATAAAAACCATTTTGGTTTTTCATTTTACTTTGAGACGACATGTCGTAGGGAAAATAAAAAAGCATATAAATTTTTGCTTTCAGTCCCGACGACATGTCGTAGGGATTTTATTATGATGCAGTTGGCTCATGATGCAATTATCCGTTTTTATATATATATTATCCTTAAGGGCAATCCCCCCCCCCCCCAAAAAAAAGGAGGGTTTCGAAACAAACAAACCCTATAATCAATAATATATCAAACACAATACAATTATCCATTTTTTACGTGTTTAGTAATTAGTTACACATTATCCAAGGCTCGCGATGCCACTGTTGGAATTATATTGCTTGACATTCAAATAAATAAACAATAAACATCAAGTACACATGCGGAAGCGTAAGAATCATATAACATGTAATTAATTAACTATATATAAAAGTATGCATACCGTTTGCGAATCGAATCAAGAATGAATTAGATGAACCCTAATTAGGGTTTATGTGGATTATTGGAATTACCCCTTACCATTTTGTAATTCAATCCAAGATACTTACAATAGTGTGTAAGTATCACGTTCTTGTACACACGTACTAATACTAAGTTAACGTTATGCTAGTAAACGATTCACAAAACAATTTATTTATGTTATAAAAATCCGATCGACCCTTTAGGGATAGAAACCGATCGGCACTTATCAAAACAAAGGAGAAAACTAGTTTAGGGTTATGTGTGTGCACAAGAGGTGAGAAAACAAATAACCCTAGCCTTTGTATTTATACTATGTGAAGCTTGAAGTTCAAGTTAGAATAGGATTAGGTATCCTAATCCATATCCGATCGGCCACGCCTTTTAGGGTGTGTTCCAGAACCTTCTCGACTTCCAAATTACGCTCTAGTCCTTCCTTTATAATTTATTTAACGGTCGTTAGTCAATTAACTTTAATTACATAACTTTCGTTTAAGAATTTTGTGTATATAATAATTAAATGTAACGTTTTATATATAATTATTATTCGTTAACTCTTCATACGTAAAGTGTGCAATCCCGTGATCTCGAGCTCGATCCTAACACACGACTACTAATTTATGTCCATTAAACTAATAGCTCTCACTTGGACATATCTTAATAGTGTGATCACGTCGGTTTGCGTCTAGCAACACAATGATGCATCTAGTACAACTCGAGTAAGGTCTCCTGGAAAAACCTTTTAATGATTCATAATTATTATTATCTTTTTGTTTCTAATACCATGTTAAATAAAGATATGGATCTAAGTTATTCTTTATTCAACTATTTTGTTTCTCGTTGTTTGTGATTAAGCAAGATTACCAAATCTTCTGAACATATTCAGGGGAGATCTTGGGCGTGGCCACGCAAACATCTTGTCAACCCTACAAGGGGCCCAACAATATTAAACTCCAAAATAAATTTGAAGGAACAAATTCTATCTTGACTACAAGCAAAACCCATGAACTTTGCAACACTTTTGAAAACAACCCTTATGACTACCAGTTACGTATAGCGTTAAGTTGTTCAACAGAAATGCACTACATTCATGACACTTATCTGGTATCTCAATACTGAGGATAACTATTCATGCTTTACTTAATAACAATATCCATAAAGTAAAATCATGTAGTTAGGATAAGTCCTATATTCAATTCATTGAATATCATCTGACATTGGTATGCTAACACATCAATAGACGTTCAAGTATATTTTACCAATCACTCAGATTTGTTTTAGTTTAATGATATTCTCATATCATTAATTGACAACGTACGATTTAGAACAAATAAATTATTCACGGATTAAACATGCAAATATATGACAACAATATTAAAGAATAAACTTAAGCATAACAAATACTTTATTTTATTAAAAGATAATAAATGTTTACAATATCCTTTATCCAAATACTATTCACAGTTATGCATGAAACTATTAGCCAAATGAAGTCCAATGCCATTGGCAAGTTCAGTAAGCTTTTCTCTAGGTAAAGCCTTAGTGAAAAGATCAACTAAGTTGTCATATGTGTGAACTTTCAGTAGATTTATTTCACCTTCGCAGACTTGTTCCCGAACATAGTGATACTTCCGTAGAAAATTTCAGGTTCCCTTCATGTGTAACACCCCTAAATCTGGTTTAGCGGAAGCATTCGGGTCATGGGGTGCTACTAATTTGGAGATCACAACACAAGTAATAAAGAACGAAATACATATTCCGTTTTAAATACATAAAATTCTTTTAATAAAGTTTACAATCAAGTTCAATATGAAAACCCATAAGTTTAGTTGTCCCAATAGATATGTGTAAAAACACTTCTGTAAGTAGTCTATGACCTTTTTCCTTGCCAAGCCTTGCATCAATCTAACAAGTTAAACACCTGAGAAAAATATGCTAAAAGGTTAGCAAAAAGTTGGTGAGTTCATAGGTTTATAGTTTAAACAGTAAAGATGGACCATAAGTAAAGCATATGTACATTACAACGAATACAATGTCATATGAATTGATGTCTATTACACTAGCACTAAGTTCATGCCCCGAAGCTACGACATTTTCTGTATGCAAAATGTAGTCATACTAGTAAGGGGCCTATAGCGAGTGTTTATCCCGCTACACTCGGTTCCGACATGGTATACGTTTCGCCTTGACCTATGTATGGCCAACCAAGTGGAGGAGTCAACCCCAATAGATCTATTTATAACATTAGCGCTTTCCAGTGAGAACTGACGGTTCATGAAGTTAGGAATTTAGGGACTTAAGGGCTTAGGCTAAACCACGTAATAGTAATCATTCAACAGTCTAGGTCCATAAAAGTTTTGCATATTTTCTCACCCCATAGTTTATAAAACAATTTATCAAATAAAATCGGGGCTATAAACTCACCTCAACAAACAACAGTCTGATGGTGAAAGTCAAAGAGTATTGTGTAATCGCATCGACACGCGACCTAAGTAAGTAGGGCAAGTTTAGTTCATTACTCTAGATTAAGACTCAGTGAAGTGTAATTACGTACAAAATTTTTGAAATGATTAAGTTAATGTTGCTTGTGTGGCAGCAAGTGAGTTTGAATTAATTTTCAAAATATTTGCAAGCATTGGCTTTCAGAAGTACATGAGTAAGAAATTGGAACGCATCGATGATGAATGAGTCTTTAGTTTAATGACGACCCAAAAGGTGATGAACGAATATAGTTTACACAGTATTAGACATTTAACGGTTCATGCAATACTATTAACAACGGCATATATATATATATATATATATATATATATATATATATATATATACTAGTGGCAAAACCCGTCCGATGGATGGGTATGACTTGGGGTTTTTATTTTTAGGATTTAGTAGAACAAATATATACTAAAAAGTAATTAAAATTTAAATGAAACGGTTAAGATCTATAATTGATGTTACCATAATCTATAAAACGGCTAAAAGCAGATAAATAATTTGATTTTTGGTTTTCATTTTTAGGGTTTAGTTGAACAAATATATACTAAAAAGTAATTAATAGTTAAATGAAATGGGTGAAATACCTTGTACTTGTCGAGGTTCTTCAAGTAGATAGTAAATGCTCTATGTCTACCCATACAGTAGCCAACAACAACAACAACAACAATAAACATTCTTAATAATATTAAACAACACTAAATTCTATTGGCTAAACCTTCTTGTAAGTGTATGTCTCTAAAGAGTAGTCTCACAGTGGAAATTCTATTCGCTAAACATGTACTCCTGTAGATTTTTTTTTTAAGAATTCATGTTTTGGATTACTAAATTGGATCTTGCCAAAGTATACTAAAAGAAATCTCATATATGATCATACAAAAATAGTTAGGTTTGTGCTATGTTAGTTTAAATCGGGTGACTATTTATTCCGTCTAATAATCCTTTTCATGTTTCGATAAGTCATGGATGCAATTCTTGCTTGTTCCTTATTCTAACCCGGTTTAGTTGTATATGGAACTAAGCATGTATCACATAAATTATTACAACTTAAACGCCACTTTTTAGCAAAGAAAATTCAAAACATTCTAAACGGAACTTATAAGCCCGGCGTTGACATATTTTACTATAGTGATACATATTTTTTGAACGTTTAGCATCTCTAATGTTAACACAGTCACACATAGTGGCATAATAAAATTGTTATGCACCGACATGTCAACTTCGTCATCCGAATCGTATTTGTGATAATCATCGGAATTATCATCGGTCCATCTCCATAGTTATTCATGAATCGTATTTGTGAGAATCACCGGAATTATCATCGGGTCCATCTCCATAGTTATTCATGTGGTCTTGATGTCCTCATTCTCATATTTTGATTGGTTTAGCAACCGAACTAACTCCTTGGATTGAGCTATATAAATGAGAGGTTTCACAATCATCATGATCTTCTTTTATTCTTCTCGGTTTGACTCGATATCTGCAGATAATATCTCGATCATTATTACATAGTATGATATATCCTAAACATATCAATAACCATACAAAGTGACTGTTGTAGAAAGACTTGCACTGCCCTAAGTGATCATAATATACCATCAATTATTGTTTTGCAAGAGACAAAGCATTCAAAATTTTCAATAAACATTCTTATTGAACCAGATACCAACACCAAAATCGAAACTATCACCTCTAACCCTTCAATCTCTAAGTGCTTCAAAACCTTGAAACCTTGGGACAAACACTTTCATCTTCAAAAAAGATTAACTTTGCTATCAATTGAAGGACTTCCTCCACAAGCCTGGCATGAGGCCGCTTTCACTCGTATTGCCAGTACATGGGGTGAAATAATCTTTCCTGAAAAATGCAACACCTCCAACAATAACCTTGTCGCTGGTAAAGTTTGCATAAGAACTAAATGTATGAGTTGATACAAACTACGATGCCTATTTTGGTCGACGGTGTCCATACTTGTGTTAGAATACATGAGATACAGGGAGAATGTGATGAGATTTGTAGATCAGAGAACAAGATAGACAATGAATCAGACAATGATTCTTGTACTAATCACGGTGAAAATGAGGATGATGATGGTGCAAATGGTGAGGACGGTGATGCAAATGAGGAAGACGATGACTTCGAAGATGGTTATGATTATAATCCGTTTATTAATGAAGGAGGATGGATACGTGAAGACGTGGCAGAAAAAAGTTTGGAAGATATTCAAAGTTCACCGGAAAGTAATTCAAATTTTCCGGCCAACTCCTCGCCACTAATGCGGAAATCTGACAATGAAACTTTTCATTGCTTTGTCAAAAATAACCAAATCGAGGAAAGTACCAGTGGGTCTCCTGATAAGTCCAGTGGACAACAGGTTGTCAAAGTTGACCCTATGAATGTCAGAGATGAAGAGGTATCACGTGAACATACCAAATCTTTTGTTGAATGCTCTTTAGAACCCTCAAAATTCCCCATCCAATTACCTAGGAATTCAGCTACTATTTCTAACACTCAAGCCCAATCCTCAACTCCTAACTCTATCTTAGGCCCAATTCCCTCAAATGCTCCCACCTTACTTAAATATAACAGAAGGCCCAAATCCAAACCACAATTGTTTCATCATTCCAACAATGACTCTCCCAATCAATATTTCCACAACACATTCGCTCAAAAAAGAAAATATCAAACCAAATACAAGTCACTTAAACTCATTCACCCTTTGACTGGAGTTCAGGTCTTGAAGAAAAAAACATGTAGATCTAAAATCACTAAACCATCTACACCCACCGTTTCTACAAAAAATACCTCAACCGAACTATCACCATCCAACAATGACTCCAATATAGAAAGATGTAACAACAGGCTCATAAACACTAGCAAACCAGAAGACAACAATGAGAATGAAGTGACAAAAACAATTGAAGTGGGTACCATTATTGGTTATAACATGGAAGGCCATGAACTTGAAGTAAGTGCCATCCTTGGTGATAATGATCATGTTATCCAATGAATGTTGTTTCAATAAATGCAAATGGAGTTGGTAGTGCTTCTAAGAAAAAATGGTTAAGGAATCTCTGTTTTGACAATCGGGTCAGTTTTATTGGCATTCAAGAGTCAAAATCGAATAATGAGAATTGGTCTTTTATTCATTCTCTATGGGGAAATTCCAACTGTGACTTCACAGTAAAAAAATCACAAGGTAACTCGGGTGGTATAATTGGCATTTGGAATGCCTCTATGTTTCGAAAACATAGGGCAATTGCTGATGAAGATGGGTTTCTTGCAATTTATGGAGAATGGTCCAACATGGGAATTGCTTGCCTCATGATCATAGTGTACGCTCCACAAGACATTTCCAAAAAGTGTGCGCTTTGGAATAGGCTTTGCAACCTGATTCTTAGTTTCCATGATATGGTCATTATGCTCGGGGACTTCAATGAGGTACGTTACGAAAATGAAAGATTGGGCACTTTGTTTTGCAAAAAGGGTTCTTCTCTTTTTAATAACTTTATTACCAACTCTAATCTGGTCGATCTCCCTATGGGTGGTAGAAAGTTCACTCGAATGAACAAATTTGGTACTAAGTTGAGTAAGATTGACTGTATTTTTGTCTCTCATCATTATATATCTAAATGGCCCAATTCTCAACTCATTGCGCTTCCTCGTGAACTCTCGGATCATCGCCCATTAATCTTAAAATCACACTCTTTGGACTATGGCCCTATTCCTTTTAAGTTCTTTAACTCTTGGTTACTTAATGGTGATTTCCCCTCTATTGTCTCACAAGGCTGGTGTGATTCTCATAATTCTAACCACATTCCAAACAACACCTTACATCCATCCATAGTCTTAAAGTGTAAACTTCAACACCTCAAAACTTGCATCAAAACGTGGAGGTCAAATTCGGTGGAAAAAAGAAACTTTGATCCTTGAATTGAAAAATAAAATTTTGTTTCTTGATCTAAAAGCGAAAATGGGGACTATCATGGACCGAGCATTGAGAATCGTCTATCTCTTATGAAACAACTTGATGATTTGGAGCATTTGCTTAGACTTGATCTCTTGCAAAAGCAAAGATAAAATGGGCCATTGAAGGTGATGAGAATTCTAATTTTTTTCATGGGATTGTCAATAATAAATTCTCTCGCTCCAGAATTAATGGTATCTTTGTTAATGGCCAATGGGTGACGAATCCCCTGCTTGTAACCGATCATATCTACAATTTTCATAAATCAAAATTCTAGAACACCTCAACCTTTCGACCTCGGTTCACTAGTAGCCTTTTTAAAACCCTTTCTGCTTTTGAATCTTCACTTCTTGATGCCCCTTTTACTTCTATCGAAGTAAAAAATGCGGTTTGGGATTGTGGTAGTAGCAAAGCCCCGGGGCCCGACGGGTTTACTTTTAAGTTCATCAAAGAGTATTGGGACACCATTGGTTCAAATTTCATTGATATGGTTAAACGATTTGAAATTGATGGCTTTATCCCGAGAGGTTGTAACTCATCTTTTGTGGCTTTGGTTCCAAAAATAAATGATCCTCTTCACATCAAAGATTATCGACCTATTAGTCTCATTGGTTGTCAATACAAGGTCATTGCTAAGATCCTTGCCAATAGACTTCAACAAGTTGTTCATTCTGTGGTTAGTGATGTACAAACGGCGTATGTCAAAGGTAGACAAATAATTGATGGGCCGCTAATTGTAAATGAAGTCATCTCATGGGCTTCAAAAAAGAAAGAACATCTTTTCATTTTAAAGGTTGACTTTGAAAAGGCTTTTGACTCCACTTGATTGGAAGTTTTGGATCATATAATGGAACAAATGGGTTTTAGCTACAAATAGAGAATGTGGATTCGTGGTTGCCTGAATTCGGCTTATGCTTCGGTCCTCATTAATGGTTCCCCCACCAAAGAATTTAAGATTGAAAAAGGGTTAAGACAAGGTGATCCACTCTATCCTTTTCTCTTTATCATTGCGGTGGAAGCATTACATATTACACTAGAGGAGGCAAAATTAAGGAACATCTTTAATGGAGTCAAAGTAGGCCAAAACAAAATTGATATTTCACATCTCCAATTTGCGGATGACGCTCTTATAATGGGTAAATGGTCTCTTGATAACGCCAAAAACCTTTGTCGAATCTTAAAATGCTATCATTTGGCTTCTGGTTTGAAAATAAACTTCTCCAAAAGCAAATTTTTTGGTATTGGTGTCTCTCATAGTGAAACCCAACATTTTGCTTCCGTATTGAGTTGCCAACCATCCACCCTCCCTTGCACTTATCTTGGTCTTCCTATCGGAGCCAATATGAATAAAGCTCGCAATTTGGAACCAATAAACACGAAAATCTAAAACATGATTAAAGACTAAAATACCCTTGAAATCGAAAGACTTATAAAATCGTAAAATCGTTTATAATCATTTAACGAAATTAAAACTAAACTTGCGAGTAATTAAAACTTAACTAATGTGTGTATGTGATCGATTTTACGACGAAGATGTAAACGTCTCGCGTAAATAGTTGGGCCTTGCTTTCGTTTGTTTGTGACCCAAGATGGGCCGTGTGTTTTGTTCGGTTTGGACTCACGCCGAGAGCCCAAGTTGAGGCGTTTGTTTTGCTTCGTTTGGATCAAGCCGAGCCACCCTCCTCAAAGCCCTAAAACAAAAATGTTACCACCTATAAATATAACTCATTAACTCTAATTTGGAACCCTAGTTTTGTTTGCCTCTTTCTTTTCTTTGCTCCATTCGGCCGAACCTAAGCCTTTGGTGTCGAGACCTTGTGTTCAAGCAAGCTAAGGTATAACAATGTTTTCTCGTCTTCTTTCGTTACACCTTACGTTAATATGTTGTGATTTGTTTTGTTCTAGTCGAGTTGTGTTTTTTCTTTTGTGGCCGAGCCATATGAAACCAAACAAGGCAAACCATAATGACTTGAACCTTATAATTATTAAAGAGCTTGTTGTGTAATACGTAATATATGAATTGGATCTTATATAATTTAGAGAACATGTATTGTAATGTGTTTTGTGAATCGGGTATTAAATAAGTCGAGCCACATAGGACCGAACCATATGTAATATAATTCGGCCAAGGTAAAAAAACATGACAACTTGAATATGTAAAGTGCGTGGGTGAGCTAGTGTTTGCGTAAAACCTATTAGCCGAACCCTATATATATAAACCGAACCATATAAAAGTTTTGAACATGTATTAATCCGAGTAATAAGTAACTTGTGTGTCACATAAAATCATAAACGTGCATGGAATAAAAGTTGACGTATAACATATATATGAGTAACATATGATTAAGACATGAACGTGTTGAGTAAATAAACAAGAGTAATGAGTCATTAAATGACGTAACATATAAAGTAAATGCATGTGGATATGATATTAAAAGAATAAGAAAACCCTAGAACATAATGAGAGTCGATTAGGGTTTGAAGCTAAGTGTATTAATTCGTTATTTCATGTGTGAGTTATGACGTTTAAACGATTTTCACATTTAATCCTAAACTTTGATAAATGACATAATGAACCTTAATCTACGATATTGTTTATAAAACACTTAAGTCTCATTTAATCCTAAAACCCTAAAGTATTAAGATCATTAAATATACTAAGTATGAACACCAAATATTAAAAGATCATTTCGACAATTATGGAATCATAAATAACATGTACGACCGTTAATGTGTATAG
Organism: Chrysanthemum lavandulifolium; assembly: GCA_022545495.1. NCBI lineage: Eukaryota > Viridiplantae > Streptophyta > Magnoliopsida > Asterales > Asteraceae > Chrysanthemum > Chrysanthemum lavandulifolium. The sequence continues at coordinate 150,609,644 of CM040243.1, forward strand.
GTTACGTGAAGAAGGAGTAATCCTTTGCTTTCCGTGTTTACGCTTTTCGATCATTTGCTTTGGAATAAAGTGCAGATATTCGACCTTTTCGATAAAGGTTCCTTATAACGTTTTCTTTTCGTTAGCTTTTATATTAGGATTTCCTAAGCCTTTGCTATGAATCCCATTTTGTTTGTTTGAGATGTTGCTTATCCGAACTTTGATTTTGGATCATAAAACATTTGATTTTGAACTATATGATATAAAAACTTTGATATTGAAACATGATTAAATCTTTGATAAAGTATGATCGTATCGGTTTGACATTCGATTTGACCTAAGATAGTTTGACACCGAGCCAAAATAATAACTAGTCATGGGGTTCCATGTCCGTGTCGATGATGCGCCGACATGACTCTAGGCGATAGAGTGAAGTTACGCCACGTCCCTTATCATTATCTGTTATGAGCTCAAGTTATATTATATTACCATTATATGTTTGTGGGGCGTATGGGTGCATCCTAGATCATTATATGTTATATGTTATATGTTATATGCTATATGTTATCGATGATTGATCTTTGCGTGCATGCACGTCCTTCATAACTCTGGTAGGTCTCCCTACAAATGTTGCCTTGTGTGAATATGAATATGATTATGATATGATATGTGCGTGCGGGCTCGAGGTAGTTAGCTATAAAACTTATTCTATTATTCGATTTATATTTTGAAATGATTATGATTTTACTATCTTTCTTTCACATTATTTCGTATTCGTTTTCGTTTCGCATTCGTTTTGCTTGTATATCATTCCTTTGGGCTTTTGAAGCTCGGCCGCATTTCTTTTCTTCATGGCGGTATCTAAGCATTGGGCTGAGTTTTGCTTTGGGATGAGTCTTGAGTGGACTTACCTTAGAGATATTTAGCTTTGATCTTATGATGCCATTTAAGACTTAATATTTGGATATTTTATTTGGAGTTTATTTTTCTTTGGGACCTATGTATTGAAGTCATTTTGACTTGAATTATTTCGATATTTATGCTAAGACTTCTTTTGGATATTTATGTTTGCTTTGATATGACACCATTATTTGTGATTCCTTTACCCTTGTCGGGTCGGGCGTTACAATTTATGGCATCGAGCCAGTGTTTCGACTTGTAGTCGGGACTGTGACATATGGAGCCTAGGTTTTGAGGCCCTTAGAGTTTAGGCTATGACACAGCGAGGATTTGGGTAGACTTTAGGATTCCTTCTGCGTACTTCCATTTCGTATCTCACCTTTGTTCATTTTGCTAATCGTTTGAATATCGTTCGGATGGTTCGAACTCGTACTACCGGTGGCGCGGATGGAGCGATGATGCTACTAACATTGATCTTTGCGATTGCTAATGCTCTCAACACTCTTTTCCACGGTCTTACTACACGAGATGATGGAGCAAGTGATCAACAACATTCGTGTCGGTGGTGCTTGGGTAGTGGTGGAGAAATCAACCCGTCGGCATTCACACTTGGCTCGGCGTTTGGTAAGCTCAAGCCTCTTTCGTTTAACTTCTTTGCTACTCCCACCGAGGCCGAGGACTGGATCACTCATATTGAGAAGTTGTTTGAAATCTTGGGTTGTGGAGCGAGTTTAAGACTCGTTTGGTGCATTCAAATTGGAAGGTGATGCTTTAAATTGGTGGAAGGCACTCAAACAAGCAAGAGGAGGAGATGCTTTGCTATTACTTGTACTTGGGTGAGTTTGGACTATCTTCTATAACCGTTACTTTCACGATCTTTGAGCATCAAAGGTATGAGAGGATTATCGGGCAATCTACCGACTTGATCATGAGAATTCCAATGAGTACATGAGTAGGTTTATGAGGTTGGTAAGTTTTGTGGGAGCGATTCTTTGGAGATGGTAGGCGCCAAGCTAAGCACTTCAAGTGGGGGCCGAAGAAGTGGGTGTTGGACCGGCGCTTAATATTGAGTATGAGAATGTGTCGGCTGCAATGGCGCAGACTCGTAACATTGAGATCTTTCATGAGGTTTCGGGTTCCAACAAGCGTAATCGCGATGGTGATCGGATTCAAGGTAGGACTCAAGGCAATGATTATAAGGGAAATTCGGTAGGAGTTATGATTCGAGGGTCAAGTGGATAGGAGTTATGATCGGTGAGGTCGATCAGGAAGGAATGTTGACTCTGAGGCGCCACGAGGAGTCAAGATAATAGAAATCTTGGTAGGAATGGAAATGATCGTCGAACCAAGGTAACAATAACCGCGTTACAACAAGGATCGATCACTCGAGGATCAAATCGGTCGTGCTTGGGATCTTACAGTCGTGAAGGACGGTGAAGTTTGCCTCCCCACCTATCTGTACTACTTGTGGAAAGGCTCATCCGGACTGTGTTTCAAGGCCAGCGGTGGATGTTTCTCTTGTGGTTCTCTGCTCACAAGATCAAGGATTGCCCTAAGAAGAATCCGGTGATTCACGGAAACTACATCAAGCCGCCAACTACTCTTGGGCGTGTTTATGCTACTACTCGGAATCGGTGGAGCGCACTTGAGTACCATTACGGGCACTCTTTTCATTGATGATTATTACATCTTCGTTTTATTTGATACCGGTGCCACACACTCCATTATATCATCACATTTGCTAAGAAACTTAATATGAAGCCCAAACCATTAACAAATCACTTATCGATTTCTCGCCTATGAAAACCACATGATCATTGATCATAAATCGTTAAGTGTCCTCTTCGTTTTGATGATCGTATTCGCTTTGCAAATCGTATCCTCTCGATATGGTCGACTTTGATATCATTCTAGGCATGGATTGGTTGGCTTATCATAGAGCTTCAATTGATTGCTATGCTAGAGCGGTGATCTTTGGAGCGTAAAACATCCCGAATTCGTTTATCATGGTTCTCAACCTCTCAAATCTGTTAAGCTCATTTCCGCTATGAAGGCACGGACCATGATTGCTCATGGGTGCCAAGGTTTTCGGCATCTGTTAAGGACACATCTTTGGAGAGTCCTAACATTGAAAATCTTTACATTGTTTGTGAATTCACCGATGTTTTCCCGATGAACTCCTGGTCTTCCCCGGCTAGAAGTTGAGTTTAGCATTGAGTTAATTCACAGTCTTGAACCGATTTGAAGGCTCCGTGTCGTATGGCACCTATAGAAGCGAAGGAGTTGAAGGAGCAGTGCAAGAGATGATAGAAAATGGATTTATTCGACCAGTGTTTCTCCATGGGGTGCACTGTTTTGTTTGTGAAGAAGAAGGATGGAAGCATGCGTCTATGTATCGACTACCGTGAACTCAATCGTATTACCATTCGTAACCGTTATCCTCTGCGGCGTATTGATGATTTGTTTGATCAAGCGCAAGGAGCTAAGTTCTTTTGAAGATTGATCGAGATCTTGTTATCATCGACTACGTGTGAAGGAGCAAGATGTTCCTAAGACCGCGTTTCGTGCGGATATGGTCATTATGAATTCCTCGTTATGCCTTTTGGTTTGACAAATCGCTTTCTTGTGTTTATGGACCTAATGAATCGTGTTTTCCATGAGTTCCTCGATAAGTTCGTTATCGTTTTCATCGACGACATTTTAGTTTACTCCAAGTCGAAGAAGAGCATGAAGAACATCTTCGGATAGTTTTGGAGATTACGAGGAAGAAGAAGTTGTCGCCAAATTTTGAAGTCGAATTTTGGTTAAGACAAGTCGCTTTCCTTGGTCATATTGTATCGGTGATGGTATCACCATGGATCCGTCTAAGGTTGAGGCTATCACTAAATGGCCAAGACCTCGACGATGTTGAGGTCGGGAGTTTTCTAGGACTTCGGGTTACTACCGGCGTTTTGTAGAAGGTTTCTCTCGCTTAGCTCTGCCCCTAACCCAACCGATGAGAAAAGGTGAAAAGTTTGTATGGACGGATGAGCGAGAGAAGAGTTTTGAAGAGTTGAAGCGGAGATTGGTGTCCGCTCCTATTTTGACTCTTCCATCCGGTTCGGAGGATTTCAAATTCTGATGATGCATCTAAGAAAGGATTGGGGTGTGTTTTGATGCAACATGGAAAGGTAATAGCTTATGCTTGAGGCGCTAAAACCTTATGAGGAGAATTACCCAACTCATGACCTTGAGTTAGCCGCGATGGTGTTCGCGTTGAAGATCCGGAGACATTACTTGTATGGAGGCGTGTGATATATTCATCGATCATAAGAGTCTCAAGTATATTTTCACTCGAAGGAACTTAACATGAGACAAAGAAGATGGTTAGAACTTCTTAAGGATTATGACACCAACATTCGATTACCATCCGGTAAGGCTAATGTAGTTCTTGGCGACTTAGCCGAAATCGTGCATTCTTGCAAGTATCGAGATTGAACCTAGGATTTTTCGAGACTTAGAGAGTTTGGATGTTGAGCTATGCGTCGAGGTTTGATGGATCTTGGGCTAGTATGAAGGTGGAGTCGAACCTTATACTGCAAATTAAAAAGCTCGAGAAAGATGATGGTGAGCGTGGGCGTGGCGCAAAATGTTGAAGAAGGTAGCGAGCGGAGTTTAAGGTTGATAATGACGGAATTGTATGGTATGAAGATAGGCTTTGTGTTCCCAATGATCGGTGCCATTGAGAAAGTTATGGTGAAGCTCATAGTTCTCCTTTCACTATCCATCTGGTTCTACCAAGATGTATAGGGATTTGAAGCGATACTTTTGGTGGAATGGCATGAAGCAAGATGTGGCGACGTTTGTGTCGAAATGTATGATTTGTCGTGAGTTAAGATTGAACATCAAAGGGCTAGTGGATTATTACGACCATTGGATATTCCAACATGGAAGTGGGATAAGATATCTATGGATTTTGTGGTTGGACTACCTCTTACTCGGAAGAAGCATGATGCGATTTGGGTAGTTGTTGATCGACTAACCAAATCGCTCATTCTTACCAATCGAGAAAGGATTATGGTATTGGTAGATTGGCGAGATTTTTGACAAGAGATCGTTAGACTTCATGGTACTCGGCATCTATTGTGTCCGACATAGATCCGCGTTTTACTTCTCGTTTACGGAAAGGTTTGCAAAAGCTTGGGGTACTCGACTTAATTTTATTACGACATTTCATCCTCAAACGGATGGTTAGTCGAGAGGACTATTCGGACCTTAGAGGATATGCTAAGGGCTTGTGCTTTAGAATGGGTGGCGGTTGGGATGAATATTTGTGTTTAGTAGAGTTTGCATACAACAACAGTTGGCATGCTAGCATTAAGCGACACCGTTTGAACTTCTTTATGGGAGGAAATGTAGAGCACCTACTTGTTGGGATGAAGTGGGTGAGCAGCTTAATTGAAGGTCCGGAAATGATCGAGATCACTAATGAGAAAGTAGTTGTTGCTAGAGAAAAGCTGAAGGAAGCTAGGTCTCGTCGGAAAAGTTATGCCGACAAGCATCGTCGTGATTTAGAATTTCGGGTTGGAGATCGTGTATTTTGAAAGTTTCGCCGTTTAGAGGTGTGAAACGTTTTGGAATCAAGGGCAAGCTCGGTCCTCGATTCATCGGTCCGTTTGAAATTCGGAGCGTATAGGAGAAGTTTCGTGTCGATTAGCACTTCCGCCTCGGTTATCGCATGTTCATGGCGTTTTCCATGTATCATTCCTAAGGGATACAACTATCATCCGTTACGTTGCTTCTTATCCGTTTGATCAAATTCAATCCGATATGTCTTTATCGAAGAACCGGAAGCTATTTTAGAAAGGCAAGAAAGAGTCATGAGAAATAAAGTCATTCCGTTCGTTAAGATTCTTTGGAAAAATCACCCGGGCGTGAGGCTACTTGGGAAACCGAGGAGTCGATGCGAGCTAGTTATCCTCATTTCTTTGAATAGTTTGGTATGTTCTCATTTCGTTTCGTTTCGTTTCATTTCAATTTTCAAGACGAAAATTTTTCTTTAGAGGAAGAATTGTAAAACACGAAAATCTAAAACATGATTAAAGACTAAAATACCCTTGAAATCGAAAAGTTATAAAATCGTAAAATCGTTTATAATCATTTAACGAAATTAAAACTAAACTTGCGAGTAATTAAAACTTAACTAATGTGTGTATGTGATCGATTTTGTGCGACGAAGATGTAAGCGTCTCGCGTAAATAGTTGGGCCTTGCTTTCGTTTGTTTGTGACCCAAGATGGGCCGTGTGTTTTGTTCGGTTTGGACTCGCCGAGAGCCCAAGTTAGGCGTTTGTTTTGCTTCGTTTGGATCAAGCCGAGCCACCCTCCTCAAAGCCCTAAAACAAAAATGTTACCACCTATAAATATAACTCATTAACTCTAATTTGGAACCCTAGTTTTGTTTGCCTCTTTCTTTTCTTTGCTCCATTCGGCGAACCTAAGCCTTTGGTGTCGAGACCTTGTGTTCAAGCAAGCTAAGGTATAACAATGTTTTCTCGTCTTCTTCGTTACACCTTACGTTAATATGTTGTGATTTGTTTTGTTCTAGTCGAGTTGTGTTTTTTCTTTTGTGGCGAACCATATGAAACCAAACAAGGCAAACCGTAATGACTTGAACCTTATAATTATTAAAGAGCTTGTTATGTGTCGTAATATATGAATCGGATCTTATATAATTTAGAGAACATGTATTGTAATGTGTTTTGTGAATCGGGTATTAAATAAGTCGAGCACATAGGACCGAACCATATGTAATATAATTCGGCCAAGGTAAAAAAACATGACAACTTGAATATGTAAAGTACGTGGGTGAGCTAGTGTTTCGTAAAACCTATTAGCCGAACCCTATATATATAAACCGAACCATATAAAAGTTTTGAACATGTATTAATCCGAGTAATAAGTAACTTGTGTGTCACATAAAATCATAAACGTGCATGGGAATAAAAGTTGACGTATAACATATATATGAGTAACATATGATTAAGACATGAGCGTGTTGAGTAAATAAACAAGAGTAATGAGTCATTAAATGACGTAACATATAAAGTAAATGCATGTGGATATGATATTAAAGAATAAGAAACCCTAGAACATAATGAGAGTCGATTAGGGTTTGAAGCTAAGTATATTAATTCGTTATTTCATGTGTGAGTTATGACGTTTAAACGATTTTCACATTTAATCCTAAACTTTAATAAATGACATAATGAACCTTAATCTACGATATTGTTTATAAAACACTTAAGTCTCATTTAATCCTAAAACCCTAAAGTATTAAGATCATTAAATATACTAAGTATGAACACCAAATATTAAAAGATCATTTCGACAATTATGGAATCATAAATAACATGTACGACCGTTAATGTGTATAGGTTACGTGAAGAAGGAGTAATCCTTTGCTTTCCGTGTTTACGCTTTTCGATCATTTGCTTTGGAATAAGGTACAGATATTCGACCTTTTCGAGAAGGTTCCTTATAACGTTTTCTTTTCGTTAGCTTTTATATTAGGATTTCCTAAGCCTTTGCTATGAATCCCATTTTGTTTGTTTGAGTGTTGCTTATCCGAACTTTGATTTTGGATTATAAAACATTTGATTTTGAACTATATGATATAAAAACTTTGATATTGAAACATGATTAAATCTTTGATAAAGTATGATGCGTGTCGGTTATGACATTCGATTTGACCTAAGATAGTTTGACACCGAGCCAAATAATAACTAGTCATGGGGTTCCATGTCCGTGTCGATGATGCACTTCGACATGACTCTAGGCGATAGAGTGAAGTTACGCCCGTCCCTTATCATTATCTGTTATGAGCTCAAGTTATATTATATTACCATTATATGTTTGTGGGCGTATGGGTGCATCCTAGATCATTATATGTTATATGTTATATGTTATATGCTATATGTTATCGATGATTGATCTTTGCGTGCATGCACGTCCTTCATAACTCTAGTAGGTCTCCCTACAAATGTTGCCTTGTGTGAATATGAATATGATTATGATATGATATGTGCGTGCGGGCTCGAGGTAGTTAGCTATAAAACTTATTCTATTATTCGATTTATATTTTGAAATGATTATGATTTTACTATCTTTCTTTCACATTATTTCGTATTCGTTTCGTTTAGTATTCGTTTTGCTTGTATATCATTCCTTTGGGCTTTTGAAGCTCACCGCATTTCTTTTCTTCCATGGCGGTATCTAAGCATTGGGCTGGGTTTTGCTTTGGGATGAGTCTTGAGTGGACTTACCTTAGAGATATTTAGCTTTGATCTTATGATGCCATTTAAGACTTAATATTTGGATATTTTATTTGGAGTTTATTTTTCTTTGGGACCTATGTATTGAAGTCATTTTGACTTGAATTATTTCTTTTGGATATTTATATTAAGACACCATTTTTGGATATTTATGTTTGCTTTGATATGACACCATTATTTGTGATTCCTTTACCCTTGTCAGATAACCAAATAAGAGCGAATAAAAATCAAGAAGCCATCAATTTCGTGCAACAATTTTAAAAACTCTAGTGTAACAAACTAACGCTATATGTTGATCGATACACGTCACTTTAACAAAGTGTGCATATAGTTTCAAGCTTTCAATAGTGACAAATGAGGCATACATTTATATAGAAACGAATGACCCATTTATTAGCTAGGTATTACTGCGTATTTGCAACTTGTTCAATATGCGTACGAAACCGATAATAACATCAATTGACGGTGTATATGCTTACCAAGTATGCGTACGAAACCGATAATATAGATCAACCCGGTGAACAATTGAACACCCCCTATTTAATTCTCGTAAAGATTCCTAAATTGAGTGGTGACTTCTGCAAATATTACCAAAACTCCCTCTACATATATGATGAAAGTTTTTTTATTGTTTTTTAAACAGATTTTTAATGGTAAAACTAAACAAATGCGACTTTATAGAGAAACGCCCGTGTACTGCATACTCAGGAGAAATGTAATCACTGAAGAAAAGTCGAACATAATAAATTGACAGATTAGTAATAGAAGATATTAAAGTTAATCTAACTAACCGTACTTATTAGATTCTTACTATGTTTCGACAGATTTTTTGTCTTACACTGGCATGTTGTCCTACAAAGTTTCTAGCAAGTCAAAAATCGGATAGTTTTGGATTCCAATAACTGTCTAGCAAGATGTTACCTGCCTTGAGATCTCTATGGATAATTTGTAGACGGGAATCTTGATGTAGTTAGAAAATTCCTGGAGACATCCCATGTATAATGTGAAAGCGATGAGGCCAATCAAAGCATTGAGCTTTTTGTTTCATCTATACAATATGAAATACTGAAATGTTAGTTTAAAACTGAATGGCCATGCTCTCGAAAGATCTCAGGATAAAAAGTGACATCTTCAGATAAACCTTTAGAATGAAAAATAGTATTTGTTTTCAGCGGCTCATATACTTGAACGACAATGATTTGATGATAACAGTGGCCAACTCATGTACACTTGCCATTATATTATCTAGCCAAGTCAATGAAGTAACCTGCAGAATATTAATTATAAAGTTAAGCAGGTGAATACTTGAAAATGATGGGAGGCTCACGAGGGTTGTGTAACTGATCACCTTTTACTTCGAGTTTGGTTGATTCGTAAACACATTTTGTCAATATTTTTACAAAATTGATAAATATCGAGGAGTTAATTATGATAACAAAAATAATATTTATAAAATAACAATAAATATATAACGATTTAGGATGTTCTGTGCATTCAAAACGATCCATTCCTAAATGTAATGGTCAAAATAGCCAACTCTGGCTAAAACATATTAAGTCATGCAATCTAACCTGTCTCGACACATCCCACAAGTGCAAAATCACTGCAACACATATCTCATTACTAAATATGAGCAAGTCGCTCCCCAAAAACATACGTAAATTATTAAATTTACAGAACAGAACTCTTAAGAATCCGTCTCGGTTCATTCCTTGGTACATGTTTGATTCTTGCATCGAGGGTCTAGGACTTTCTTTGAATTTTGAGACCTCTTTAATAGCATCATCATCTTTATTTCTTTGCTTCTTCTTTTTCCCCCAATAAAACTATCTTGTTTTGATTGCGGGTTAAATCCTTACAATGTATGTGATTTGAATGTAAGAGTATAGCTGTATAAGTATGTGATAGGAAAAATGTGTCATCTTCTCGTAGAATAGGTCACTTACGCCTCGTGCTCTTAATCGGCTCCATGTGAGGTTGAAGGTATATATCCCATTACCGGATCGAAGCTTGGGAAATCTTGATGAAAGGTTGCTAAATTCGAGTTAGAAACCATTGTCCCATCCATGAGGTTTATAGAACCTACGCAAATAGGCACTCCATCACTTGTCATCCGAATCGCGATTAATGATATCGTAACCATCGAAACAACTTTCTTATATGCAAAATCGGTCCTTCAGATGAGATAATTAAAACCTTTGCTGTATCAGTTTCAAAAGATAAGATATCCAATTTCAACATTGTTTTATATGTAGTTAATGCATCAAAGTAAACTTTCGAAGACTTTCAACCTGTTTGACATGTGCGGCCCATTTGGCTTGTTCTCAATTTAGATTATTTTTACATTCGACCCATTTGTTCCTTTTGAGATTAAAAATACACAAACAAACATTGTCACTCATACATTGGGTCACATTGCCACCACTAACCATTGTATCAGAATCCCTATTGCCTGTCAAATAAGTTGAGTTGATTTGCTTACATGAGTCAGAAGTTTGAGGCGTTGGACAATCACTTACCTTTATCCTAACAGAATGCATAGCGAAGAACATAGCACAAATGTAAGGTATAAAGTACAAATGTAAAGGTATCACCCTTAGCGAAGATCATACCGGGAACTGATGGGAGCGCTGGTGGTGCGCCTAAAACATAGCACAAATGTAAGGTATCACTCTTAGACAAAGATAATATATTAATATACATCAAAGTGCGCAAGTAAGTGCATATAGTTTTTTAAGAATTAGAAGAATAAATTAGGGTATGGACACGTGAACCATAAGTGATTTCTGGATGATGGCCCAAGCAAGAGTTAGTGAGACCTGGATTTCTGGTACAATCTTGTTGACAATCTGCAAATGGAACGTTCGTGCTTGACATTCCTTCTCGATCTGTGTATAAAATAATTGGTTATACAAACATGTCAATCTAAATATGCAAATTCAATAGAGATGACGGTAAAAGTATGTAATAACCCTTACGCATATTATCATTAGCACTACATGTAGTTGTTGTAGCAGTGACATGCGTCGGCACTAAAACATAAACACGAACATGTCAATGGTGACCACAAACATCAAATACATACATGTTTTCTTACATATCCATACTCTATAATGCTAATCACATGTCGGTGTCTTTTTTGGTTTGTATGGTTGATAAATAGTTTTTACAGATAGCACATACCCAACATCGAATCAGCAGTGCAGTCATCACGAATAAGCCTACAACGGAATTGAAATAAATGTCACGCATTGTTAGGAATTAGAAATTCCGTGTATTAAAGAGTCGGTCACCTCAAGTATATGTAATCGTTAGAAAGCTCGTAGTCGTAGTTATTTTAAGTTAAGTAGTATTTAGTTAAGTAACACCGTGGAGGACGGACGGGTCTTTACCCACCAGTATGCCCGATCCATGCCCCTGTGTGTGCGCTTTATGTAAGACTATAAATACTCTACCTCCCAAGGTAGAGAGTTGGAGCTCATAATAATATCTTTCACTTTCTCTCACTAAGTTCCCTAAACCTCTAACTTTCTCTCTAGAATTCCATTTATACGCCAACTTGGTGTTTTGGTTTGATGTGTAAGTGAAAACTAATATCCTACAATTGGTATCAAGAGCCATGGTTAGATCATATCTTGCACATCTTTGGATTTCTAGTGGTTTTAGGTGGTTTTGAGTTTGAAAAGTTTAGTGGTTTGTGCATCATTTGGTTGATTTCTTGTGTTAAAGCTTGGATTTTGTTAGTACTTTTACGCTTAGAATCATCACAAGTGTTTAGGTTTTCATTTGGTAAGCTTGAATCATCTTGGTTGGGTTGTTTTGGATTGAAAAGTGATGTTTGTGAAGTTTTCTTGCTAGCGACTTGATCTACGGATTATTTTTCCTTGTAGCGACTTGCTTTACATTTTGTAGCGAGTTGAAGTTTTGGAGCTAGCGACTTAGGCTTAGCGACTTACAAGACAAGTAGTGGACTCTCCACTACGGTAGCGACTTGGTGTTAGCGACTTGGTGAGTAGCGAGTTGCTATTTAGCGACTTGATTCTTTAGCGACTTGAATCTTAGCTAATTGTCGCCAAAATTTTGCTAGCGACTTGAGGCTTAGCGAGTTACTATTTAGCGACTTGCCTTTGTTTAGCGACTTGGGACTTTAGCGACTTGGTGGTATAGCGAATTAGGTGTTAGCGACTTGGTGCATTATCTTCTAGCGACTTGGGTGATTTTTTACGGTTTCTCTTGATTTAGTAAAATCCGTGAAAGAATCTATTTCCGGTTTAATCATAGAGTTATAAAATCCCGTATAACTGTTAACATGTCTACCAACGCTCCCACTATCATCTCCATCGCTGTCGAGGATGTTCAAGCAATGGTTCAGATACTGTCCACCCATGCTTGATGAATCGACTACGATTCTTGGGCTCAACGAATCGATTGTACTGCCTTGGAAAGGAAAATGGTGTCAACATTCTCAAATCCATTGATGAAGGACCGATCGAGTTGAGACGACTAGAGATGTACTTGATATCATCAAGATGGAACTCGATTTACGGAATGGATGGACCAAAGATGTATGATGAGCTTGATGATAAGGAGAAAAGAGATTCGATGTCGATATCGTGGCTTCTAACATTGTTCTTCAAGGTCTTCCTAAAGACATCTACAAGTCGATCAATCACAACACCAAGCAAAGGCAGATGGGATAATGTCAAGATGCTTCTCTCGTGTTCAATTAACTATGGAAGACAGAGAATCACAACTCTATGACGAATTTGAACACTTCAAGATGAAACCAGATGAGAGTGTCTATGAGTACTATGTGAGATTTCATAAGTTGGTGAATGATATGAGGAACATCGAATGACTATGCCTAACATTCATTGAACTCAAAATTTGTGAACAACATGAATCCCGAATGGCACAAGTTTGTCACCTCCGTGAAGCTCACTAAAGGATTGAAGAATACAAATTATGAGCAACTCTATGCCTTCCTCCTTCGTAATGAGAGACATGCTATGTTTGAAAAATGATTCTTAATCAATTCAAAACCAACCGTGGAGAGACAAGCTCGCCTAATGACTCAACCGCCTTCTACTCAAACATCGGAATCACAACCAAAGCCTCACAAGTCATACCCATGGGTAATGGTAATCACAAACTCATTCCCGATCCTATGTTCAAACAAGTCGATGCCGATGCACACTGGTAACATCATTAATCAACTAGCTCTTCCGATTAGTCAAAACATGAATTCTCTCCCACAAACCAACAACAACCTCGTAACAAAGATCTAACCCACACAATCAAGCTACCGTTAAAGATGGGAGGATCGTGGTGCAACCAGTTCAGAAAGACAAGATGATCGGGAAGAGGTGGAGCCGGTAGAGGTTATGTTGGTAATCGAATCGAGGAAGGAATGGTAATCAAGGTCAAGCTAAGCCGATCAAATGTTATAACCGTGGTGGTGAGGACACATTGCAAGGAACCGCACATCTCCAAAGCGCCCACGCACGCCGATTACTTCGAGATAAGATGTCGCTTGTACAAGCTCGGGATAATGGTGCCGCTTTGATGAAGAGGAATTGTTGTTTCTAGTCGAGGCAATGCCAAGACCTATGATGCGATGTGGATGAGCAACCTATTCGTGAGATAGGTCACAATCATCGAATGCCTTTCAAGTCGCCGATTGTGATGCATACGACTGATGTGGATGATGGACCCATCGCACACACAATTTTTATGGCTAGCATTTCTCCAATGGTTTCTCCCAAGGTCTCTTCTTCACCACAAGTGGCTCATCCAAAGACAAACTCATCTCGAGGTATTAAAACTATACGATGATGTCGATGTGCAAAAGATGCATGACAAAGTACAATTAATCGAAACTTTTGAATCAAATATTGAAAATATGGGTAATATCAATGTTGTCCCATATGATCAATATGTGAAACAAAGTGAAAGTGAAGTTGTACCAAGTGATGCATCTTCGCATCAACAATGACTATGTTCTTGATGAATACACCGCATGTGCCTCGATGATTTCGTAATTTCAACTAAATGCCTATAAAGAACGTGTTGCTATCTATGAACAACGTGCAAAATTTGAGTTGACCACTCGTGAGCGTGAAATGGATGACCAAGTGCGTATAATCATTAGAAAAGTAATTTTAGAGAAGAAGTATTAAAACAAGAGTTAAATTCCTTGCAAGAAAAGCTTTCTAAAACCGCTAAACAAAAACAAGAACTTCAAGAAAATGTGAAAATGCTTAAGCAAGAATTTAATGCAAAGGAATCAAAACTCTTGAAAGATTTTTCTAATCAAAACTTTGAAAACAAACTTGAAAACAAGTTGTACATACAAGGAACACCATTCGATCGCTCACATGATCACTAAGCATAGAGTCTTAAGCGATAAGCATAGCATTCCCTTGTTGAAGAACCAAATCCAGAGGTCATTAAAAGGGCTAGAAATGCTCATAAGGTTCTTTATGATGGCAATGAAATCCTTAAACCTAGACAGAAACCTAGTTGCGTTGAGTGCACCGAGGAAGATAAGAAATCGATGAAGTCACTAGGAAAAGATGAACAAGAAATTAGATGATCCTAAATGTAAAGAGAAGAAAATAAAGATCACACCCCATGATTACAAGAAGGAAAACTGGATTTCCTTGAACATGTTTAAGCCTCGACAATGTTGACTCCCGAACAAGTTTTTCGAAAATGGATTTAGATAAGTAAAGTCGAAAATATTGTTGAAACAAACCCTCCCTTTGGAAAATGCCTAGAGCGACGTGTATCCTCCTAATACACCAATGCATCTTGTTCCTAGAACAATTGCCACTAAAAGCAAGACCTTAATTAGCCAATATGTTATATTTCAACTATTTGTTGATTTTGAGAAAACTTGCAAGAAAAGGATCACACCCATCGGTATAATCAAGGAGAAAGGGTTTTGAGCAAATGAAAGAATGTTATTTAATCGAGGTCATGCCTTTCTTTAAACTTCTAAAAGATCACTTTGAGAGTCTTAAAAGGGATAGAAACCGATATTAAGGGAATGGAAAAGGAATTTGATGCAATGATAGTTGAAGTTAGTGACTATGAGCGCGCACTAAAATATAATGAGATTGAGAGGAAGAACTTGCATACATTAAATGAAACTCTTATTATCGAATGTGTTGCTCAAGATATGTTTTTCATCGCTACAAATTGTTCTATTAATGCTTCTCAATTTCATGAATTATCTCTGTTTCTCGAAAGTCTCCCATGATCGTGTCATTGAGCTTGAAAAACTAATTCGAACTAAACGAGAAAATTGAACCGATGATCATGACAATTTGGTTAAACATTTTTCTAAACTAGAAGTTGAGCATTTTAATTTACAACTAAAATATCAACATCTTAAAGAAAATGTCAAAACTTCAAATATCAAGACATCCTCGATGCTCCGAGTTTGATGCGCTTTTCAAATTAACAAACGTGATGAATGATTCAAGCTCATTGCAACACGATCGTAAAGTTGAAAGCCCAAATCTCTCAATTAAAGGGTCAAACGAACAATATGACAGCTCCCAAATGCCTCCTCCTTTAGATTCTCGAATTCTCAAAAGTTTCATCTTCAAAACCTAGTAAATGCATTACAAAAGGAAAACGAAAGTTTTCTAGAAGAAAATGAAAAGGTTAAAAGTCATTTCAATGAGTTATTTGAATCAATAAAGGTCACTCAGAATAAAAAATAACGAACAAATAGCTTCATTGCAAAAGGAAATTGAGAATCAAGAGTCGTAAAAGGAAAATGCCTATGACCAATGGGGAGAATGGTGTATCAAAGGTTCACTCTTGTAATAAATATGCTTTGTCTGTGAAATATGTCCTCCTCATCTCGTGAACAACAAACTTGTTGTTCAAACATACTTCTCATCCCTTAAGGATTGCCTAGAATGTCTGCGTGAGATTGTTGAAGAGGATAAGTTAGAGAAACCTCATGATAATGCAATTGGACATGCATGCTTATATGCCAAACGATCTCAAGAAATCCTAGAATGCTTGATCACAATATGCCCAAAGTCATTAGGTGAGAGAGTTAATCCTTTGATTCCATGCTCGATGCCTAATGCCAAGTATGATATTCATTCGATGCCCAATGGTTTGAATGTGAACCTTAGTGTGCCTTTAAGTAGTTCAGATTCCAGATCTGTCAATGCTAAGAAAGAGAACTCAAGTGTGCCTTCTAGGAGTACAAATCCCAGTACTTCTAGTTTTAAGAAAGTGAACCTTAGTGTGCCTGCATGTAGTTCAGATCCAAAGACATCTAAACAGTGATGCAAAGAGTAGTAAAACCAACTAATGTTCCCATTCCTCTACAGAGTAATCGGTGACATTAAAGGGAGCAGTCAAAGTCTCAAGACAATACAAGGAATGATAGGACCTCGCAAGCTAAGAATGTGCACCGGAAAAGAGTAGAAGAACAATCTAGGAACTTTAAGTTTGAACCGAATAAAACGAATCGTGTTGATTCTAGTATTAGCCATAGGCGCATCGTAATTAATTCAATTCGATACTATTTGCAAACCTTGTATTGATGTCCGCTTGAATTCGCTTTCTAATCATGAATGTGGTGTTAATGTTTTGCCTAATGATGTTAATTGTCCATTAATATTGTTAATGCTAAAATTCATGCTAAGAAGGCTAAAAGGCAAAACGAAAGAAAGTTAGAAAAAGTGGAAACCCACAGGAAGAACATTTAGTAAGATAGGCTATTATTGGTTACCGTTGGTCATAAGACTAATCGACAATGCCCACTAGAAAATGGATGCCACCGGTAGAACTATTCCTTAAGAAGTGAGCACACCGTGAATGTGGCTAATACGCATACACTAGTATCGCATCTATTCACAATGATTCCATTGCCTTATTTTCCGATATGAATGCTTCTATTTCGATGTGGGTGTTCCAACCATTGTTACTAACCAAATGGAACCCATTCTTGCATGGGGATCCCAATTATCCGCTTATCCATTCTTGTCTCGTGTTCAACCGCAGATCGCTCAAATCGCTCGTGGTACCGGACTCAGTTGTTCCAAGCATATGATCGGCGACGGTCACGGCTCATGAACTTCGTGAGCAAATTCATCGACGCTTAGATTCGGAATGATCATTTCGGTGCTATCATGGGTTATGGAGACTATGTTGTTGGCAAAAGTGTTATCTCCGTGGTTTACTATGTAGAAGGTCTTGGTCACAACTTGTTCTCTGTTGGTCAATTCGCGATTCGATCTAGAAGTAGCCTTCGTAAAACATACCGCTTCGTTAGAGAACTTGATGGTAAGGAACTTTTAAGAGGTTCACGTGGTTCAAATCTATACACCATCTCTATCGAAGATATGATGAAGTCTTCTCCAATTTGCTTGTCGTCAAAGGCTTCTAAAACAAAGTCATGGTTATGGCATCGTCGTCTCAATCACCGAACTTTGGCACCATCAATGATCTCACCGTAAAGGACTTAGTTGTAGGTTTACCTAGACTCAAGTACGAAAAGGATCATCTTTGTTCAAGATGTCAATTGGAAAAAGCAAGAAGTATGCCCATAAACCCAAACCTACTAACTCGTCACGAAGTTCTTCATATGATTCATATGGATTTATGTGGACCAATGAGGGTGCGTAATATCTTTGGGAAGAAATATGTGTTAGTTGTGGTTGATGATTACTCTAGATTCACCGGTCAAGTTCTTAAGGACAAAGGATGAAACCGATATCATCATCAAACTCATCAAACAAATTGCAGTTCGACTTAACAAAACCGCCGTAATTATCGTAATGCAGATAATGGAACCGAGTTTGTCAACAAACAACTTAGTGAATTTTATGAAAGCGTTGGAATCACCATCAAAGAAGTGTTCCACGAACTCCTCAATGTAACGGTGTAGTTGAAAGACTAAATCGAACTCTTGTAGAAGCCGCTAGAACAATGCCGATTTACTCAAAGGTTCCAATGTTTCTCCGGGTCAAGCTATTGCCACCGCATGCTACACACAAAATCGCTCCTCGATTCACACTGCTCATGGAAAACTCCATATGAACTTGTCCACAATGAAAACCTAATCTCTTTCCTTCGTGTGTTTGGTGCATTATGTTATCCAACTAATGAGGGTCAAGACTTAGGCAAACTTAGAGCTAAAGCAGACATTGGAGTATTTGTAGGATATGCACCAAACAAAAGGGATACCGAATCTACAACAAAAGAACCCGAAATATCATGGAAACAATTCACGTTACATTTGATGAGTCGACCGTCAAATGGCTCTGGACAATCCAGTTCAGACCCGCACTTCAAAACAGTCCCATTGGTTCATCCCTTGTTCCAAACTCTTCTCAAGAAACTCCATATGTACCTCCATCCAAGATGATTTAAAGAAATTGTTTGATCCTATGTTTGATGAACTTTATGATCCAAGTACTAATGAGGTGTCGATCCCTACAACAGAGGTCGCTCATATTCCCGTGAATGAAGTCAATCCTCGCCTCAATATCTTTAAGTCAAGAAGCGCCATCACGATCCTTCGCCTCATCAACAAATCATCATTCTTCAAATGTACATCATGGAACTGTTTCGCATCAATGATGAAGTTAATCCCTTTGCTACTCCTCAAGATGCTCCATTTGAAAACATATTTGCTCCTCGAATCATCATCGAACCATCTTCTTTCAGAGACATCGACTCGCTACCTCGCCCCTCAACAACCGCCACATGAACACCTTAGAAAATGGACTCACGATCATCCACTAGACAACATCATTGGAAATCCTCTCGTCCCCGTATCAACACGAAACAACTTGCTACCGATGCCTTATGGTGCTTCTTCAACTCCATACTATCTAAGATCGAACCAAAAGATGTTAAACCGCCATGAATGAAGATAATGGTTCAATGCAATGCAAGATGAAATTCATGAGTTTGATCGACTTGATGTATGGGAGTTAGTACCGCTCCAGATCGTGCTATGATTATTGCTCTTAAATGGATCTTCAAAGTGAAACTTGATGAGCATGGTGATGTGTTGAAGAACAAGGCTCGATTAGTTGCTAAAGGATACCGCCAAGAGGAGGGTATTGACTTTGAAGAATCTTTTGCTCCAGCTTGCTCGAATCGAGGCAATCGTAATCTTTTCGCTAATGTCGCTAGTAAGAACATGGTAGTCTATCGATGGATGTGAAGACGGCATTTCGAACGGAGACCTTAAAGAAGTCGCTCACGCCACCAACCCAAGGATTTGTAAATCAAGAGCATCCTACTCACGCTTATCGTTTGAAGAAGGCCCTTTACGGTTTAAAGCAAGCTCCAAGGGCATGGTATGATACATCACAAAGTTTCTTCTATCAACCGGATTTAGCAAAGGAGCAATTGATCCAACATTGTTCACCGTGAAGTCGTGCAAACATTTAATTCATGTTCAAATTTATGTTGATGATATTATTTTTGCCTCGATGCACCCAATGGAATGTGATCGTTTTCAAATGAAATGAGTTCAAAATTTCAAATGTCAATGATGGGACAAATGTCATTTTTCTTGGGATTACAAATTTCGCAAAGTCCCGGAGGCATTTTCATAAATCAATCTAAATATGCAACCGAGATCTTAAAGAAATTTGGATTTGATTCAAGTGACCCCGCTGACACTCCCATGATTGATCGAACCAAACTAGATGAGGACCACTCAGGATCATGATTGACCAAACAAAATATCGTAGTATGATTGGATCCCCGATGTACCTCACGCCTAGTAGACCGACATCTTGTTCATTGTTTGCATGTGTGCTAGATACCGTGCTAAGCCTACTAAAAGCACCTTGAAGCGCTTAAACGGGTCTTCGGTATCTCCAAGGAACCATCAATATGGGTCTTTGGTACCAAGGACACCGCATGTCACTAACAACCTATGCAGATGCCGATCATGCAGGTGTCAAGATACTCGTCAAGTACATCCGAGGTGCTCGTTTTGGGTGATAAGCTTGTGAGCTGGTCTTCAAAGAAGCAAATGAGTACTTCTATTTCCTCTACAGAGGTGAATACATAGCCATGTCATCCTGTTGTGCTCAAATCTTATGGATGAGATCTCAATTATCCGACTATGGCTTTGAATTCAACAAAATCCCTCTGCATCGTGATAATAAAGTGCTATTGCTCTCTCATGCAACAATGTTCAACACTCAAGAGCAAAGCATATCGACATTCGACATCATTTCATCGGGAACAAGTGGAAAAGGTGTGGTGGAACTCTATTTTGTGAGGTCCGAATATCGCTAGCGTACATCTTCACCAAAGCTCTTCCAAGAGAACGTTTTGAGTTTATTCTTCCACGCCTTGGCTTGAAAAGCCTTCAACCGAACACTCAAACGCCTTCGTGAGGAAGACGAGGAGTAAAGGTCTATCTTCATCTATCTCTTGTATATATCTATTCGAAAAACAAAATACAAAATTATAAAACCTTCAAAAATCAAATAGAAAAATATAAAACCTTCAAAATCCATAAAAAATTTGAAAAATCTTAAAAAATTCCAAAACAAAAAAAAATAAAAAAAAAATTATTGTCCTTTTGTCATGTTTTCCTCGATTCGATAATATCTACGGTCTTTGAGATGTCATTCAAAGAATGACACGGGACTTTAGATGTTGTTCGAATGTTAAAAAAAAAAAAAAAAAAAAAAAAAAAAAAAAAAATTTTGGGAGAAAGAGAAACAATGGTTTATTGTCATTTCAGCAAGAACCGCTTTTCAAAGAAAGAACAGAGCCATGCTTTACCATGTTTTCAAATTCCATGCTCGATTCTATAAACATTTATCTCATTGAAAACTAATCGCTTTGAAAAATAACTCGGTCTCTATTTTTGATAATCATC
Source organism: Chrysanthemum lavandulifolium (assembly GCA_022545495.1). Lineage (NCBI taxonomy): Eukaryota > Viridiplantae > Streptophyta > Magnoliopsida > Asterales > Asteraceae > Chrysanthemum > Chrysanthemum lavandulifolium. Next base: position 150,630,726 of record CM040243.1, read on the forward strand.
GACTTATTTGTCAAAATCTCTATCTCTCAATCAACAACCTATGTCATTGATTGAGGGGAGAATGATTTCAATTAAATTAAAAAGTTATTTGGCATTAAATTGTTTTCAAAAGATGTACATGCATGTTTTATCAATGGAGTTTTAAAGTCTAAAATCCGATCCTTATCGCTTAAAACGCTTTCATAATCAAGTCACAATTCCCTTAAAATCTTTCAAAATCAATTTAAATCAATAAGAGATCACAAATCTCAAATGATTTGATAATTGTGATCGGGGAGAATGTGTGATTTAAATTGGATTTAAACCGATAATTCGTAAATGGTTTTATAAGGATGTACATGCTATCCTTCCCACATGTGACAAACGATTTCAAATTTTCCATGCACATGTTGAGGGGAGCATCTATCTTAAACCTATGATTTGAAACGTGATCATTTATCTCAATGTGTGTTCCTCTAGTATGTGCAAAACTCTTTTCAAACCTCGAGGCACATATTGAGGGGAGCAAACTTATGGAAACCTCATCCTTCCCGAAATGCTTTATCTACTTGATTTGATCAAGGAAGTGATGGTGATATCTTTAGAAAATGGTAATCAAAGAAGTAATTTCTTCCTCTTGCCTCCGTGTGCAAAACGATTTCAAACAATTCATGCACATGTTGAGGGGAGCACTTATTCTAAAAATATCAAAAACAATTCAGTACAAAATGTTTTGATAATATATCACAAGTATCCGGATTGATTTTCAAATGGTTTTCAATTGGTTCCAATGGCGATGAACAATACCAAATAGACCGACCAACTTTACTTTATGTACGGTGATATAAGGATGATAAGGTTAGGTATGTGTTCCCATGATCCGCCGTAACCGGAGGGATCTACCCAGGACTATCCACTAGTTAGTGTAGAGTTCTTAGGTATGATGATAAAAGGAGAAAATGAGATATGGGAAGAGTGCGGATCGAGACCGAGCTAGTATCGAAATAAACCCAACAAGGTTCTAGCTATGAAGTCTCGTAAGCAATCAAGGGGTTGAAGAATTAAAAGAATTGAATGAGAAAGGGTGAAAACAAATAGCCCTCCATATATTCAACCTTAGGCGTAAACCGGTTCAATTCATATGCTACCGATGGTAACATCGGTATTGAAGACAAGACGTCATGGACCCAAAGGACGACCGCACTTCAACTTTCCAAACCACTCAAGTTCCTCTTAAAAGGACTTGTTTCATTCTCACGGGAACCGACATTATCTATCGACTTTCTCTTAGAGATTGTTGATATTGAAGAAGGAGACCTCTCCCTAGTCTCCCAAGACAGATCCAAATATGCACAAATTGAGTCTAGAGCCACGAGATCATCAATAAATCTCATTAGGACACTTTCAATGAAGACTCTCTGCTTCACACAATGTGGAAAGAGAGATTATATCTTGAGTCCCACGATTATCCTTGTGGTATTGCCGTAACATCCGAGTGATGTGTAAACATATTCACAATGAAGATGGAAAACCTTCGAGCCAACATCAAACAAGCTCCCGGTAGGTGGCATGTGAGATCTATTATATAGATCAACCATGTGACAACCGAAATGAAACAATGGGGCGATTCAATCTCTTGAATCAATCTCGTTCAGTTATGGATTGACGGATACCTTTGAAAACCGGTCTTTGTGCTTAAAAACTCTTTTCTTTAGCAAATCGACGTGTACGGATATTTCAAATCAAAAGGTGTTTTATGATTGATAATTGATGTTCATTAAAACCTTCGTTGTATTGCAAAACAATTTCTATTGAGCAATACACGATTGTTTTTCAAATCTCTTTTCATCAATCGCTGGACTTAAATTACCGGTTCACTCACTCCGTGTTGTCTTCTTTGAGACGTTCCGGTTTGAGAACAATTGAGCAACCGCGAAACCCCGTCAAGGAAATTCTTCGAATTATACCGATCACAGCAAGATTTGTATCGATCAACGGGAACCGTGGGCCGTGTACCTCAATTCAACTAAAGTGGTCAAAGACACTTTTGTACGCTTTATTGCTAATCGTTGTATGCAGTGTACGCCCGACGCTTGTAAATGATCGTAATGAAGCGGTCAATCCATAGCCGCATGCTCACACAATACATTCATCTCTCAAGAAATCATGATAAGTGCATCAATGACTCGATATTTTCACTCCATGCTTCGCTACGCCGCCAATATCATGAATCAACGAAAGCTTCCGCTACTCGATGAGAAGATATCATGATCCGTAATGTGAGCATGTCGGTCCGAAAGTCACAACATCACATAATACCAACACCACAATGGATGTCTCGTAGATTTTTGTTAGTGATGGTCTCAAAAGTCGGCTCAAAATTATTATCACGTGGATCAAGAAAAGACCTCCACTTGGATTAACCAAACATGCAATGAGAAGAATCAATGACTACGAGCTTTGAGCAAAGTACTACATCAAGAATGCAAGAACAATTTTTTGTAATATCTGTTTGTATTCAATGTAATTTTAGTACATGATTGAGGTGACCTCCTTGGGGAGATTGTTAGGAATTAGAAATTCCGTGTATTAAAGAGTCGGTCACCTCAAGTATATGTAATCGTTAGAAAGCTCGTAGTCGTAGTTATTTTAAGTTAAGTAGTATTTAGTTAAGTAACACCGTGGAGGATGGACGGTCTTTACCCACCAGATGCCCGATCCATGCCCCGTTGTGTAAGTGCTTTTATGTAAGACTATAAATACTCTCTACCTCCCAAGGTAGAGAGTTGGAGCTCATAATAATATCTTTCACTTTCTCTCACTAAGTTCCCTAAACCTCTAACTTTCTCTCTAGAATTCCATTTATACGCCAACTTGGTGTTTTGGTTTGATGTGTAAGTGAAAACTAATATCCTACAAATTAGTACCCAAGAATCGCAATGCATCGAATTCCACAAAATTCGACCATATACATTTTACAAACAATAATTCACATTTTGATTCGTTATTCTGAACATTTGTAATGCAATTCTATTTAGTGTTAACGCCCGAACCCAAAAGCAATAGACTAATCGGATATCCTTCCGGTTTCACGTAAAAACCCTTGTGGAAGGATAGTAGTAGAACACAACTTCAAGCTTATATTGGGCTCAAATGTCTCATCTCCCACTGAGTGGGACGGGTTGTTAAAGTTTCTCATCCATTAAGTGAATAGATAAATAATAGTATCTTGATCTGTTTTATGCATTTACATATGCTAACAAAACGAAATTTAGCCAAATAAACTAATGCTTAAAGCATAGAAGTAATAGTAACAAACCCGTTATAGAAACTTACGACTCGTCATTTTTGAGCTTATTAAGTTTCATCGAAGACAATCCATGCCAAAACCCCTCATCAACAGAACTCTGAAAAGGCGTAAACTGTATTTGAGGCCCATGCTCGTTTCCAACCACACTTAGTCCATAGTAGTATAACACAACTCCAAGCTTATATTGGGCTTAAATGTCTCATCTCTCACTGATGTGGGACGGGTTGTTACAGTTTCTCATCCATTAAGTTAATGGATAATTTATAGTATCTTGACCTGTTTTATGCATTTACATACGCCAACAAAACGAAATTTAGCCAAATACACCAATGCTTAAAGCACAGAAGTAATAGTAACAAACCTATTATAGAAACTGGTGACTCGTCCGTTTTGAGCTTATTAAGTTTCATTGAAGACAATCCTAGCCAAAACCCCTCATCAACAGAACTCTAAAAAGGCGCAAACTGCAGTTGAGGCCCATTCTCGTTTCCAGTCGCACTTACTCCACATGTCAAATTATATCCCTTAAAAAACACAAAGACATATACCGTAGTTGAAAAATGATCCATCTTTAAGGGATATCTACTTTTGGTTGGGCTTTACCTTGTGCCGTGTCATTAAACCAATGAACTGAAGAGATCAGTGACTCAAAAAAGAAGTTTGCTAAGCATGCGAGAAAGAACACACCTATTTCGAACGTGGAAGACATACCTTCTGTAATTTTTGGAAATTTAAAAGAGGGAAAAGTTTTCTACTGGTTGAGATGTCAAACTTTGAGAAAAATCAAATAAGGATGTGGATACAATTTACTCAGCGTCAAAGCAGTATAAAGGTGGGGTAAGTCGTGACAAAAATATGCAGGAACAAGTCTTCCTTAGAGCAGCTTTGTGGTTGACCTCAAAAACTGTCTCATTGACACCTTTAAGAAGAAAAAAAAAGGAATATCAGATTGGTTTGAAATAGATACTAATCCCATGCAATATTTCTAGGGACTACATGTTTTCTGAACTTTTACAACTTACTAACTTGCAAATTTTCCATACTCCAGCTGATGTTGCAATAGTCACTAAGGTTTATCCTTTAGTTTGAATCCAAGCTATCTTGCACGAGCACTTTGGAAACTCAGTTCCTAGTTAGTCAGCTCTTGAGGTGCCTTGGTCAAAACGCCAATCGAAGGTTCATCATCTTGACTTAAGCCTCTATTCTTTGGCATGGTTACCTTAACATCCATCCTAAACTGAGTGATATCAAGAAAGGTATTGGGTCAAAGAAGTCAAGTCAATAGAATACACCTTCAGTTGATGTGTTGACCAAGGAACCACGAGAGATGAGTGACTCGTAAAAGGGGTTTCAAAAGTGTGCAGGGAAGAAAGTTTGGATTGCTAAGGTGGTTAATAAACCCTGCAAGACTTTTACCACCTTCTTACCATACTTCTTTCCCAGCTTTGACTCTCTAATACAATTGTATCCACTTTCTCACTTGATGATTTCTGATGTTTAACATCTGACCTATAGTAACTTTGCCATCTTTTAAGCTTGCAATAATAACCGGCGGTTTGTCTTCCAATCTCAAAATGTGTTTCCTCTTTCTAGCACATTTGGGAAACCTCATTTCTGAGTCACTCACTCATTCCTTTGGTAAAAAGGCCTAAACACCACTTGTTGAAGGTACATCATTTTGACCTGAGCTCCTTTCGTTTGACCCACTACCATTTTTACCATCCATCCCACTGTGAGAGTGGTGTTTAAAAAGGAAATAGATCAACAAAGAGAAGTTGAGGAAAAATGATCCATCTTCAAGGATGTTGGTTACATGATACGGCACAAGGTAAAGCCCAACCAAACGTAGACAACCTGTTGGTTGATAATTCCAAAATTGATCCATCTTCAAGGGTTATCTACTTTTGCTTGGGCTTTACCTTGTGCCATATTATTAGACCAATGAACTCAAGGGATCAGTGACTCAAAAAAAGTGTTTGTTAAGCATGCGAGAAAGAACACACCTATTTCGAACGTGGAGGACAAACCTTCTGCAATTTTTGCAAATTTAAAAGAGGGAAATGTTTCCACTGGTCCAGATGTCGAACTTTGAGAAAAATCAAATGCACATCTAAACCCTGTCTCCTAAAAGGCATAATCCTAGATGATTGTGTGGTTCTGATCATTGAATATGACAGTAGCAGTTGCAAAACACTAAGCAAAACACTGAATGAATATATATGACCTAATCATTAGCCAAGAAAAAGATACTTACTTGCATAGTAACATGGATGAACAGGGCTGGGTTTCTGTTAGTTTAATAAGAGGCTTCAAGAAAGTTGGGGTGACCACGTATGTATCATCATTCGGTTTTGAACGTATGCAAGATGTTTTAAGTGACCACACATGAAACTAATCTAACCTCTAATAATTTTATCCTCACAACATGACCATACTCAAATTGCCACTAACCACAAACTACCTTGTTATTGTGTTTCTTTGTCTTTAATCTACCGTTAGCCTCAATAATAGCACTCTCGCAAATGAAGGAAGACCAATCACCGAATGATGAAATTTATAGTTCTGAAAGGAAATAGGGACAAACCAACGAAGAAAAATATAGCATATGTTAGATTAAGCAAGCCGATATAACTCAAGTGATAGGTTGAATAGCAGAAACAACAACCTATACGTATTTAAAAACCTTAAGCAAATGCATTCCGTCATTTTTTAAAAATAACATGCATAATCTATGGTTATGGAGTGTTTGGGATTACTCACTGTGACTACTTGTTTTATCAGTTATGGGAAATAAATCCTATGCCGCACTGGTTAAAGCAAGGGCATATTCGAGTACATTCTTGTATTCAAGTTAGTCTTGTATTCGGGTCCATAGACCAGTCTTTCCGGCCATCTTGCCAAGCATATTACAATGTTTTTTTAGTTTAAAATTCAGAATAAAGTTTCATTACGTTGACTGCAAATTCAAAACTATATTAGAGATCATGAAAGCCACAACTTTTATAGTTAAACCGGTAAACACAAAAATAATTCAAAACTATAATAAAGAATATATCAAATAAAGACATAAGAAATCTTTGAATAAAAAGACTAAGAATGTTGTAGGCATTGAAGTAGTCTTTGGACGACTTTCACACTATTTGACCAATTTGCCTTTTAGTCGAACTTCAAATTATACCCATTTAACTCGTTAGGGACAAAATACAATTTATTGACCCATTAATGTAAATGGGTAAAACGCCACCTCATACGTAGATTTGCCACTAAAGTCAAGATAAACGATCATCGAGAAAATGACCCGCAAAATCCATGAGTAATTAGTTATATACTAACTTCTTCATTATTTGTTTTGTCAGACGATTCAGGTTGTGTTTTATCTATAATGGATCAATCGAGCAAAATAGAAAGCGTTACTTAAATAGGATACGGCCAAGATGCGAGAAACTCGCCATGGAAATAGAACATGTTTGATGAGGGTAGATTCAGATCCTTTGCAAATGACCAATCTATTGAGATGGACTCACGGTTGCATGTCATTCCCTACGGTATCCCTCTCCATACGATCCTGCAACAAAGAGAAGATATATATCAAGTGAATTTATTTTTGTATATTTTAATTGATTATAAGAAAGTGGAATATAACAGTAAAAATGTCACCATGCTTTTGATAGTGGTTAGAATATGTAATTTTCGGGATTCATTACCAATAGGGGTAGCTATATTCTAGTGTGAGTTTACTTGATAGTTTCACATAAGAAATAAAAAACACTTACCTCATATTCCTCCATTCCCACCACAAACAAAAGAACCCATAATCACTTTCATTTATAGTACAACTTGTAAGTATAATCTCTAATTATATTTTCCATTATTCCATAGGCAATGTTTTTAAAGAATGACATCTCTCAAGTTTGCAAGTACAATCGAGTCCATAGACCTTATTAATCCCCAACAGCATAAAAAGATCCATATGAAAAGTCAATATGCCCGAGTGAATCAATAAGATTGATTAGGTATTCGTTACCATCACGTTCTCCTTTAAAACTCTTCGAGCATCATCAGTCATTTTATAGTAAAGAGACCGCGGTTGACTTGATAGTACCATCAGCGTGTTAGTGATACACATCACCAAGAAATTGCAGCAATAAAACCGAAGCGACCACAAGAGATTCGGTCAAAGTTTACTTCCTGTTATGACAATGCATCAGCAAAACAAACAAATTGATAAATAAATGAATCGGAATAAAAAGGCTAGCGATTTAGTATCGTGGTCTTTATGATATATAACAGTCATGTTACGGATGTTTGTTTTTAGTCCATGATTCTATGAAGCTCTTCAAATGTTACCATTTTTCCTAGATTTAAGGATCAATGCCAAAAAGAGCAGTAGATTACAAAATTCTTGCAACACAAATACCATATACATGACAAATATCAGTATCGTAATCAGTAGAATTAGGAGAATACAAGTTGCATGACACATATAAGAACTTAAAACAATGAGCGCAACAATATAAAAACGCTCATGTTCTCTCATTTTTCCTATCAAAATTCTAATAAGCAAAAGAACATGTAAGCTTATCATATTTATAGTCAATGTAGTTTGGATTTGTTATAACAAAGTGATTGTTAGACGGATTAGCCTAAAAACAGTTCCATCTTATTATCATTATCATCGACGTCACCATTATTAATACAATAACTCACAACATCAACTTAAAGAAAGCCAAAAAAATAGATATCGACCAACTATTCCTGGCAAGTAAACATATACTTTTATCATTAATAATGATTAGCAAACACACCTATAGGTTTACTTAACGATTCGCAACAAAATATAAGAGATGATCAATAAAAGATTTAATTACATGCATGGCTTCATAGATTATGTTCAGTTTAGACTCTTCAACAATACTATTACTATCATAACACGATCACACTTGATAATTAGTTAGTTAACCGATTAGTCGATTGTTAACACCCAAAACAATAACTCATAGCATCAACTAAAAAACACATTGCGATTTTAGCAAAGATATATAATCTTCATAAAAGGTCGCAATCCCAAACATAAACGAACAAAATTAATAAAATCTTAACACACAATAAAAATAAAAATGATATTAGGGTTTTGAAAAAGTATATTATGAATGAACCGTGACTTTTTTTTTTACGTAGGCTTATTTGATTAGGGTTATCCAACTTGTAGGGATTCTCATATTTATCTCATTTGTTACACTTAAAAAACATGTTAAACTGAAACTCGATTAAAAAAAAACTAAGAAGTAGATTATACTTTTTAGGGATAATTATGTTTAGGAATAAGATAATAGGGTGTATTTATACACAAAAAAAAATAGGTTACAAATATATATGGTATTTATCTTCTAAGTAATATATATCATAATTTATTTTAATTGTTATCTTCAAAAGATACATACCAAAAATACAAATTCGTAATTTTTAATAATCTCCTTATTTGTATTGATTTGAAAGATATAAATCAAAAACAATTTGCTCTAGTGGTAAGTTGTTTACAAAATGACCCAAGTTCAACTCAACAAATGTCTTTTTAATAAAAAATTTTAAAATTAAAAATAACAAAACAAAAACAAATTTTAAAATTCATTAAAAAATTGTACATATATTAATTAAAACGCCACATGTCATTTAAAAAATGCCACATAAATACAATGATGACATGGAAATATGACATGGCATTATGGAATGCCAATGACATTATGACGTGATACGCCTCCTCTTATATATAATGTGTATATATATATATATATATATATATATATATATATATAGGGTGAGGTTATTTTAACCAAATAAATTGCGAGAATCATGAGAACCAAGATCAACCAATCGATTTTTTGGATATTAAATTTTATTATATAATTCAAAAGGGTATAATGGTAAAACAACTTTTTTATTTTATTTTTAAATTTTTTTTTACAAAAAACGTTTTCTTTTGTTCCCTAAATTCTAGTTTTTTTTTTTGCATTATACCTGTTTAAAAAACGTTATGTGCACATGTGTTTTGCATTATGTGACATTTGTGTTTTTCGTTTATGCATAGGTGTTTTGTATCTGCATATGTATGTTTAAAAAATATTACATAAATATGTATACAAACAACATAACTTTATTAATAGATTTATGCAATTTTATACAAACAACAAAACTTTATTAAAAAATATTACATAAATATGTTTTATTACAAATATATGAAGCGTGCACATGTGCATAATACAATGTCTTTAACAATTGCTCCATCTTTTAGGCGTGCACATGTATTCCTCGCCTGGTTCAAGAACCCATGAAATCTACACATGTGTTTTTAATCCTTGTGCACATGTGTTTTTATCGCCTCGCCATCTTAATCGATACAATTTTGTGCCAACAACCACACGTCAAGTAACCTGCCACAATTAATTATCATTCTACATGTTACATAAATTATAAAATAGACTAGAGCAAACTTTTATTATATAATTCATCTTATACAAGTGCATTTGTATTCTTCGCCTTCACGATAAACCTGAAAATTTGCATCCAATATTAATAGTTTAGTACTAATCAAGAACAAATAGAAACATAAATATAAACCTGAAAATTTGCATAAATACAAAAAGTTCAATAACTTAAACACATGTGCATTCGTTGTCAATTCATCATTTTCATTACGTAAATACATGTGCATTTGTTTCAAATTCTCACGTTCATGACGTATACACATGTGAATTATTTGAGAATTATTTGACTAACACATATTCAAGAGCAAATGCAACAAACAGCTTGTTTTAACTAACACCCTGTTTTGACTAAACCTTATTTTGACCGCAAAAAAACTCAACCAAACAGCTTGTGCTGACAATGAAAAAACAGTAGCCAAACAACCTTTTTTGACATGGAAAGACAAAATCCAGAATGCAAGTTTTGACAGCGAATTGTCTTGACACCAAAAGCCAGCAACCAGACAATATAAATATCAAGATGATTAAGGACATGGTAATGTACCATTCGCGGATACACCCCAACGCATATTTTGTAAAATAAGAAAAAAAAAAGTCTATTAACAAATTAAATATACCCATAAATGAATCCCCTAACTCGCACACGCTCGAAAATTCCCTCTCTTTCCAATGTGAGTGTTGACTAATATCCCTGCTCATGTATTGCTCAAACTCTCTTGTTTTATAATAACCTCATTGTAGCCACTAACCCTCCGCACAAAGAGAGAGGCATTAACATCAAATTATAGAAACCTAATTTAAAGTTATCGCAAATGGTGAAACCACCACAAGAATAAACTACTTACCGACAAACATGCATTACACACATTGAAGAATTCAATTAACTACTTAGATAATAATCGCGTGGTCGACTAACAATAAACACTACAAAATCAATTGAAATAAATATGTGGGTGTCGTTCAACAACCTAAAGCCACACAAAATTAAGGACCCAAAATTGATGCATATAATAATTATTTAAGTAAAGATAACTATATGCACCAAAAAAATCAAAACATGTGTACGCCAACATTAACATTAGCAAAAGAAAACAGTGAAAGTAATAAGAAATGAATATATAGCAAGCCACCTGATGAGTCACGAATTGAAATCAAAACTTAATTGTTTTTCGGTAAACACTGCTGCAAACAATTAATAGTTATACAATAGAGTTTAGATTTGAAAATGGATTATTTGGATCTTAATTTAGAGATGTCTATTAAAAATATAGATGCAACGATTGATTCTTTTATGGGGATTTATGGTAGCGTGGCTTACTTCAAGATTAGGGTTGGAAGAGAGGTTTGAGTGGAAAAGTGAGAGATCCGAGAAATAAAGTGGACGGTAATAATTTTTAGGGTTCATAATCGCTCCTATTTTGTGTTGGGTGATGTTTGGTGAAATTCCATAGTTGCCCTTTAACTTAAAAAAAATACGATTTAATTTCTTTTTATTTACAATCATCGTCATTTCATTTTCATCCATTGATTGTTTTGATCAAAGGCTAAGATCGGTTCTCGCAGCTTCTCGTAATTTATTTGGTTCGAAAAGAACTTCACACTATATATATATATATATATATATATATATATATATATATATATATATATATATATATATATATATATATATATATATATATATATATATATATATATATATATATATATATATATATATATATATAGTGTCAAAAACCGTCCGATGGACGGTATGACTTATGGTTATTATTTTTATGATATTGTGGATCAAATATATACTAAAAAGTAATTAAAAGTTAAATGAAAGGGTTAAGATATATAATTGATGTTTCCATAATCCATTAAACGCCTAAAAGGGTTAAGATATATAGTTGTCAATGCCACCGATGGCGAGCATGTGTTATAATTTTACTTGTGATTGTGTTGGTTATCAGAAAATTGTCACTTAAGTATGTCGTTTTTTTATTAAAATATATATTTATTTATGTTTAGTTGTATTTTTTGTTTTGATGGTGTTACTTAGCGGTTTTTGCTATTATTTTTATCTTTAGTGTTTTGATCAAGGTTGTAAAAATCGCTAGGCGCTAGTGAGGCAATCGGGTAGGGCCTAGCGATTAATCGGTTAGGCGGGAATTAATCGGGGATTAATCAGATTGGAATTTTTATGCACAAAATTTTAATTTTAGATATTATATTATATTATATGTATGAGATAAGCATAGTGCATCAAAGTTCAAATAATTCAAGTGTTCAAATATAAACATAAGACATAATTCTTCAAAGTTCAAAGTCAAACATAGATATTGCTCGGTTTGTTGACCATTTTTAAGCGATCTTTGACTGATTAATTGGTTTGTTGACCCATTTTAAGCGATTTTATCTGATTTTTAAGCGATTTTGTTGACCCATTTTTAAGCGATTTTGTTCGATTAATCCGATTAGACCGATTTTGTTCAATTGTGTCCGATTAATCGATTTGTTTACCGATTTTTAAGCGATCTTTGACCAAACCGATTAAATAGGCCGATTATGTTAAATCAAGTCGCTTAGTGCCGCCGATTTTTACAACAGAGGTTTTGACTATCATTTTCGAACCCGATCTAATACATTTTTATAACTCTTAATAAAAATGTCGAAACAAATATTTTTCCAATAGTCAAATATTGAATTAATTGATCTTTAAGACAATCTTTATTGGCAAGATTGTCAACCCAACCTAAACAACATACATGCTAAAATAATAGCTTTATATTATTTGTATACAATCTATCTAGCAATCCGGTCGCATGGCAAACCAGATTGCCAACCCATCATTTGCCACATGACACTATTTAAGTGGCTATCTCTTTTTTGCTTTTCTTCTTTTTCTATTTGTATGTATTGATTGTATGTATTGATTGTGTGTAAGGTTGGGTTGTTGATAAATGGTAAAAAAATTATAGATTGGTTGTATGTATTGGTTGTGTAGGTGGAGGAAAGAAAAAATAATATTTTTATTAAGAGATTTGGTTGTAATAGATTGTTGATAAAGATAGTTTAAGTATGAGATGAGTACACTACTAACTGTACATAGTATAACTTATATATTATTATTAGAGTAAATTACATAAATGGTCACTGTGCTTTGTCAATTTTTTCACATTTAGTCACTGAACTTTTTTTTTTGACAAGGTCAGTCATTAAAGTTTCAAATCGTTACATATCCAGTCATTAAGGTTTCAATTTCATTACATAAATAGTCATTGTGGTTTGAAACTTCAGTGACCATTTATGTAACGAAATGGACTGAATCTGTAACGATTTGAAACTTCAGTGACTATGTATGTCAAAAAAAAAGTTCAGTGACTGAATGTGAAAAAATAGACAAACCATAGTGACCATTTATGTAATTTACTATTATTATTATATACAGAATAGATAAAAATATTGAGGAGTGCCTGCCGACCCATAAAGATTCTGGAGGAAATGGTAGAGGACATGGAGAGAAAGTATCTAACAGAATCTGGCGTGTGTATATGACTGACCAAATGAATAAATATTAAGTATATCTGATGGAAGGTTATTCAGTGATTAAGACCATAGTGTAGTGTTGCGCTGTTATATCGCCATTCCCAACATAACATGACTCATGAGTATGACTATCAATATATTCTGACCGACTCATAGATAACCGGGTTGTTGAGCCTGTAGATCAGGTTGGGATGTAGCCTGGTCGACCCAATTATGCAGTTCCGATTTTTGTTAAGTTTAAATTCTGACTCATTCGAATGAAACACAATCCAAATCTTCCAATTTATATAGGTAATCACTATTATTATCATTTTCAAATTTATTGATCCCATTGGACCAGCCTTGATTGTGGTCGAGGTATAAAACCACCACCGTCATATCATCATGGAAATGTCACCTCACCCTCTTTTCGATTCTCTTTATATAATCTCTTTGATGTTCCCTGAAAGAAATGAAAGTCCATGCAAAGCGTTAACATGACTTGATATTAAAGGTTATAATTTTCACCAATTTACTTATTTATTGGTTGCTTTGGGCTATAATAAACCTTAATGAATGAAATTGGATAAATATAAATATCTTAAAAAGGAAACATGTCAAACAGACCAAGAAGGCCGAAATATCCCACATGTATTAGCATACAATCTTTTACATAGTTTCATTCATATATACAATATGTTCACGTAATAATGCAAATTTTATAATGATATAACACACCAGTTATTTATAAAAATTTGGGGAAAAAAATGGTGAGGTCAACCCACCTGAGCTCGCCCTGCGTTCTACCTAGAGTAATAATGTGCCCATTTGACCAGTAACCTAGCCCACCAATTTTATCATCTCTACTTGATATTCAAACCTCAAACAAAAATAAACTCAAAGAAAACATGACAAAGCGGTAATTCTAGAAGGTTAAATCTCTTGGATATTATGAAAGATTTCAACAACAATCTCATCACTGAGTTGTTCCCATAGGCCATCTGAAGCAATAGTTAGGAACATGTCTTCAACCTGCACATTTAATTATAGTTCAAACCTCTTGTTGAACCTAAAAATAGATGAAAGTTCATTAAATGGGACGATATAGACTACATATCAATGAATGATCATGCAAGAGTGATAAAATGGGAACAGTCAAGACATTAAAATTCTTTCCATTGAGATAACCAACGATTACCTGCAATATTCTCAGTTGACACGACCTTTGAAAATAAATGGTAGGTTACTTCAGTGCAAATAAATGGTAGGTTACTTTAAATCTTTTTTACTTTACACTATTAAACATTACAAAGCCAAATGTGGGAGTAACTTAAGAAGAATTCACGTCGTCTATACCTTTCTTCTTTATATAAATGTTCCTAGCTCTGTAAAGTGCGGTTTTGGTCAAAGTTGGTTGTTCACCAAAAAGCTTAATTTGACCAGTTTCAGCCATAGCTTTGAAACACATGTTTCATAAAATTCAAGGCATCTTCAAATATATTATATACGCAATAAAAGGAAAATAAAATATTTGAGAAATCTAAGTTAAACAACACACTTAATATGTAAACTTTATAAAATAACTATTACTATTTACGTTATAGGCGAATTTCAAACCGTTTGAACCGTTAGGATATGTATCGACATCTAATATTTTACTAACTGTTTCAAGATCGGGACGCTTCTTCCGCTACCTAGACCATTGCTCCTTCTCGGGTTCCTCAATTCCACCATAATTCTTCGCTAGTAAGAGGCTCCTTTATTGGCTTCCTAACTTTATGATCAATAAGCGAATGGGGCATCCAACCTTTTATCAAGATCATACCCAGTTAACTCCTCGGCCACAATATATTTCTCATATAACACATGAAAACTTACCATGTACATCACTTTCACAAGCATCAGCTAACCCACTCGAACTATCAATATGCAATTCACCACTCTCGCTTACATTATTTTGGTGTTGCTTATTTAAACTATTACCATGCATATCATTATTTAAACTAAGACTCAGTATTCAAGTCATGCATATTATTATTTAACTCAGTACACAACGACTTGCTTTGGTGTTTCTTATTTAAACTATTACCATGCGTATCAGACCTCATTCCAGCTGAAGACGAAGAACCTGTGTCTTGTTTGTTGATGGGAGGAGCAGTGTGTAGCAATGATCGTATGTACTTGTGTTGTCTATTCTTTCTAAAACAACCTCAACAATGAACAACACACCTTAGGAAAAGTTTGTAATATTTAGTTTATCGTTATTATTGCTAAGTATTTGCGTGCATACGTAATGTTACATGTACCTTCCATCGGATCCGGTCAAGCAATAAGAGAATAACATAAACCAATTCATATCTATAAAAGTGAAATTTGTATAGTGACAACGTATCAACAAACCCTCATCTTCAGCCATATCAAGGAAAGCCTGTAGCTCCAAAGCTTTACAATAATGCATCATTCCTCTTACTAACACCAAATACCAAGGATCAGTCCAACTAAAAACATAAGATGTTATAATGCTATTTTTAGATGAAAGTTTGCCAGTCCTGGTCAAGGTTTGCCCTCTCTATGAAGCCCAAAGACGCGGCGGATATTCAAAATCTTTGTTTCTTTCTAGATCATATCTTTGGGACAACCCATTCTCTCAATAAAGAGTTTGTATTTATAGCAAGGACAACCTCAAATATTCGGCCAGATTGAGTGGGTGAGGTTTCTTTTGTCTAAGTTTCGATGTCGGTTTACATGGGACCATGATTTGATTATCAGTTTTCTATCCACTTGCATGTCATCATCTTCCTCATCTTCACTTATATCCATTTTGTGTTTTCTTGTTCATTGTCATCATCGAAAACATCTTGACTAAACCATTTTGCGGCAATTTCTTGATGAGGCTCGTAATCATCAAGTGATACCATTAAGGGGTTTGATTCTTGTTCACCGATCATTTCGAATCTTCATCCGGATGAATAGCATCGGCATCCTCATTCTCATCCTCATCCTCATCGCCCTACATCACGGAAAATATAAACATGTCAACCTTTGCCACACTACATTCTGGACTAATCTTGAACACTACAATATCACGAGTATGTAAATTTAAATCAAATCAACTCGTTCATAAAACATAGATATAAAACAATAATAAATTCAGTAATTTAGCCTTCCTAAGAATTTTTTTTCAACTTTAATCTTAGAGTTCAAGAAAAGGTAAGACAAAAGTGTTTGTGGGTCAACCAAACCCATTCCAGTTTTGATCCATTTTAAGACCCACCCAATCAGCCCATTTCACCACCTCAACAAACAAAGACATAATTAAAAACAAAGAAAATCTCGAGAGAGTAAGAAGAAAAGTAAAATCCAAACCTCAAGAAGTTCACCATCTTGGCATGCTTTTCTTCATCTGTTTTCTCATTTTGTAGTGCCTTCTTTCTTATTTAGATCTTTCGTAAGCTTCTTCCATCAACTCCTCCATCTTCTCATCATACGAAAAACAAAGTATAGCGTTTATTTATATCCACACACTTAAAACGTAATCCGAATTTTTCATTTAGCGAGAAAATCATACAAAATACACTCACTTCGACGCTCTTCATCGAGGCTATATTCTTGAGTGACTTGTCTTGTGAGTCTACTTGTGATCCTTCATTGTCACTATCCACTTCATTAATTGGACCATCATCTTGATGTTATCAACATGCCAAGTATTTCTTTCCTTGAAAGGTGATGAAATTAAGTTTAATAAAAATATGAAACTTAATTAAAATGTGAAAAACAATATGAGAAGATATGAATATGGCCTTCAAAGATGACATGGTAAATAAATCGGCATCAATATATCCACCATCCTCCATTACATCACTCTTCATCCCAGTTGCTTTCCTTTTTTTATCCTGCGAAGTCCAGTCCAAAGCAAGTGTATAAAAACACAAAAAACGCCATGTAATACAGCATAATTATTAAACCAAATATAAAATAAAGAACAAACCTTTTCTTTTCGTTTGCAATATTATTCTTTGCATGTTTCCTCTTCCGCTGCATAGCATTTTTCAGCTCTTCCATTTCTTTAAGTCCATCATCATCTTCATCTTCATCCTCATCAGCTTTGCTCTCGGGTTCTACATCTTCAGGTATAGGAATTTCTTTTTCTGGAGATAATGCTTCGGCCATTGAATACCATGACTTGCAAATGCAGAAAAGATAGGGGTATCAGGATCCGTTGCATAATAAGGTACCAAACCAACGATAATGGCTGACACCAGCATGTATAACATGCAACAAATTGATAGTGCAGCCCCAATACCCAAGGGCAAATCCCGTTGTGATGTTAAATATTTTGTTCTATAATTAGGAAGGTAGATGAGCTCAAGAAGGCTATTCCTGTAGCTTCTAGAGATCATTCTTTGTTCTATAATTTGATTTTGTTTTAAAGATGGTGTTTCAAATATTTTGAAAAATTAATCAATTACATATTGGCCTCGGTATCTATCGATGAATAAATAAACCACTTAGCGAGTTAGTACATGCTTTGCTCCACAATGTTGCGCTAATGCAAACTTAGGGTTCTAAGCTAACATTTTCATGTATGCAATCGTGAAACTTAAAAAAAAAGTTTCCTTTTCAAAACTAAGGTAGGTGGTAAGCCTATGTGCCTTCACATGATGGCGAGCTTCATATACGTGAAGCACATATGCATATAAAGGAGATAAGAAAAACTTAACAAGCAAAAAGAATTGTGTATGGTGCACTGATCGAGCTGCACAGATGAGAAGATTAATCAAATTCAGGCAAGATCCTAATGCTTATCCAGAAGATCTGCAATAAAGACCATCATAAGTGCAATCGACCAGATAAAAAAGCAGAAAATATCAAGTTAAATCAAGTACCTAATTTTCATTTATCGTGTCCATAAGCTCCAATACTTTTCGTCTCAACAACAGAGAAATCATAAGAACTACCAGACGCATCAGACATGTGACATTCCTTAAAGACCTAACCAAACATACAAAGAAGAAAACCAGTATGTATAAATAGATTCAAGCGATTGCGGATATGACAATTCATGTATCATTTCAATATCGGTAAGAATGTAATATATTCTTATGGACACATTAAAACCTTGTCTAAACAATTTTATGCGTTTCAAACTAAATTTAACTATTTAGAAATAGCGACCTTACTAACAATTCAAAAACACTAATAAAATTATTTATATTTTATTAAAGAGTATTTTAGATACTTCAATAAATACTTAAACAATTTTCCTGGTCTATGTGTTAAGTCAAACAGTGTAAAGTTTGTCAGTCAATCTATATGTACCTTAGTATAAAATCTAGGCTCGCGGATATGTTACAGGTTGCTCATGGTCTTCAGATTGATGAGAGCATGGCTCTGTGAAGAATATATATCCTCCAACCAGTAACCCATTTCAGAAGTTTACCGACTACCACAGGGCATCGGGGGATGGAGTACAATAAGCAACATATATGTTGATTGACTAAATAAAGAATGTATCGTCAAGAACCTGAATGAAGCTCGACACGCTGGGAATGGATCACGCTGCACATATGGTGAAGAAGCTTTACTTATCGATGCTTGGCTGCCATTGCTACTATTATATGCTTCACCATTCAGACGTTTAAGTTTAAATACTTCAAGTTTCGTAAACATTGCATTTAACTTTGCAAGGTTCTTGTCATTGCTGCAATAATATGTTTTTTTATAGATATTTTAAGATCTGTAGCCTGTAAAGCATGGATCAATGCATTCATAAACTTTTAAATCAGTGAATAACCATGTTATGATCAATTGAATCTAAATGTGGGTGTTGATCAGCATTACTCGGTTTTAGCCTTTTAAGAAGCGACATGTATCAGATGAGGGCGACCTGCGCAAATCTAAAGCGGTTAGAAGGCGTGAGGCTTCATTAACCACAAAACCATTGTTCCTATCAATTTCAAGCACTTCAATTTTATTTTGTTTTCAAAACTTCAAGTACTTAAATTAATTGAACGAAATCCAGGGTTTCAAAAAATTCAATTAGAAAGAGATTTAAAGTAGCTTACGGACCTCAAAGTTTGCTAAAAAAATCTTGAAACTCTTTCATCCTGCTCTTCATCTCAAGTTCTTGCTATGAATCTGAAGAAGTGACAGCAGCGGTTACCTCCTCAGGAGAATAACATATTCTTTTCTGTACAAACTAATAACCAAAGCACTAATCAAGAAGTGCATCCTATAAAGTTGGATTATTAAGCGGAATCAAACTGTAATATGAACTCACACTATGATCAGTAAGTATCTCAGATATAAGGTTGCCATTATCTACATATATGTGAAGCTTATATGCGCTCCTTTCCTTATACTGGAATCTCTTAACTCCAGTCACAAAACACTGAAAGTTTTGCAGCAATAAAAGTAACAAATTAACAGCTATTTGTAAACAAATCTCATGTGCACGTGTTTGGTTCTTTAGGGAACTACTAACTCTATTAGTTATCAATAACTGTACAATAAATACATTCATCTATAAGGTTTCACTAATGTTCATTGGTTGGTTAATCAGATCATAGACTCCTGTAAAAATCGATATCATTTGCAATGCCTATGATTCAAAATTGTATGTATATATCAGACATATATTAAGTGATTACCAAATATTGAAGACACAACCACAACACGGCGACACTGTTCCATATGAAAAATATCAGAATCATTAATATAGAATCCTGACTTGCGACCAGCTAGGTCTGTCTCTTCTCACAACAAAATTAAAAAGTTATCAATAACTATACCAAACTATTCAGAGGGTAACTACACTTTTAAATAAAAGGTGTACTCACATCAAAATATAAATGGGAGATGAGAAATCTGGAAAAAATACGCTAATACAAAGCTTTCGAGAGATTACATATTGTTCTTGGATAGATCGTTGGTGTTCCAGACTCTACTTCCCCATATATGGCATGCTGAGCCAATAAATAAATAAACATTATTCCAAACACCATTAAAGATAAATTACAACATGTATGTAGTTTAAGATCAACTATTAGAATACATTATATTGAAGTTATCATTCCAGTGTAAATATTGCTCATATAAACAACAAAAACCTACAATGAATATGTAAAAACAAAACAATACATATGTTAAACTTATATTGAAGTTATCATTCCAGTGGAAATCATTAAAGCATAAACCTCATTGAAAATCAAATTAATAATCATGTAATATAAGTATACATACAAAAGAAAAATATGTTAAACTCAAACTCGACAAAAAAAAGGATTCTTCACCTGTAAAACAAAAAAGTCGATATTCTTCATCTATTAAACTCAAAAGTCGATTATAGTTTTAGGGATAATTATGTTTAGGAATAAGATATTAGGATACACAAAAAAAATAGGTTAAAAATATATATGGTATATTTATCTTTTAAGTAATATATATCATAATTTATTTTAATTGTTATCTTCAAAAATACATACCTAAAATAAAAATTCCATAATTTTTTATAATCTCCTTATTTATATTGATTTGAAAGATATAAATAAAAATAATCTACTCTAGTGGTAAGTTGTTTACAAAACACATGAATGACCCAAGTTCAACTCCAACAAATGTCTTCTTTTAATAAAAATTTTAAAATTCAAAAATAACAAAAAGCGAAATTTACAATTTATTTAAAAATTGTACATATATTAATTAAAATGCCACATGTCATTTAAAAAATATAAAAATGACACATAAATATAATGATGACATGGAAATATGACTTGGCGTTATGGGATGCTAAGTGGCATTTTATGTGCATGCCTCCTCTTATATATAATGTATAGATATATATATATATATATATATATATATATATATATATATATATATATATATATATATATATGGAAAATATTAGCAACAATTAATTGTAGCTAATTGGCTACAATTTTGTGCTAAAAATGTGGGTCCTCGATTATTTTTGTGGGTCTGATTCTTTTACGTGGGTCCCTAAATCATTCTAGTGTATATTTTATGAAGGATTGTATTAATTGCTACAAAATTGTATGTAAACTATCCCTATATATATATATATATATATATATATATATATATATATATATATATATATATATATATATATATATATATATATATATATATATATATATATATATATAGATGCAACATCTTGAGTTTCGAAAGTTAATTTGATGTATAGATGGTGCAAATTGATTTTCATGATTTCGACACGTGTAGAGGAACAAAAAACAAGAGAAATCATGAAATGCATCTAATATACGTATATGCATCTGATTAAAAGTTAGAAAACATACTATGGTGCGTTAAAATGCATCTAAGTTTATAAGGATGCATCTAATTTAGGTCGGTGCATCTTGAATTTGCGGTTATAGTTCTTCTTATTCCTTCTTATTTTAAGTAATCTTCTTATTTGATCCTAACTCTATATATATATATATATATATATATATATATATATATATATATATATATATATATTTATATTACTATTATTCAATTAAGTATAATCAAAATATAAATGTTAACCCGGTTTAATGGGTTTTCATTTAGAAGCTTAAATGTGGGAAAGGTTTCCATTGTTTAATTATTACAAAAATATAGTAAATTAATATCCACTTTTGTCAAAAACCGGCATGACTCGTGTGTAAACTTTTATTCATCAAAAGTTGGATTATAGAATTATAATTAAACGACTAAAATTAATAATCTTACTTTTTGAAAATGTCAGTAGCCAAAAGATATTCGTTTAGGTTTTGATATGAAAACTTATTTAAGAAAATCATGTTTTCAAAATTTCGCTTAATGTTTAGGTTTACTTACTTAAGACCTTAGTACTAGTTTTCGTGGCGTTATATTGATTGTCTACGTGTATATGCATGGAACGAGTCGTGTTGCTTCAAATAGATCACGAAGGGATGACATTACGAGCAAAGATTGGACAACCAAGAAGGGATTCGGGAGAATGGTGTAGGGTGAGACGCGAACGACTTGGCTTTCATTTAGACATTTACGGGTTTTTAGCTATTTCCAATTCCTATGTATTTTTTATTGTGCCTTGCACTTAAACTAATACACTCTTGATTTTGTGAAGTTTGTGGCCGGTGGGGTTTAGTTTCGCACATGGGCTTGGACCATAGATCAAACAAACGCCTTTGAATAAACATTGGTGTGGCCCAAATCCCAAAATTTGTGCTCAAAATCCCTTTACCGGTACAACATTTGCAAATCGTTCTTGTGATGAAATGTTGGGTGTGGCGTTTTAAAGTCGTTTCCGCGGTAAGGCTTCTGTGACCAAACGTGCCATTCAAACTTGATTTAGACTCTTAAGACTAATGAGAACACATGATAAGCGACCACCCTTGTGGCCTCTTACTAACCGTAGTAGTAACACCATTCTGCGTGCTCTTTCCTTATGGTTCGAGGCAATACCGGCACTCCTTTGGGAGTTTTGAGGACACGCAAACACAACAATTTTTAACAAATTGACTAATACCCAAAACACTACAACAAGGTCACAATTGAGTAAACTAAATGAGTATGACCCATCTTTGGCTTGCGTCAATTGGGTATGACTCGACTCAGTTGAGTGACTCAATGCAATCACACCTTGTCTGTGATGGTTCGTTTTGTACAAAGGAGATGGCCACCCTCGATGTGGGTTCCTTTCCCATTCGAGCAAATAAGTAAGCCAAAACTAAGGGTATGATAATGGGCAAAACCAAATCGAAATAAGCCAATGACATATTCACTATCCAAAAGAGCCTACGATTTTCAGTTTTTAGATTCAAAAGTGAAAAATAAGTTAAATTAATAGTCTAGAAAATTACCATTTTTCACAGCCTCTCCTCTTTAGAAGAATTCAGTCCTCGAAATTTAATTTGTGTTACCCGATCAGGGAAAAGATGAGGGTACTTGGTTCAAATCTAGTCCTCACGTTCCCGCATGAACTTGATACCTCTTACGGGTTACATCGAACCTTGACATTTAGGATACGCCTTTGCTTCAGTCGCTTGACTTCTCGGTCCATAATCTCTTTTAATTCTTCTATAAAGTTTAGTCAGTCATCGATTTGAATTTACTCCATAGGAATGGCAAGTGTTTCATCAAATAGACACTTCTTCATATTACACACGTGGAAGATGTTGTGTACACTGCTCAGTTCTTGAGGTAATGCAAGTCGGTAGGCTACTGGTCCAATTCTCGCCAAAATCTTGAAAGGTCCAATATATCGGGGATTCAACTTCCCATGTTTGCCAAAACGTATCATGCCCTTCCATTGCAAAACTTTTAACATGACCTTGTCTCCAACTTGAAACTCGAGGGGTTTAAGTCTTTTATCATCATAGCTCTTCTGTCGG
The DNA here is from genome assembly GCA_022545495.1 of Chrysanthemum lavandulifolium. Taxonomy (NCBI): domain Eukaryota; kingdom Viridiplantae; phylum Streptophyta; class Magnoliopsida; order Asterales; family Asteraceae; genus Chrysanthemum; species Chrysanthemum lavandulifolium. The sequence goes on from CM040243.1 coordinate 150,654,398, forward strand.
TCACGTGCAGCTTGCATTCTGCTCCGAATTTGCACGATCTTCTCAGTTGTCTCATGAATGAGCTCTGGGTCGGTGAGTTGGCTATCTCTAACTTCGATCCAACGGATGTGTGATCGGCACTTTCACAATAAATTGCCTCAAAAGGTGCAACCTTAATATTGGTATGGTAGTTGTTGTTGTGAAAACTCGACCAATGGTATGTGTCTGTCCAACCATTGCGAAATCAATCACGCAAGCACGTAGCATATCCTCTAAAGTCTGGATGGTCCTTTCACTGTGATTGTCAGTTTGGGGATGGTAGGTAGTACTCATGTCTAGCTAAGTTCCCAAAGACTTTTAAAGTGATTGCTAGACTTTAGACATAAAACAGCTATCCCAATCTGAGATAATGGATATCGGCACTCTATGCCGTGAAACTACTTCCTTCAGGTACAACCGTGTAAGTTTATCCATATTTTCAGTCTCTTTTATTGGTAGGAAATGTGTAGACTTGCTCAGAGGATCAACGATTACCCAAGACGTCTTTGGTAGCTTAGTAATGAAGTCCATGGTTATACGTTCTCATTTCCACTCTGGTATCTCGGGTTGTACTAGCAAATGTGATGGTTTATGGTGTTCAACCTTCACCTTCGAACACATTAAGCATTTACTGACATATGTGGCAATCTCGGCCTTCATGTTAGGCCACCAATAGAGTTTCTTGAGATCGAGATACATCTTGTCAGATCCTGGGTGGATAGAATACTTTGACTTATGTGACTCATTCATAATAAAATCCTGTAATCCTCCATAAAGTGGTATCCAGCTTCTATTCTGGAAGCACAAGGTTCCATCTGAACGCTTCTCAAAACTCTTCTCTATCATGCCAAGCAGGTTCTCGTTCTTGACCTTTTTCCTTGACCGCCTTAGCTTACGCCTCAAGGATCGTGAAGGAAGGTTGAACTAATTGTATAATCAACATCGAAAAATCAACATCGAAAATGTGCGGGTTGTCACACCATAACTACGTATAAGCCTAAAGCTCATTCTTGAATTTTTAGCATATGTAAATGACTAATTGTTTATGTCTTTCACACTTCCTTCTTTGTAAATTTTGAATCATTTACACAAATATGTACTTGTAAATTTCAAACTTTTCTTGATAAATGCAATTAGTGTGGAGGGTGTTGGAAAACTTTATTTTCCCTTCAAGTCATTATTTAACACTCTCTTTGTCTTTCCCCAACTTTTACAACACATTCTCTCATATTTCTTTAACATTTCTCATTATTTATCATTTAAAAGTACCTTCTCCTCAAACATTTGGGAGAAAATCCCCATACTAGTTTTTCTTAGTTCTCCTGCTTAGTCTCGCGAAAGGGGAGAGTAGTTTCTCTTTTTCTCGCTCATTCCTGCTTCTTCCCACCCCACACCCACTGCCGGTACAAATACTAAATAAAATATATCTCCCTCTAATTTATCAAGGGTAGGGTTAATATACAAATATGTTACTAAACTTTCTAATAAAATTCGCGTAAGTTACTGAACTTTTATTTCGTTCACTTAGGTTACTGAACTTTGAAACTTTGTTCAATCTGGTTACTGAACCTTTAAAATGATGACACTGCTTATTTTTTTAGTATAAAACGGTCTTTGTGGTTAGTTTGGTTTCACGGATTTAGTCCCTAAACCACTATTTCTGTTAGTTTGACCGTTTTTCTTATGTTTTCGCCCGTTTTCTTATGTTTTCATACGTTTTTATCTATTTTGGTCCATTTTTATACGTTTTCGTTCATTTTTATACGTTTTCGCCCGTTTTCTTTACGTTTCATATGTTTCTATTCGTTTTCAACCGTTTTTATATGTTTTCGTCTATTTTTATACGTCTTTATTCGTTTTCATCCGTTCTTATACATTTTCATCCGTTTTATACGCTTTCGCCAGTTTTTCTTATGTTTTTGCCCCTTTTTGGTTTCATACATTTTATCCGTTTCATCGGTTTACGGTTTGTACATTTTATCGTTTTCGTCCTTTTTATCGGTTTAGACCGTTTTATACGTTTTCATCCGTTTTATACGTATTCGTCCTTTTACATCTTGACCATTTTATATGCTTTTGCGATTTTATTACGTTTCACCCGTTTTCTTATGTTTCATACTTTTTATCCGTTTTGTTCGTTTTATCGTTTCGTCCGTTTTATCGTTTTCATATGTTTTTATCCGGTTTAGTTCATTTTATACATTTTCTTTCGTTTTTATACATCTTCATATGATATTATCCGTTTTTAAAAACGTATGAAAACGTAAGAAAATTTTTAAAAATGTAAGAAAACCTAAGAAAATGGATGAAAACGTAGAAAAACGGTTGACAACGTAAGAAAAACTAGCGAAAGCCTATAAAATGGATGATAATGTATAATTACATATGGAAACATATAAAAACGTATAAAAACAGACAAAGACAGATAAAAACAGACTAAAACGGATAAAAACGAACAAAAACGTATAATAACGGACACGTATAAAAACAGACGAAAACGGATAAAAAAGTATAGAAACATAAGAAAACAGGCAAAATGTAAGAAAAACTGGCGAAAGCATATAAAATGGATGAAGATGTATAAAAAAGGACGAAAACATATAAAAACAGATGAAGATAGATAAAAACGGACGAAAACGTATGAAAACATAAGAAAACGGGTGAAAACGTAGAAAAACGGGCGAAAACATATAAAAATTGATGAAAACGTATAAAAATGGGTGAAAACGTAAGAAAAATTGGCGAAAACGTATAGAACGGATAAAAACGGACAAAAGCGATTAAAAGCAGGACTAAAGCGTAAAAAAGAACAGCGGATTAAAGCGTATGAAAACATAAGAAAGTGGGTGAAAAAGTAAGAAAAACTAGCGAAAGCGTATAAAAAGGTCAAACTAACAGAACTGGTGGTTTAGGGACTAAATCCATGAAATCCGACTAAACACAAGGACCGTTTTGTACTATAAGCAATGTCATTATTTTAAAAGTTCAGTAACCAGAATGAACAAAGTTTCAAAGTTCAGTAACCTAAGTGAACAAAATGAAAAGTTCATAACTTAGGAGAACTTTTTTGAAAATTTTAGTAACATATTTGTATATTAACCTATTTATCAATACAAGATTACATGATAATGCGGTCAAGTTCATGTCACAAAAAGCGTGCAACCGAATAACATTGCTCGCTAAACAATTTACACACGTCTTTGTCATCGCTGCATTATGCATGCCTACCGTCTAATCTTATCTTACATAGGGTCCGTTTGGTTGTCGTATTTTGGCATTGGGTTAGGAGATATGGTAAAAAAAAATCTAATGTTTGGTACGTGATCGTGGGGGCCTTTGATTGGGAATCACGGATAAAAATTGGGTGTGGACAAATCCTAGGGGTGAAGCCTCCTTTTCAATTGAATTGTATAAGTGATTTGTCTTTTGGTAATAAAAATGCGTCCTACTTTAACTAAAATCACTTTTTCATACCTATTGTTGTATTTTATAATAGTTATTTTTACTCATATATTCATTTATTTAATAAATATTTTAAATAATTATTTTTTTCTCTCTCGTTATTTACTCCCAAATATAAAATCAAATTTAAATCCAAATCCAAAACCCTTCTACAAACCAAGCAGCCCTTAATATATTAAAAGGCAAAGTCTCTACAAACCCCTACCCAAAACCCTCATATCCTAGTGTGTACTATTGTGTCATACGTTTTGTCACTTTTTTTTCTCTTTCTTCTTTGTGTACATATGTTTTTTTTTTACTTTCTTCCATTTTATATATTTTTTTAGTTTCTGTATCACTTTCTTTTTATTTTAATGTCACTTTTTCTTGTGTGTATCATTGTACCATAAGATTCCACTAACGTTTTTTCCCCCCGATTTGTGTTTTAGTGTTTTAGTTCCATGCTTTATATCAATCTTCAATAGTGAAGATTCGATATATTTTGCATTCTCAATGTTATAAACTGCTCACAAACACATTTCACAAACACAAAGACATTCACAAACTACAACAATAGAAAGTAACGGGTTTTCACTGAAGATTTAAGTAAGTAACAAGACGTGAAATTCAATCGGAATACGAAGAGTACATCAACGTTTTACATGGAAGAGGTATAATTTTATGCAATTGCATATATTAGTTTCAAAAATGTGTAACGTTTATAAAAAAATGACAAATTGAGATTTTTAAAGACTCAGATTATTATCGTTTTATCATTTTGGCTGCAAATTTGGAGGTTGCAAAGTGGAAAAAAAAATCACTTTACCGTCCATTCGATTATGCCACGCCAAAACTCTAAGTTTTTATTTAAAATTCAGCATCGCCGTATCTCAGTTTTTTTTAACAAAAATCAAGTTTCGGATCTGCTTAAACCTTATTCAAAAAAATATCTGATTAAACCAACATACTGCTTATCATAAAACTGCTTAAACGAGCTGCTTATTTCATAATAAGCAGTTTCAAGAAACTGCTTATTTCATAACAAACTGCTTAAACCAACTGCTAAAACAATAAGCATATTATAACCACGTACAGATCTGCTTTTCAACTGCTTAAACCAACAGCTTATTTCATAATAAGGAGTTTCATAGATCTAAAAATATCTATACTTTCTTACCATAAAAACTCTTTTTAGATCTAAAACAAAAGATCTAAAAAGCATCGATCACCATCACGGATCTATTTTTCACCATCACGGATCTAACCGACAAAAACATATCTAACCTTACCAAAAGAAGATCATTTTCACCATCACATCTCTTTTTATCATCACCATCATAGATCTAACCAACAAAGAAATCAATTTTTTAGATCTAAAAAGATCTAAAAGGGTCTAACAATAAAACATCACAGATCATCATCACCATCACAGATATGTTTTTCACCAACATATCTAACCAAAAACATCCAAGAAACCATCACCATCACAGATCTAACCAAAAACAGCCAAAAAACCATCACCATTACAGATATAACAAAAACCAGCCAAAAACAGCCGAGAAACCATTACCATCACAAATCTAACCAAAAACATCACAGATCACCATCACCATCACATATATGTTTTTCAGCAACATATCTAAAAAGATAACGAGAACCATACCATAACCAAGATCTTGAAACCATAAGTGAAACAACCGGTTATATAAAACCACTACCCCGCCCCTTTTTTATACAACCTCATTAGAAACAAGATTCCGTTTTTTTCTTATTTCATAATAAGGTGTTTCAAGAACCATACCAACACATCTAACCAGAAACAAGATCCATTTTTATACAACCTCACCAAAACAGATCTAACCAGCAATCACTCTAAACAGATCTAACAAGATCCGTTTTGAGTGAGAGACTATCGATCAATTTTGAGAGAGAGATTGAGAGATTGATTAAGAGAGAGAGAGAGAGAGAGAGAGAGAGAGACTAGTGGTGTGAGTCAGTGAGCGTGAGACAGAAACAGAAAACAAGTGGAGAGTGGGTGGGGGTGTGGGTTATAACACAAAACAAGGGGCGATAGTGGTTTTGTAAATAATAGTCATTATTTGTAAATTAAAGTTATTATTTGTAAAAAATAAAAGTTGTAAATAAAAGTTGCTATTATTTGTAAAAAACAAAATATAAGTTGTAAATAAAAGTTATTATTTGTAAAAAAAAAAATTGAAAATAAAAGTTGTTATTATTTGTTATTAATAAAATTTGTTATTATTTATTATCATTTGTTAAAAAAAAATAAAAGTTGTTATTATTTGTTAAAAAAAAGTTGTTATTATTTGTTAAAAAAATAAAAGTTGTAAGTTTTTTGTAAAAAAATAAAACCTGTAAGTTTTTTGTAAAAATATAGTCGTTATTAGTTATATTTAGTTCGGGTGGTCATGGTTTGGTTAAATTATATTATTTAATTATTGTGATTTTGTTTAAGAAATATTTATAACATATTTTTAGGTGTTCGCTTCTCACGAACAAGCGGTGATTACACGCAAAATATAGCTCGGCGATCGGTTTTGTTATTGTTAAAAAGAAGCAAAGCGAGAGAGGGTGTATGTACGAAATCGATTATGTGTGTTCAAAAAGTGGGAAGTATAAAATGAATGTTTAGAAGATGAAATTCAACGACAAACTAGTACCGTTAAAACCAACTGTCCATTCAAATTAGTGGCAACATTTTATATAAAAGACAATGTATGGAGGTTGAAGGTGAGGCGTGATCAGCATAATCATGATTTTGCAGAGACGTTGCATGGTTTCCCATATTCTATGCGATTAAAAGATGATGAGTTTGGTTTAGTGAAACAATTGTCAGAGTATAACGTAGCACCACGTCATATACTTGTGGCAATAAAGGACCATAATCCGGATAACATGTATGGTATTAGAACTATATATAATGCACAAAATAATATATGTGGAGCCACAATAGGTGATAGAACTCTAATCCAAGTTCTTTTGTCACATTTGATGCGTTCGGGTTATACATATTACGAGAGGGTAAATGAGCTCACTAGTGAGCTTGAGGAACTATTTTTTGTTCATCCCACGTCATATGCGGTATGGTGTACATTCTCAGAAATCATGCTAATGGACCCTACATACAACACCACGTTGTTTAATTTTTGTTTTTTGAAATTGTCGGAGTTACTTCCACAAACAAGACATTTTCAATGGCGTTTTGCTTTTTCGACAAAGAAAGAGGACCTAATTTTCGTTGGGTATTGCAATATGTGAAGGAGGTGATAGATGAACAATATTATGCGCCTGTTATCGTCACTGATAGAGATTTAGCGTTGATTTGCATAGAAGAATTCCCGAACGCTAACAAATTACTTTGTCGATGACATATTTCACAAACTGTGCTTCATTGATGTAGACCAAGAATCGGGCCGTTGAGAGAGTATGAATCCATTAAAGGAACATGGGAATGTATGGTTATAGCTCCGACACGCAAACTATTCTTGCACTATTATGAACACCTACAACAGTTATTGGTCACACGTCCAAGTACTTATTTATTAATTCATTGTTTTTATTATTTAATAAATAAGTACCGGAATGACTTTTTTTTATTAATTATCTACTTTATTAATTCATTGTTTTCAGAGATTTCTTTGTATTTGAATAATTGGCTGCAAGGCTATCAAGACATGTTTCTCGCGTTTATTACCGATCAATATCCCAGCTACGGTCAGTCAACAACGTGTAGAGTTGAGGGTCAACGCGCGTTGTTGAAATTATAATTGGGAACCACACAATCCAACTTAGAAACGTTGTTGACTTCGATCGATAAGATTATCATTGCGCAAGAGACTGTGATAAAAGACACTTTAAACAGAAGCAAAAACGCGAAAAAACATAAATTTAATATATCACTATTTCAAGAATTGTGGTATAAAGTTTCACAGCATGCTTTGGATCTCATTTTCGAAGAACTCCAACTGCCGAACAATGAGGAATGTGGTCATCAGTTGCGGTCAGTTTATGGGTTACCATGCTATCACGAACTACTTTACTATCGATATCACGGTAATTATAGACTATCAAGTTATTTTCCCCATTAATATCAGTAATTTATATGAGTCACTTTTAATGAATGCAGATTTGTCTATTCCACTGGACAACATTGATATTTTTTGGAGAACCCTAAATGTTCTGTGGCCTAGTACTCGTATGCCTTAAGATGTTCCTACTTGTCAAACTGAGGTACAAAAATTCTAGAATGCTTATAGCAAAATGTCCTCGTTTGTCAAGAAAAATTGGTTAACAAAGATGAGAGGGATATACGAACCATAATTTGTATCAACTCTAGAACCTGGTATTCACAAAAGTACTCGTGGACGTCCGAGTGCAAAGGACAAAAGTCCTAGGCTACAAAAGTCCCTTACTTGAATAAAGGACCAACATGAGCACCAAATAAGTTATTCAAGATCTAAAAAGGTCCCGGACTTGAACAAAGAACCTGGGAGACACAGTTCATACATGGGTCCCAGAGTTGAACAAAGTTCAAGACATAGGTTATACGTTAGAGATGATATTAGCGAATATTTGATGGAGGATATTCCAGAGCTTTTCCATCGATACATCATAAGTATTTATAATGTGCTAGGTGATGGAAATTGTGGGTTTTGGTGTGTTCCCGTTGGTATTGGTCAACACGAAGATAGGTGGTCAGATATTCGAGCTCTTTTAATGCAAGAGTTGGACGATCGCGAGGAATATTACACAAGTATGTGGTTGAATGATGGATTTAACCAAATTTGAAACTTCGGTCCCATGGTTCCATCACGGATTTGCACGAGAATCTTGGATGAGTATGCCAAACACTGGGGTTGGTTATTGCTTCACCGATTAACCGGCCGTTGTATCTATATCCCGCGACAAATTTTTATGTGTTTTCGCTTTTTGGTCGGACTTATCATAAGAAAGTGTGCCCTTGTGATTGCCCGTGTGAGGGGCGGGCGGTTTCAATTCATTTATGTGATGTGATCATCTTTGAGCAAGTCAAGTCTAATCACAAGTTGGCCACTTGTGAATGGCCAACCGTAATGAGACTTAAAAGCAGTAAGCACAAATGCAATGAAGTCACGGAGAATAGAATGAATTCCGGGTCGTTTAGTCCCGGAGACTCGATGGTGTGTCAAAACAAACTCGGATGATGGAGTGATCACTAAGGATAGTGATGCAGTAAGGTTTTGATTAGAAATATTACACTCTTGATTGATTGGAATGAAATTGGACACGAATTGGAAAGCACAACAATCGATGAAAGAAAGCGTAAGCGTAAGTTTAAAACTACGTGAGCGTACAAAATAAAAAGTAAAATCTAAGAATAAAGACCTAAAATATGAAAATAACATTTTGGAATCCTAAAGATAAAAGAAAATTATTAGAAAAGAAAATTATTTTTAACACTATTTAATTAATTATTATTAATTAAAAACTCTTTAACTATTTAATAAATACTCTAAAATAGAAGAAAATACAAAATAAGGCTAGAAAAATAAACTTATGATTCAGAAAAATCTAAAATACTATAAAACTAATTTTAAAATTAAAATATATTTTCACACTTTTTATCTAATTATTACTAATTAATTATTATTTAAAATACACTTAAATGCTAGAAAATATAAAATAAACTTGGAAAATAAAATTTTAACTTTGAAAAATCTAAAATATGATAAAACTAATTTTAAAACTGAAAATATATTTTTTAGACTTTTTAATTATTTATTACTAATTAATTACTATTTTTAACTATTTAAAATGATAATAAATACTAAAAGGATTAGGAAAATTATGAAACTTTTTCTAAAAATACTATATGACGACAGAAAACTAAGAAAAATAGAAAAAAAAGATTTGCTTATTAATAAGCTTAAAAGAAAAATCAAAAAGCTAAGAAATATTAAATAAACACTATCACTGATTTTTAATTGATCTTTTTCTGGATTTTCTTTTTGAAAAATACTTTACTACTGATTTTATGAAACTTTAACAAAGACAAAAATTTTACAAAACACAAATAAGCAGTTTGAGGAGCTTATAATCCCAACAGATGGCTTAAGAGCTTATTTTGTGGAAATAAGCTCAAACAAGGTCACAAGCTGAAACAAAAGATTGAATAAGATGCAAACAAGCTATATGAACTGAAATGAAGCTAAGAGATACGAGAAGCACACCGAAAAGCTATTATGAAGACAATAAGCACTTATGATTAAAAGCAGAATGGGACAACTTTAAGCTACTTGCTGACCTAGCCAACAAGCTTCAAAATGAAAACTTAAGCTTGAGACTTCAAGATGACCAGTTGGCTTTCCAAAGAAACAAAGTTCACAAGATTTGAACAACAAATGAGCTCTGTGCAAGCTTTTGATTGAGCTTATGTGGCGGTGCAGGCGGTGTTTTCAAACAGGTACCCAAAATAAGCCAATAATTAAGCACTTAAAAAGCTGATGAACAGAGAACTAGCATTTTTCTATTTTTGTTTAGCAACTAGACTTTGATAATCCAAAAGCTTATAAGCTGAATCTCTCTAATGAACACACAATAAAAAGATCTATTTTATTCAAAAACGACCCAAATGAAAATTTTGACTTTTGCCTTAAACTAAAAGTTTGACTTATATGAACTTTAATCTGATTCTAAACACTGATTATGATGTGATAAAGTAAACTAAGACTGATTTGATCAACACTAACAACTTTCTAACACAAAATCATGATCCTGACTTTTTAAAATCCAACAGTGAGCACAAAAGATTAGATCATAGATTATTTTGACTTTTTCAAGAACAAGAACTGGTTTATATGACTGATATGAGATATAAGTCACTTATGTGACACAAAGCAAGCACAAACAACAACACAAACAAGACCTGATACAGTTTAAGCAAGCAAATCCAAACAGACCTTATATGACTGTTTTGAAACTTTATAAAGCAAATCTCAAATTTAGACCATGGACTTAATTTCAGACCTTGTATTATTATTAAATAAGACTAAATAAGCTTAAACCAATAGTGATAACAACATAAAACTAAGACTTGATGATAATGCAACTTTAATCATTAAAACTAAATTTTGTAAACTACAAATTAAAAAGAACAAGTGAGTGATTTTAAGGCTTAAACACACTTAACTAAGACTAAATAAAAGCAGAAAGAAATTTAAGCTAATTAACAAATACAACGGTGAAATGCAAAATAGACAAAAGGCTTACAAAAGCTTTCCAATGGCGAGATCAAGGACCAATGAACACCCTATTAGCTTACCACTAAGCTTCTAAACCCAAGCCATCCATAATCTACCCCGCTCAAATTGTGTACAACATTTCAATGGATTTTTGATTTTCACCTATTTAATTTGTATTTTGGTGATTTTACTTTTTGTTACTAAACCGACTTTTAAAGTTTCTAAAAGCTTGGATAAGCTTTATAGAGCTTACATGTGCTTATTAGTCCATAATTACGACTACTTAACAACATTTAAACATTCTTGAGATTTTTTTGAACTTGGAAATGCAAAACTTGAAATGAGATTAGAACTTGAAATTAGTTCTTGGAAAACATTCAAATACACTCAAGATACTTAAACAAAGTTATTACAAGCTTGAAATTTTCTTGAAGACTTAAAGAAATAAAAGCGATTAAGAAAATTTAAAGATTACACTAGATACTATGATACAATGCATCTCAGCTCCACTATATAGACTTTTATGAATCTCTGATGACCTCTGAATCTTTCCCACCAAATCTGAGCCCTTGGATCACTCTAATTCATCAGAACCATACAAGTGGATTTTGGCGCCATTTTTCTTGAGCAGGTTTTTGGTATTAATTGGAGTTGGTTTGAGTCAATAAAGGATTTTGGTGTTTAGAGGAGGTGGAGGGGACAAGGTAAGGGGGTGTTGAAAAAGGTGGAAAACTACTCTGGTTTTGGAGAATCAGAGGTTGTGAGGACGATGCACAGTGTTTGGGCGGTATTTGTGTTGGTTTGACTTTCGTTGACCGAGTGGGTAATAATACAAAGGGCCGGGTCAAGGGTTTGGGCCAGCTGGTTTAGAGGATTGGATTTGGGCTTGGTATATAAAATGAGTCCGTTTGGTTTAGTAGTAATAACAAGGACCAATAATGTAATTTCACCAAACTTCAAGGACTGAAAGTGCCACATTTCCAAACTTATCACAAGGACCAATTTTGACAAACTTTGATAGTACAAGGATCCTTTTTGCATAAATTCCATTTTAAAAGGTCCAAGGACTAATTTTGCAATTTTCAAAGTTTAGGGACCTTTCTTGCCAATTGACCAAAGAATCATTCAAGGATCATTTTTACAACTTAGAATACTTGAGGACCTTGAATGATAAAATTCCACATTTTGATATTCCGAGGACTAGATTTGACAACTTCTAAAACTTGGGGACTAAAGCGCCAATTTGCAAACTTGAATCATTTTCATCGATTTTGATATTTTTGCATTTAAAACACATAAAACAACGATTTGTGATATTTTGATCATTTTGATGTGTTTCGAGTGTTTTCGGATGATTTTGTAGTTTATATTGTAAAAAAATGATGAGTATTTAGACACTCATCATGATGCTAGACGGAAATTCACCACTCCCGGATAGTCACCCACACTGGGGGTGTACAGATATGGCAAGGCATCGGCATGGGAAACTTTATATTCCGATCAACAACGCATGTATACTGACATTATTGAGAATAAAAGAAGATAAATGTAGTAAATGATTAGTGATTTATGTTATAAATAATTATACCGACAAAACACAATAAATGATTACTGATTTATGTTGTAAATAACTATTTGTATTCTGACAAAACATAGTAAATGATTAAAAATTTACTTAAATTAATAATAACATTACTGATATATGTTGTAAATAATTTTACAAATTCTTTGGCCAGATGGAACGAAATAATCCTTACTTGTGTAATTGTCGAAGAGGATTCATAATAAAAAGAACATCCCGAACGTCCGATACTTATGGTAAACAATATTATGGATGCCCTTTTTCAAAGATAAATGATCATACGTTTGCTTATTTACGTAAATATATAAATAATTTATTTGTTAAAAATACATTTCTTATAACTTTATTAACTTGTAATGACCGGGAATAGCGATTATGGGTGTGGATACTTTATGTGAAAGGATATTTTGAGCGGAACCTCTCCGAGCCTCTTCTTCAATGCAATGCTCAAGCTGCGAAGTTAAAGATATTACGATTAACATGTTTTGAAACAAGAAACAAGATGTTATTGTCTCAAAACAAGATGTTGCAGAACAAGAATAAAGACATTTGGAGGCATCATTTGGAATTGGAAAGAAATCCCAAGGATCACGCATGTCAGTCAGGTGCAATACTTCATAATCTTATAGATGACATAAATAATTTTCATATGGAGTAGGTGTTATGGTTGTTAAATAATGTGTTAATGTTGTTGTTTTTGTTGTAGTAGTACTAGCACTTATTGTTGTAGTTGTTTAACGTGCTATTGTTGTTTAATTTATTATTGTTGTTATTTAATTAAATAGAAACACATTAGACGAATTTAGATCAATCTTTTAGCAATAACATATCCTCGCCAAAAATTTGCGTTTAATTTTTCTTAACATTTTACAAATTTTATTAATCATAAAAGTAAAAAAGTAACAAAATAAATCAATTAAAGTAAAAACTAAAAAAAATGAAAAAGAAAAATTGTCGTTACTAAAAAAACCCGTCTCCAAAAGTGAAAAAGAAAAATTGTCGTCACTAAAAATTGTCGGCAACATTAGACGAATTGAAACTAAAAAGTTTGTTAATCATAAAATTTTTAAAAAGTTTGCAATAATTTTTATTAACTTTTTACAAAGTTTATTAATCATAAAAGTTTTAAAAAGTAAAAACAAAAATTACAAAAGACTAAAAAGTATACAAACTAAAAAGTATAAAAAGAGTGAAAAAAAATGACAAAAAACAAAAAGAAACAAAAAAAAACAATGATTATATTACAAAAGAGGTGCCTTTATAGTCTAAGGGTTGGATGTGTTATAGGAACCCTCCCTATAAGTCAACCGTCTAACCATGATGCGAGATAATCAACATCACGTCTACACCGTCGTGACAACCCTGTCGATTCAATGATTAAAGCCTCCCTATAAGGGGGTCCGAATATCATGCCCCAAAAACAAACCCTTGTCATTTCAGTGTTTCAAAATCTGCTTTTACATGTCTGTACAAAGATAACAAGCTTTGAATAGTATACAAAAGTGTTTATTTGCATTGAATTGGCAATATACCTTTATCTGGCGAAACTCCAAAGCTTTTAAAGATGTCTACAATTGTGTATTCGACTAGTTTGCATTTATTTGTTCTTTTTCATACCACTTTACCTCCTCAATACTCTTTGGCTAAAATATATATAAGCCCTAAAAGTTCACAAAATTTTGTCGAGATGAGTGAGATTTGCTTGGTACATTTCCGACAAGCAAATAGGATGGAGAGCAAACAATTTGGCTTGCTACAATTTCCAGTAAGCAAATAGGATGGAGAGAGCGAGCAAATGGGATGAAGAGCAAACAATTTTGCTTGCTACATCCACTTGTCAACACACGAAAATATTTTAAGCAAGCAAATCGGATGGAGAGAGCGAGCAAATAAGATGGAGAGCAAACAAGTTTGCTTGCTACATCTACTTGTCAACACATGAAAATGTTTTAAGCGAGCAAATGAGCATGGAGAGTCAATTAGTTTGCTCGCCATGTCCACATGTCACCATCTTATCAATTATAAATAAAAAATTAACAAAAGTATCAGCATATGAAGGAGCGGAGAGCAAAAAATGTGACGAGCAAACCAATTTGCTTGCCATGTCTGTTTTCATGAAACGTTTTTTAAAGGTCGACTTTGGTAATATGCTTGCCATATAGTTCTTTTTAAATATTCCTCGGTAGAGACGGAGTAAAGACCAAATATGACCGGGTGCACAAAATTTTTAGAACCGTCATACTGGAAACACATTTTGAAGGACCGGGTGCATTTAAAATGCATATAGAAAAAAATCATTGTTTTTTTTTCAAAAATTAACACTATATCGAAAAAAAATCAATGGGGTTAGCTCCGTCCCTGTTCCTCGGGGTCAAATGCCATTTAACAAAAAATTGAGGAGCATTTATTTTATTTTATTCTTTTTTATTTTTATTTTTTTTTAATATCAACTTTACTAGTTGATGTAAACCATTCCATCACGCTGCTTACTAATATAACACATCAAAAATTATATGCATACAATTTGCTAATGAGAAACTTTCTACAATAATGAAACATTTTTATTGTACAAAACTTTGTTGATTTTGAGATGTGTGTGTTTTATTTTATAAAAACCATGATTCTCAAAAGTATTTTTATATAAAAAATTTATACTCACACTGGTTTTATTTTATATTAAAAAAAAAGGATGTATATATAAAAAGATTATGTGAGGATATGGTTGCACAAATGTGAGAATGGAAGAAAATAATGTTTTTATGAGGTATTATCTGCACAAATCAAGTTCAAGCTTATATTAGGAAGGGAGAGGTTAGGGCATGACATTTGGACCTTTTTTATAAGGGGTTTTCAATTATTTGATGCATTTAAGGGTTGTAAGGTGTACATCGTAATGTTGTACTGTCTGTATCGTGAGTTGTACGGTTGATCATATGAGGTTTTAATAACACATCCCTTGTTTTTAGTCATTTATTGTGAATTACATGTACAACCATCCTGTGTGGTCAATTTGGTTAACTACTTAACTAACTATTTTGTCGGAGCCAAGTGGTCATTCTTGTTGATTAAAGAAAGGGTTGAGTTATTAGGATGATCGCAGTTTTTATTAGAACCTCTCTAGTTGTTGTTTTTTTTTTTTTTTTTTTATATAAAAAGCTATAAGCGCGAAAATGCGGGCTGTAAATATAAAGTTTAATAAAATAAACGCTTAAAAGCGTAAATCTGAACGAACCGACAAAATGCGTTGTCTTGAAAAATAGGAGGACAAAAGGAATATTCCCTATGAATATGACCCCATAGGGAGGGTTCCAATAGTGTATCCCTTAAGAAAACTAATTTGATAATTGTTAATGAATGTGGTTCTAGTCTACGCATGCTACAAAGCCACTAATAAGTTGGTATATTAACGATAACAAAGCCAACCGAAATGGATAAATATAACACTTATCTAACTTTTTCAATCACTAAATTTACTTATAAAAACTACTTCAAAAGTGGTGTGAGCAAACGATGGAGTAGCAAGCAAATGTATTTGCTTGTTATGTTGCAAATGGCGGAGTAGCAAGCAAATGTTGGAGTAGCAAGCAATTAAAAGCTGTGAGAAAACAGTGGAGTAGCGAGCAAATGTATTTGTTTGCTATGTTGCAAATGGTAGATTTGCTTGCTATGTCCATTTTGATAACGGGAAAAATAGTGTTGAATTTGGTAAAAGTAGATTTTAGTAATTATTTTTGACCTAGTCTAGGCTAATAATCAAAGATGATGGAATTGTTGAAAATGATGCAAAAGGCAAATTACATGATAAAACCCAAAAAGATAATCAACTAGATAACTATAGTTCCAAATGCTAATCAACAATACATATCATGATGCTGTTAACAAACCGCATACCAAATTGCCACTTTGATTAACATAAGAGTCATAAAACCTAAAACATAAGAAGTTCAACATAAACGCTAAAATTAAACAACTTACTAGCAGCCCACATAACATTTGCTATTAGCTAGCATAACCACACTAAATCACCATGCAACTAGTAATCATCATCATACTCATCATAACCACCTCCATAAGAACCACCGTAGCCGCCACCCGAGCCACTACCATAACCACCACCATACCCACTCTTACCACCACTGTTACCACTGTCATAACTCACCACATTCTTACCACTGTAGTTATTCTCATAACGAACATCACGAACCCTTTGCTCATTATACACCTCAGTGTACCCACTCTTATCACCATATCTCACAGTGTCAGTTTGCTTGTACTCATTCCTCGTTCCACTTGTCCCATTCTTCCAGTGAAAGTCCCCTGAAGACACCTTCTCGGTCGCCGTTTGACGTCCATAGGAACCGGTCTGTTTGTCATTGAAACTCGCGTAGGATTTGGTCTCGTAAGTACCTTTTTGTGCCCCACTTCCTCTGTAGGAAACTGTGTTGTTCACAGGTTCACAAGTGAAGGCCGATACACAATAATGTGTTGGTTCAGATGAGCCGGAACTTTTTGATCCTTTGTTCGACATTGTCACAAATCTGTTGAAACAAAATAAATAAATAAAAATACAAATAAAAAACTACTACGTATAACATTACATGCATGAAAATGAATGAAAAAATAAACAGAAGATTAAAAATTGAAACTGTAACACATGAAAATAAATAAAGTGTGACCTTTGGTTGGTTGGTTGGTTGAGTGTAAATGAAAGGATGAATTAGGGCTAAGGGTGAGGGGCTATTTATAGGGGAGGAGAGGGGGATGCTGTTACTTAACCATGGTAAATATAACGGCTGTTACTTAACGACGGTAACTGTAACGGCAAGTCACGTTTTTTCCTCTGCTACAGGACCCGTACTACCGCGTGATATCAAACAGTCAAAGAAAGACTCTAAAATTTTGGGATTTCGTTTATTGTGTGATTTTGACTATTTTATCTAAAAATAACAAGTGAATAAAAAGTAAATAAAGTATTTTTTTTACTGTATATATTGTTCAGAAATAGGTTAAAGCAAAAAATATTATAGAATTATCACGATATCAAAGTTTGTTGCAAAATTTATGTTTTACACCAAAAGTTTTACAAACGATGATGTGTTGATATTCGATTGGAAAATATTTTCAAAGATTTATATGTTTTACCACACACGTTAAAGATCATATTTAAATTAGAAAAGTCGAGTATCCTATAGCATTTTTAGAAGAAAAAGAAAAGTATAGTTTAAAAAAAATGACATCCTTAACTTATTTTTAAGGTAACTCCACATAAAAAAGATAAAAATACTGACTTTGATTATTTTGAAATTTAATTACACACATACACATCAACTAAAGAATCAAATGAAACTTTTGAATTTTTTTTCTAGATAGATCATCTATAACTGAATATATAATTACCAGTACTTTCTTAATCTTAGCGAGATCTCACATGAATGATGCATGCAAGACTACTGTGATTATATTTTGCGGCGAAAAAATGTTTTTCATTTATATATTTTTTACAACGAAAACTTTAGTAACATTTTAGAAGACTCATTGTATGAATCATACCAATTATCAAGCCAAATGCTACATCGTTACTTAAACATCTAATTCAGATTAGAAGAGACATTTGGCCATGATATACATATATTTGAGTACCACCAGCCCATGTAATTATTTGTCAATTTCAGCCTCATGACTGGTAACAGATTGTAATACCCGGCCCATACTAAATGAAATAATACTCTCCAAAGTCCCATAGACACGATCCATTAGTTGGGCCCAACTCCAATCCAAGCATCGAATGTTATAACCAAGATAAAACGTACGATCACACCGTTATTCACACTTCAGTCAAACCTAACCCTAAAACTCACTTCTAATATGTACGCCTACCACAAACTATATTTCTCTTCCATCAAAAACTCTCCAATCTAGATCTCATCAAATCACTGATCAATCTCCATCATCGCATCAAACACAATCATAATCGAATTAAACACTTAATACACAACCGCTTTCGTACCAAATATCTTCGTGTTACGCTTCAGCGACTCAAGACATCATAACGTGACATCAAGATCCTTTGGGTCTCGGGTTTAGACGTTGTTTTGTTTTTTCGTTTTGTGTTTGTGTTTGAGAACGAACCCAAGAAAAGAGAATAGCAATTTTGTTATGATTCTTTTTATTTTAGTTCGGATAAAAATGAAGTTTTGACTTTCAAATTGGTCGATGATGATGTTTCGTGTGAAGACCTTCAAGGTCGATTATCTATGAGCACGAAATAAATCGAGATACAATAGTTTTCAGTCTTGCTTTATATCGTAATTTAAGACATTTTTTTTTTTCAACTTTAAAGATGTGCATTAATGTGGTTTCTATATTTAATATGTGTATAAATGTGTTGTATATTATGCATATGTGGTTGTAAGTCTGCATTTTTGGGCTTTAATTAGTTGTACATCATGCTTTAACACTTTCAAGTCTGAAAAGTCTGAAAATTAATTAGGAGAGAGAGTGGTTTATGTATTATAAGTAGTATAGATATTTTTTCTAACAAAAACTTTAGACGTATTAAAACTAAAACAAAAATCTACTTTAAAAACATTGCAAAAAACTAATTGGCAACCCAAAAAAAGTTCTTTCGCCATAACTTCAGCCCAAAAACTTTAGGATAAACAGCCCATGTCCAATACACTATTGTCAAACCCTAATCGGCTAATCCTAATAAATCCCATTTATGAGCACCACACCCTAACATATCTCTCATTTCAATACCCTAATTATTCTCCAAACGCCACCCATCCTCCTTTTCTTCATTGTTCCATTTTCTCTCATCAACTACTAAAATACACAAACCAGATCTAACACAAAACTTCACCCGCTAGTGGTAATGCATGTAATCTTGTGTGGATACCTATGACTAATTTTGTGGCGAACAAATGTTTTCATTTATATGTTTTTCTAACAATAACTTTCGTATTTTAATTTACGGTGAAGCTGCGTATTTTAAATTATTACATTTTTTACAAGTACACTCACCCATGAAATGTCACTTCAAGCTCAAATAAATAATAACAAATAATCCCGTAGGCACATTTTTGTTCACGTACAAAATTAAACCATGTGAAATAATCAACCTTGTAAAAATTAGAAGGCTAAAATATAACCATGTTCAATAATTATTCCACAAATTAAGCTTTAACAATCAAATTAATTACCAAATTTAGCCCAAACACATATTATCTACCAAAATTTCGGATTAGAAGAACACGGCCCAAACAAAATTGGATATAACCAATATGAGTCCAAGACATGTGGATAAAGCCTAAATCCAAAAATCTAATACCCTAATATATACTCTCTTATTATCCTCACCCTAAAATACACTAAAAAAAAAATACGCAGCAACAATATTGCATCTCATCTCATTTCTATCATAAGATCCTTCTATCATAAGATCCTTCTTACTGATTATGAAGACCGAACAACAAATACAACACATTTTCTTTCTCTTTGCAATAAACGAACACCCTGTCAATTGGTTTCTGCTGCAAAAGGCTTCAAGATCTTATAAAAAGATCTTATTGTTTTTTTTATACCTTTCGTATATTAAAAAGATGGCAGATGGCGGCATGTTAGTGGTTATTGTGGCGGCAGTAGGTGGCGCCGGCTGATGGAGGTTTACAATCAGGGTGGTTCAGTGCGAGAGAAAAGAGAGTTAGGGTGTGGATGTTAAATTCTTTTGTGTGTGTCTCGAATTAAAGATAGAGACATAGAAGAGATTTATATATGATGTGAGTCTTAATTTTGTTTTAAATGAGTTGGAGGGCTGTTACTATAATGCTTAAGACGTTTTGAAATGGGCCATTAACATCTTAAATGTGTATGATGTAAGCTAGTGACTATTAATTTCCATATTAAGTAAGTGATATTGGCTGAATTTTTAAGCCTTGCCATTTAGGGAAGGCCTAAATGCATTATAAGGTATTAAGATTAAATATCATAAGTAAGAATCAGATTGTCTCAATCAAATAGTCAAAACCAGATATTAAAATTCCACATTTATAGAGTAAGGGATGTGATATAGGAACACTACCTATATTGTTACATCATAAAGGTTTAGTCAAACCGTATAATCCGCGATGCACACCGTATAATCCAATGATACGTCCAATCATTGCAAACCCTCCTTATGGGAGGGTGTGGATAACTCACCCCATAGAGTAATTGTTTCACAGCTGGCAATGACATAGGACTTTAGAAGTAGCAGAGGTAAAATTAAAGATAGAGGTAGCCACATACACGGTCATGACTATCAGCGACTACAATTTTACTTGCCACATCATTTTTCTTTATCTGATGATTATTAGACGATTTTTCAATAAAAGCGACAATCATTTTTTCTTTCAAAAAACACCCTATATTTTATATTTTTTTCTTATATATATCTTCGTCGATTTGTTTCTGCACGATAGTTTTTATTTTCTCAACGGTGTGTGGAAGCGAAGAAGCCATTTAAATTGTGTGTAAATGATAAGATAAATGAGGTTTGAATTGTGGTTTGTGTGGTATTTATAATGTAACATAAAGGGATTTTTATTTATTTATTTATTTATTTTTAATATGCAAACGGTAAAAACTCCAAAAGGGCCAAATATGTAAATGTTTTGGTAGTCTCTGTATGTCGAGTCTGCAACTCAAATCGAAAAAGAAAAAAGAAACGACCACTAGACGATCGAGACCATGCAGTGAGGGGAATCGATCGCCTAGTCGGTCGACTAGGCCTCGACTACCACCACGTATAGCCTAATTGCGTATAAAGAAAGATATATATTAATTAAATTATTTATTGTGAAAAATGGCCATAAAAAGTGGGTGTATAATTAAGGCTTGTAAAATTTTGCAAAACGAGGGAGAGGAGCCCGCCACATTGCAGCCGGGTGGTTGCCATATTTATGGATGTTTTAGGAAAATAGTTGTTAACATTATGGATGCTCTTGTTTACCAAAAGTGACATGTTCTGAGCCTAGTGGCAGGAAATATGCGAATTTGCAGCTTAGGAGGTGGACGCTAGAGTTATCCAACATATTAGAGTACATATGCCCTTACGTTTACTGTACATACATTATATCAACTGCATATACATTATTTCAAGAGCTACTGAAGTTTCGATTACGAAGCTAGTCATTTTTCGGTTTTTTGGGATCGAGGCCATTTGGTTCTTCTCCTGCACCTGCAAACAACTCTTTGCGAACGGTCGCATATACGGTCTCAATTTTGGTTCTGTGATTTTCTGCTGGTTCGTCAGTATGAAAAGGGAGTTATGCTTCCGATCGACATTTCTGTTACAACAGCTTCTTCGACTGGTGGTTGGGTCTTGGATGATGTGCCTTCGTCGCTGTCCTTGGGGATATCAGGTAGCATTGGTGGAAGTGCGTCCGTTGCGTTGTCCAAGATGAATTTCAGATATCCTTTGCGACTTTCAATGCCAAAATGCAGTTGAAACAGATGTTTTGTGTTTTCCAGATCCTTAATTATGGAGGGTAGTTGTTAGCATTAAAGAAAAGTGATGGTCATTCTACGATTAAAAACTTTGTACTTTGTTATAGAATATGTAATAGTTAGTTAATGGGCTCGTAGATTGGTCTAATCTAATAGGTTAGTAGCCTTTATATATTGTAATCAAAAAGCCCAATCCACAAACCAAACAAAGTCCATAAGCAAGACCATTAGGGCATTTTTCTTTTAGTATAAATAGCACACTATGTGTCATTTGTAAAGTGTGCCTCAAGATTGTAGTGTGTGTGTTTGGATTAATAAAAGTTTCTCTCTTTTCTTTCTCTCTCTTCTTCTTCTTCACACATATCTTTTGTCAACACACGAGCTTATATACGTGATATTGTTGATAAAAACAACATTCGCCTAAAAATGATTTAGGAGTGGTTGAGTATCGTTTCTTGTTGTGGCTTCAAAAAGGTTGCGTTTTTCTTTCAAAGTTGGTTCCTTTCTTGTTTTTTCTTTGTTTTTAGCACATTTTTTTATTACAAATAGGTGTTAAAACCTTATTAAACATGAAAGTTACAAGTTTTGAGGTTAAAAGGTTAGTTTTTATTCGAAAAAGATTGTATTTACCATCTTTCGAACTTTTAAACTTTCTTTAAAATGTGTTAAAGTTGACAACTTCCTTTTAACTTTAGTGTTATTAAGGTTAGTTTTACAAGAAAAACGTGTTAGTAAAGTGTTTTTGGTAAAATTTAAGTTCTTTGAAATATCTGTGCAAGTTTCGGATTTGTTAGAAAACCCTAAGTTTCGGATTTGTTTGAAAACCCTAGCTTTCGAATATCTTTCGGATTTGCTTGAAACCCTAGCTTTCGGATATCTTTCGGATTTCAGCATACTTCAGCATCTTCAATGTAAGAGATTGGTTATCATAAACACATAAAGAGTATGTGTTTGGATCATATACAAGAGTTAGAGAGAGAAAAAATGGGATTTTCTTGAGAGAGAAATGAAAGAACTAGTTGTATTGTAAATGAAAGCTCCAACCCTTCCCCATGGTGGGAAAGGGTTTATATAGTCTTAAAATAAACGCCCCTACGGAACATGAAGCGGTGACGGTGGGTAAAGACCCGACCCGACTCCATGGTGATATTTTAACTAACTATTGTACGTTTAAGACTACGAACTAGCTTGTGCTAAATAACAGTCGGGGTGACCGAGTCTTTCATATGGATTTTCTAAATTCTCACAATCTCCCACTAAGGGAGGTCACCCCGGAAATTACAATTTGAATTCTAGCACTCCTTTTCATGAGTTTAATCTTCTAGCTCGTAGTCTTTGATTCTTTAAAGTCTGCAATCTTTGTACTTCCAATAGTGATCTTTGAATGTTCCTTGACTTGGTGATCTTTGAGCTTTCTTCGAGATCATCAGCCACAGTATATCTCTAAATCATCCTTCGTTGTATTGCCTCCATGTGATGTTATGACTTTTGGACTGACATGCTCACACTTTGCTGGATCATGATATTATGCATCAGAGTTGCGGAAGCATTGTTGTATGTCTTTTGATTAACATGATTTCTTTGATTGGGAGTGTGAAGTGTGAGCATGTTGTTATGATTTGACGTCTCATTTGCCATCAGCTGTAACCGTCGAGTGTTCCTGCAAACAACAGTTAGCAATAAACACACAAAAGTGTCTTTGTTCACTTTCATTGAATAGGGTTGCAAGAACTACGGTTCACCATTGATCAGTATAAATATTGCATGTGATCAGGTAGAATTTCGAAGAATCTCCTTGACACGGTTTCGCAGCTTGAACTAGCCGTTCTCTAACCGGAGCGTCTCAAAGTAGACAACACTGAGTGAGTGAACCAACGAATTGAGATTCACTGATTAATGAGAAATTGATTTGAAAAATAATCACGTATTGCTGAATAAAAGATTTTTGCAATACGACAAAAGTTTTATGAGCAAAATCAAGTTTTAATCATAGATACTTTTGTTTGAAAATTTTATGTGCGGTCGATGTGATAGAAAACAACTGTTGAGCACATCAAAGGGTTTTTCCAAAAGTATACGTCAATTCCTTTACTGGAACAAGGTTGATTCAAATGCGAATAGCCTCATCGTTGTTTTCCAGTTGTCACAAGTTTGATCCATGAAGGATATCACATGTCACCCACCAAGAGCTTGTTTGATGTTGGCTCTATAAGGATTTCAATCTTCATTGTGAATACTTTACGTATCACTCGGATGTTCTGCCAATACCACAAGGATAATGCGTAGGACTCTTAATGTATATTTTCTTACTTTTCACGGTGTATGAAATAGTAAGCATATTGTAAGTATGTCCTAATGAGATTTATGAATGATCTCTTGGCTCTAGACTCAATAGTGCACTTTGGTTTTCCTAACTAGGGAGAGGGTCTCCTGCTTCAATGTCGACCATCTCTAAGAGAAAGTTCGAGAGATTACACCGATTCCCCGTAAGAATGAAACAAGTCCTTTTAAGAGAACTTGAGTAGCTGGAAAGTTTAGTGCATTGCGTCACTGGGTCCATGACGTCTTGTATTCAATTCCGGCATTACTTTGGTAACCACCAGTAGCATATGAATTGGACCCGGTTGCTGCCCTAAGGTTGAATATTTTGAAGGCTATTTCTTTTCACCCTGTATCTTTATATTTCTTTTTCATTTTTCAACCCCTTCAGCGCTTACCAAGACTTCATCACTAGAACCTTGTTGGGTTTGTTCCAATCATAGCTCCATCTTAGTCTGCACTCTTACCTTATTCTTACTTTTCTCCTTTTTTAATCATACCTAAGGACTTCTACACTAACTAGTGGATTGTCCATGGGTAGATCCCTCCAGCTCTGGCGAGATCGTGGGAATGAATACCTAAACTTACCATCCTTATAACTCCAATAAAGTAAATGCAAGGTCAGTCATGTGATACTGTTCTTTCCGCCTTAAAACCAATTGAAAATCAATCAAGGTACTTGTGATACATATTAAAGGATTTGTACCTCAATTGTTTTTTATCTTTAAAAAATGCTCCCCCTCAACATGTGCATCGGTATTTGAATTCGTTTAGCACATGGAGGGAGGAGTGCATGTTTGAGTAACCAATCACATTTTTATCAGATTTAGTATTTAAATCACATTCTCTCCCGTGATCAAAAATTTCAAACCTTTTGAAATTTGTGATCTCAGTTGATTTAAATAAGTTAGAAAATTTGGGAGAAGAATGTGGTCTGGTTTAATATTGTTAGGTTCCCATATTGTAACACAAGCATCAATAGAAGAAATAGATGAAGGAGAGATCAGTTGAACAATACCAAACACACACGTATGGATAATAAGAAGAGTTATGCGTAGAGTATGAAAGATAAATTGAACAACCAACCCTCAAAGAGGTATTTATAGGGCAAGGAGCTAGGGCAACACATCTAGACTCCTTCCCTTCTTATGGGCTTGGGCGAAGGCTTATGGGCCTTCTACATAAGCCTTAGCTTAATAATAAACATAAAGGACATATTAAGCTAACTATTACATATGAATCACTAACACTTGAATTAAGGTTTAGGAGTGATTCCAACAATCTCCCCTAAGTGTTGGTGATGAATGAAAGAGTGATAAACATTGTAGGTCTTGATGTAATAGTAGCTTTGGCGTCTTGACATTCTTCTTTCTTGTGAGAAGAAGTGTCTTGATTCGAACAATCTCCCGGTGTAGAGAAATTGTTTCCTTTGAAGTATTACCTTTGGCGTCAATATTTACTTTGTTCTTTGATCTTTGTTCTTTGTGATGGTAGTGATAGTATGTTGTTGTTATGCGCATCGGGTCCGCTTCGTTGCTCGGTGTCTCCGTCTTTCTTCAACATGCTCACACGCTCATTTAACGTTGGATTTCGATCGATGTAGTTCTCTTAGTCTTTAAACTTTGTAGATTCTTTGACTTGACGAAGAATCATTCGACTTTGTGTTGCCTTTTGAGAGAACTTGCATTAGTGATGATGTTGGTATGAGCATGTGAAGAATCTGCACGATCGATCCGCACTAGAGCTTCCATAAGAGGAAAACATACACACGGTTAGTAATAAGCGGATTCAAGCACTTACAAGTTTGAATTTCGAGGTGTTAACAACATAGTGTGAAAACACATCTCTAATTCTCACAAAGGCCGTTCTGAATTGGAGTCCCACAAGTGAGATAACACGATGTGCGAAGTACACCTACAAGATTCGGATGAGTCGTTGAGGTACACAAGCATCACCTCACGATGTAGACCGTTTGAGACACACTAAGCGTAATCCACGAGGAGTTACCGAGTGACTTCTTTGTCGGGTGTTTGATGTTGACCACGGCGGGAGTTTCCATTCAATCACCGAGGATCACAATTGTGAACCTCTCATAAATGTTCTCGACAGTTGCTAAGATCATGAAGGACACGATGAAGTATCACTTGTGTTCTTATTGTTGAGCGACAAGCGATAAAATGTCAAGTGTACCTAAGAGATCTTTTGATGAATCTCGTTGCTCTAGACTCAATAGTGCGCTTTGGTTTTCTGGCGGAGACTAGGAGAGGGTCTCCTTCTTCAATACCGGCAATCTCTAAGAAAGGCGATAGTTAACGTAGGGTTCCTTGTAAGAATGAAACAAGCACATTGAGAGAAACTTGAGTGGCTAAGAAGGTTTAGTGCATGCGTCCTTTGGGTCCATGGCGACTTTTAAGCTTCAATACCGGTGTCATCAAGTGACAACCCGGTAGCATATGAATTGAACACGGTGTGCGCCTAAGTTGAATAATCTGGAGGGCTATTTGTTTTCACCGTTTTCTTTGCATTTCTTTTTAATTCTTCAGCTCCTTCTTTCTCCGATTCTCATTTTGTCCTTTTTATAGTCATACCTAAGGACTTCTAATTCTAACTGTTGGTGGTGTCCTTGGGTAGATCCTTCCGGCTCTGGCGGATCATAGGACGGTTATTCCTAACCTTAGTCACCTTATAACTCCATGACTAACCTATGTTGCCATAAAACCATTTTCTTGAAAATCTCCCAAAGTGTTTGTAAATGAAAAACATGTTTGAACACTTCGAGAGTTTTAGATTTTCAGAAGTACTCCCCCTCCACATGTGCTTAAGAGTTTTGACGAAAATTTGCACAATGAGGAAGAGCGCACACTTTTGAATTGATCGACTCAAGATAGACAATCCCATGAGACACGGTTCGTTGCATAGTTAAAGAGATACATTGTCGACTTTTAGGTGACAACTAGCTCTAATAACTACCTTGAAGGTGTGGACAATCCTCGAAGATTGTCAAACCCGTCGAGTTCATGTCTACCGGAGTTTCTCGAATGGTACATTCTACTCGGACAAGTCCTTTGCGAGACACGTTTACATCACTAGCGAACTAGCTTGAAATTATTACCCGTCCCGGACAAGTCTTTTCGAGTTACTAACACTTAAGATTTCGTCAATTCATTGGTTAAGTCTGTAGCACAAAGATTCATTTGCAATTTCACAACATATTTCATATCACATAATTTTTCTCCCCCTCAAAATGGCATATAAATGTTATTTTTGACGAAATTTTGATATCGAATATGTCCATTTCGAGTTTTGTGGGAAGATTACCACAAAGAACATTTTGGTGAACAAAGTTTTTTAAGCAAATACTCCCCCTCAACAAGTGATGTTAACTTTTGAGGTTTTGAAAATCATAAAGGGAAGTACTTGTTCTTTTGAGCAAAACCTTTTTTAAAAAAGAAAGGTTTGATAGGTTTTACTCAAAAGTAAGAAACTTTCGCTCCTTTTATAAGGATTGTGGCACTGAAGCGTACCACAGGGTCCTTTCATTACTAGAACAGGTTGTACACTGTTATGTGTGCACAAGCCATTGTCATTAAATAATCACACATCCAAATATAAAATGAAACAGTTTAAGGGGTACGGTAGTCCAACAATATTTCCGGGAATGCGAGCAGGCGTTGATAGCACTTGAGAGTAATCTGGGACGACCCCTGAAGCTCTCCGAGTTACGAAGGCGGTCCCTTCGTACAACCTTTCATCGATCCGGTGATGATCCTCTTAACATCCCGTCAATCACGAGAATTCCATCGCTTTGGTGACCCAATGCCTTCATGTATCGCCGTCAACCTATAAGCCAAGCCGTCCACGACTTTCTTGATGTGTGATCCCCAAACTTATGAAGATCTCTACACGCCATCAGCGGTTGCATTGTAGTTCACTGCGGTAAACTACTCCAAACGGTTTCTTGATGAGAGTGTATTGTGGAAGATGGTTGATGTCGGGAAGTTCTAGGCGAGGTGCGGTGAAGTTGACACGTGTCGATCGATTCAACGACAAGTTGTAAATCTTCTACACGTTCACGGATCATTATGCTTCGATGAAGATGAGCAAGGACTTGATGTATTCACGTTGAATTTTAGTCGAGAATTGTCTCATTGTTCCATGTACTTTGGCAAGATACGGATCTTCAATGTCGTTGAGAGACAAGTTCGAAAGTCTCGCTTCACGTAATTCATAGTCCTTTCGTCTTGTCTTTTGACCACGATATTCTTGAGAAAGGTGTAATCCCATTTAGACGAAAGAGCTACATGCTTAATAAACAACGATCCCTTTATCATTATGCACTTCATGTTTAGATTTTCGAACTGGCGACTTTTGTAGTAGATTCTTTGGCGTTCCGGCCAATCGTTTGTTTTGATTGATGACAAACATGTAACTTGTAATACATAACGTAAAATGTACAAGTTACTTGTAATCACACTTTGTCTCAACATACATTCAACACCTCTCGATGACTCAAGTCCTCATATGTTACAACACAGTTCGTACATGTTTGTTATGTGGCATTATGATCAAACCCATTAACAAATCATTTAGAATGTTTAAAATACGTTTAGAGTCACTAAGTATTTTAATAGGTTAACCATTCTATTTCGAACCTCATTTTACATTTTGCATTTACAAGTATTTCATACAAATACTAAAGTTTACTTACACTTGACAAAATATATTTTATTTTGACAAGCACTCTTTACAAAAGGTAACTAGACATTTTATTAACTAGTTACATAATACATTTTACAAGTTTACCTTGATAAACTTTTTAATCTAAAATGGAAATACATGTTACATCATGTCATGCATCATCTTTGAAATCCTTGGAAGATCACTTGAATATTTTGGTTAGATTGACACTCAATATATCAAATGTGATCTTAGTAAGATTTGGTAATATCTTGGAAAGATTTGAAGAAAGATTTTTAGATTTTTGTCAGCACCCACGGCACCAAATTGTATAAAGGACGGAACCCTTTTAAGGGATCCTTGGTCCGTGGACGCTCCGATCCACTTTTGCCTATAAATAGAAGCCCATTGTTTTCCCATTTCTTCACCACTTCAAAACACATCTTCTCCACCTTCTTGCATACATTTAGATCAATCATTAACAATGTAGTAACATACATTAAACACCCTAATGATCATGATCATAATGCTTCTAACATTCATCTTTGTTGTAAGCATACTCTACATGTTGATCAACCAAGGAAAGCTTGGAGATCTAGCCATCCCCACTCATCACAAGCTGAAGATCTATCACAACAAGTTTAGGGAACTTGTGATCTTCATCATGAAGGCTTCCTATCAATGGAAGTTCATTTAGAAGTAGTCATTCATATCCATTAGAAATTTGTGTCATGGATCATTAGTGTAAACATCATTGCATCATAACAACACTTTCACCAAACTAGATTAGATGGTTTATGTGTTTGTGCCATAAAACACAAGGTTTATTATGTTGGGCCATAAAACATAATGGGAGTGGTTGTACCCTTGTAAAAGAACTCGACATCTAGCTTAGTGTCGGAAATATTGTATAGGCGACGTTAGGTTGGTTCTACCTCGAACTAGAACCCGGTATTTAGCTTTGTACCGGAAAAGTGTAAGCGACGATTGTAAGGTTTTCTCCACGAGAAGGGAGCTTGTTGATTTAGTGAAGTAACTCTCGAGTTGGGTACTCGGGGAGTGGAGTAGGGCGGAAAGGAGATCCGTGACCGAACCACTATAAATCCTCGTGTTCGGTTTGCACTTTCCTTTCTTTATCTCTTTACTTTTATACTTGCACTATACTATTGTTTGTGATGTGGTTTGGTGTTCATGATTGTGTGACAACTTAGTTTACTATGCTTTATATTAGTCACAAACAATAATTGGTACTTTCATATTATAACAAGCTTCATAAGCGATTTGATACTAAAGATCTAAAGTTTTTAAACGATAACGTATTCACCCCCCCTACGTTTTCACAATTGGTATCAGAGCCACGTAGCTCTTATTTTCAAAACAAATGGTTTTTAAAATAGAGTACGATCCATGTATCAAATTACCATTGAAGCACAAAATAATATGAAAAATGCTTTGCTAACTATACTTAGAAATTTTATTGTTAAATGTAACTTTGTATACAAGCTTGAAGGTTTTCTTAAAAATAAAATAAAATAAAAGTTTGTTGAAAGAACTAGTAAGTATTGTATTGTGTGCTTATAGAAAATTTACGAAGAAATATGATTTTAAAGGAGTGTTCCCCTGTTTGGGATTACTATAAATCTAGTTGAAAAATCACCTCCGTAAATGTTTAAGATAAGTTACATAAGTAGATATGTTGTTAAATATGTGTATTATATATTTACTATGAAATCTAGTAAGTTACACACGTTTTTCTATGTCAAATACTAGTTTTGGTGAATCTGTCTCGAGGACCACGGCACCAAATCTTATAAAGGCGGATCCCTTTATTTGGTTCCGTGGAATCCGTCTCAGACAGATATGCGATTTTGGGCAACTTCAAAAATCATAACTAATTAACCGTAAGTCCGCACGAGTCGAGCCACCTATCATTTTAAAGGGAATTGAGTCTACTTTCACTTAAAAATACTTTCATGGCCTGAGTCTAATTTTAAATAAGTAAAATAGACCAAATACTACAGTATGTCTAAAATATTAAGTTTCGCTTTAACATAAAAACTAAAAATTTTGAATCAAACAATTTAAGTTGGTATTCTTAGAACTTTGATACAACTTCTTTTGAAACTTATTAATTTGGTAATATGTTTAAAGGAAACTAATCAAGCTTGGTATACATCGTCATATTTAAACGCTAAATGATGAAAAGTGTTTTTCTTGTCATACTATGCTAAATGACCACTTGTTTATGTTGTTTGCATATATGTTGCTTGCTTATTTTCAAATTGTTGTTTTCACTTGTTTGTTGCATAATATAAGTGTCAATCTTGCCATGTTATTTATTCGCTTGCTTGACGATTTCTTGTTTATGCACAATAGGACATTTGCTAGATTTTGTGCACTAAGTTGGAAAATTGTTTTACCATCACTTATAGACTTAGATCACTTCTTTTGCATAGGTTATACTAACATCTCGCATAACTTATGAAATGTCATAACTCACTTAGCAATGAGTACTAAGTAAATTAGTCAAGTACTTTGAAAAATGGAAGTTTTAAGAGAGTGTTTGGTACAAGGACAAAAACAATGTTGTATGATGTAATTTATTTGTTTTTTCTTTGTAGGGTGATAATATGACTTAAAACAATGTTGTATGCTAACCGGTTTATGCAGGGGGATAGCACAAGTGTGTTATCAAATTTTACCCATTTTCACTTTCATGTGAAAATCGTTAGCCCTTGGTCAAAGTCTATGCTCCACTATATTTGTATATGTGTTATCGACTTTTCCTAACTAGAAATAATTAATGTCACATGTTTTAAGCAAGATTTCAGGTTTCGGAAAAGTTCTCGACACCTAAAAAAACTGTTCTGTGGTGATTTTTGGTGTCCACGGATCAGACGGCACCAAAGATTTGGTACCGTCTGTTATAGAAATTGGTACCGCCATACTTATAGCGGACCAGTGGCACCAATTTAAGGGTTCCTTTGTGTAAAGAAATGGTGCCGTGGATTCTCTGGTAAGTTGTTTAATTTTACTATATCCCGCAATCTAATTTGCCAAATTTAGTTTCGGGATAGTTGTTAATGCATATCTTTCATATCTCATTCAACACATCCTTAATGGATTAACTTAGGATGTTTGACATGATCTTAGACACTTCCATCTCATTAGAAACTACAATCTTTGTATGGATTAACCTCAAATAAGCAACTTAAGAAAACCACTAGGATTAGCATTCGATCTTGTTGCTTCATTACCTTGAACTCCTCATCTTCAGACTCATTACCTCTCAACATCTCATCACCCATTCAAGATGTGAACTTTCTAAACTTGAGTACTCCAACTCCACCACCAAAATCAGCCACCATCATCCAAAACACCTTCACTACCAAAGTCTCCAAAACTTGTACTTTGTGCAAACACCACCAACATCTCCTCACCCGTTTGCGGATGACTTAGATGACTTACCAAGACTAACAAATCTAGACTCATTACTTGCAAAGATATCATACACAAGTCTATCATATGACTATAGATATTGTTTTGTATCTACATGTATTGCCTCACTTGGTTAACATGAAAATAATGTGTCATCCTTCAAGACGATAAGTATTTACATAGAGTCATAACTCACACGTATGTTAAAGACATACTATCAAGTCTTGTTATCCTTGAGTTCAATCTAAGCTTTATAATCTCAACAAATTAGGATTGACAACTTAAGTATTTCATCCGAAATATTCAAGTATATGCGACTTACGATTGTAGTCATTAAAAGTCATATCCGAAAAATCAACACCCAAGTATTTTAACAACACATGTTGAAACACTTATCCAAAACAAACAACCCATTGTGCCACTTATCCTCTTTGACACCTACTATCCTCTTCCATCTTTTGGCACCATTAAGCGTATTGCTCATGATCTTCCAAGAGTATCCTTTAAATCAAACGTCCCTTTCAAGGTGAACCTATACCTCACCCCTAAGCTTCATAGACATGACCAAAACTTCAAGCACTTCACCCACTAGTTGTAGCAACCAATGAACCATAAGAATTAGTATTCGTACTTTTTGTGTTCAACATCTATGGACAAATAATCAACCTAAGTACTCCCATAGCACAACAAACCCCTACATCACCACATCCTTATTTAGACACACTAGAAGACCTACCACCTAGATCAACCAATCCACCATCCTTACCATCATTTGAATTAGATTGAGTGTATTGCTCAAAAGCCTTTGTGTCCAACACTTGTATTGAATCAAATGCACGTTTGAACAAACTCAACCATCCTTTCCCACATATAAGGACTTAGATAATTCATTATGGCTAGAACCTCAACTATCAAATAAGCATGGTGCTCTTGGTAATTGTTGTCAATGTCCACTAGGTATAAGTAGTACTACCTTCACAAATTATCAAAGTATTAGTAATACTTTGTCGTTAAACTTCGCATAAATTTCGTTAAACCTCAAATCAACATTTTAACAACATATGTTAAAATGCAATCTCAAAGCCAACATCATACACCCCAAGCAACAATGACTTTTGAGGAGTATACATAAGAAACTCGAGTGAATTCCTCTTGTCATCATCTAGTGAATATAATCTTGAGACCAAGTTTATTTAGATGGGACTATCCGATTCAAACACTTTGGCTTCATATCTTCATTTAGGAAAACATGATGTTTTGAAGAACATTATGACTAAGATTCATGCGTTAAGATTTCATCTTGTTAAAAGGATATTGTATATCCTATGCATCATTCTTGCGACATAAATAGTTGTGTTACAAGAGATTTCATTACACCTCATTGGCTAAATGATCTTGAAACAAACATCTACAAGTTCTATGAACTAGCATATCCAATTCATCTTGTCATACTTGTTTTCATAAGCATGATAACTTTATCCCATGGGATAATCTCATTTGTTGAAAGATACTATTTGTATCTATTTCCTTTCAAGCGTACATCATAACCTAACCTTGCTCAAACCGAGTGCACATCCAAGGTTAAAACTACACATCTTTAGAGCATACACAAGATCTATTGAAGTTGGTAACCTCACTTAGATTCTTGTTAAATAAAATACCAAAGAGCTTTCTTGAGAACGTTCTTAGTTTAACATATTCCATTCTCTAGTCTTAGATGATCAATTCACATTTAAATTACACACTTCAACTCAACATAAAAGATGTCATCCATTAGATCATACAATTAGCTGTGTAATTTGAACAACTTTAGATTCTAAACACAAGATTAAAACACATTGTTTATCAAACACACCATTGTTAAAATTCATGTGTATAACATGACGTCTTCATCACCTTAGTTATATTGCATATTAGTTAAGTCACATTAAGCCAAGTATTGGTAAACTATCATCTTTTATGCACTTTAATATGCAAAAGTAGGAGTTCCCATCTTTCTAACATGAGAATGACTACTGGAGAACCTATTGCACTAGAAACTCAATTTGACCTAACGATTGAATTGCTTCCGAGAGAAGTTGGGTATGTGGAATCACCGTAAAAATGGTCGTGTTTAGCCTTAATTGAGCACCGCTAGTAATAGTCTCATATTCATTCTCCAACTTGAAAATCTGTATTCCTATACTTGCCTAAAGTAAGTGTTAAAACATTGATAGTTCGCCTCGCCTTAGGAATACTAATCAAACAAGTAGTATATATGACTTTTCTTTTAAAACCACTTGCATTGCACTTACATGTGTTGATTACATGTTCTTGTTTGATACGATAAGTTGATTTGACATTATCTTAGTGTTTGATAACTAGTCAAATGTGTAAACCTTAGTACGGTTTTATCTTTATAATGCTTGTATTCTTGTTTCATGCTACTAAACGTTTAAACCTAAAACTTTATTTGCATGATACTTACTTTTGAATTAATTTTAGCATGATTAACATGTTACTTATGAAATCATAATATGTCATTTTGATACGTGATAATTCTGATATGATAAGTTTGTGTTTGAAAGCTATTAGTTGGCATTCATTATATCTATGTGTAGTATGATCCAAATGATACATGCTCCAAATTGTTATGTCTTAAACATGGCTTGCATGAATCTTTCATCTTGTTTCTTTTTCTTCTTGTCACACTATTTGTTTGCTACATGTGCACATATAATATGTCAAAGTGCTTTTGGTATGACAAACTTTTAGAAGCCTTTTTATCTTACAAATTAATCACATAGATTGTTGTGTTAATTTACAAGCCAAGTATGCTTAAGCGTCTAAGTCTAACGACAAAACAATCTCAAAATGAAATGTCTTGAATAAAGTTGTATTCTTGCATAATATGATTGTCTTGATGCTATCTTGTATGGTGATTTCTTGTCTACTAAAGTGCAATGTGTTTTTGCTTATATAATATGTTATCATTTGATTTCTATCATGTTAACATCTTTTGTCACTAACAAATTTGTTTTGTAGGTTGATAACAAATTATTTGTTATCTCAATTGGTTCTAACTTGTATATGCTCATTTTGCATAATCCCCTTTATTGCTACGTAGATTAGTACTATGCTTTATGGGACCCCTACACTTGCATATAGTTTAAAAGCATATAGAAAAATTCTCAGAGGGTTGGCTTTGCATTTTTGTCTTTCAACCGACCTCTTTCCAAATCTCATTTTCGCTTCCGCTTTCCAAAAATCACCTCCATCATTATTTAGTTATAACAATACTCTGATCCTCTTTACTTCCTATTAGGAAACCACATGCCTCATCATACAATCATCTCGTATTAATCGAGAAGAGGTACGTGACTTTAAGGATGAAGTTCATTGTATGCTAACCATCATCCAGAAAAACATCACTAAGCTCATCTCTTTCGTTAACCCAAATAACCTCCTAAACACTTTGTTGTCATTCCTTATTTGATACATTACACATTATGTTGGATGTCCACCAATTAAGGGGGAGAGAAATCCATTCACATAATTGTCTTTTGTCAAAATTTATGTCTCTTAGACTCTAAAATACCAACACATAGATAAACACCACTTAGCTAAAAATTGGTTCACGAAACCACAACTAGGTCAACCTTTTTAACTCTTTATCACAAGTTTGCACCAATACCTCATCAAGTGAAAAACGCATCATGTGTTTTTACAAAACGTCTTCATCTCCACATATAGGATTTTCCTTAAACTAGCACCTTACAACTTCACTATCTAGAACACCATCATAGGATCTTATCCTTTTCTCGCTTATCATGCATGTCCTTGTCAGTGCAAACAAGATATTAATCAAAACAGCCATTCCCAACACGTTGGTCTATCCAACTCTCACTTATATGATGTCATTCTCATCCTCATATAGGTACTCATTATTATTATTAGTATTTTCCATATTGTCTTCACTTCTTTTCAATGTGGTAATCATCCATGTCCATCAAAACCATGCTAATACTACCTTTCCCATTGTCACCTAGAATAGGTCATTTTTATAATTCGTGTCAATCAATGAACGAATTTATCTTCATGTTATCACTTTTATACTTTTTGGTATCGTCATTATAATATTCTTAGATAGAATGCATTATTGATTACTCTTGGGTTGAAGCATATGAGAACTTGCTCAAAACAATAGATTGTTAGCATCAATAAATCATTCAAATCATAACCCTTATGCATCATTGAAATGCAATGTCCATTCACATTTTTTTTTCCTCTTAGCTTTGGTCACTTGACATGACGAAAGGATTGCATGAGTCCATATTTTTATATTTGCTATACATACGAGTTTATAACTCCTTAATAGCTTCCTACCTAATCACCACCACCTTCCATCACCACTTTTACTAATCATCACCACTATGGATTAGCGAAAACTTGCTTTTGTAAATCTCGAGTCATCTACCATCACCACATGAATCCTACTAGTAAACTGACACCAACACTATCACCACTAGTGGCACACCCGGTGAAAGACTTCATATCTTCTTTCTAGGAACTATTTTGTAGGCTTTTATCATATTATATTCTCACTTTTCTTATGATTGTAATTAGGAGACTACACTTCATGAGATCTTTGATTATATCATTTATCACATATATACATCTTATTTTTCTTTGTGAAAAAGATGAAATATATTGCACTAATGTTTTTCATTGTAGGTTCATCATCATATACACTCGATTGTATATAACTTACTCATCTAAGGATGAAGTTTGCATCAATTATTTTTCTTATTTTAGGTGCTTCTTGACACCCTAGAACAAGGAGGAATATCCTTTAAGCAATCATATTGCATCGTCTATACACTTGGTTGTATATGACATATTTGTCTAAAGACAAAGCTTCTATTATACTAATATTTATTTTGAAGGTTCATCTTGACGCCCTAGAGCAAGGGAGCTTCCGTCAAGAATTCTTGAATGCATCTTATACACACTTTGTTGTATATCACTTACTCGTTCAATGACGAATATAGTTTTGCACTAATATTTGTTTTGTAGGTTTTAATCATACCCGACACCTCAAACAAGGGGAGCAACCGTCAGGGGAGCATGCACGCATTTAGCATCATTCTCACTTTTCAACAAGCATGTGCTTCGATAAAAGTGGAGAAAATAGGCTAACATTGCTATGCATTTTCTTTTCATATATTTCTCATAATTTTTGTTGCATAAAACTAACCTTGATGTAGGTTAAGCCTCTTTATTTGATCCATGGATCCGCTACCAAACAAGGGACGAATTGAGTAGAAGATTTAACTTCACTAGGGATGATGCAAGCTTGCCTTTTGGGGAGAAATAAAGTTAAACTCTAAGGACACACCCTTTTTGTTTCGACAAAAGGGGGAGAAGAGTGTAAACGGAGAAGGTAATGTAAAGGTAGTAAGGATAAAAGTAACCTTTTACATTTTACTTTATATTACGTTTACATATATTTGTCATCATCAAAAAGGGGGAGATTGTTAGTGCAAATATTACGATATTTAATCTGTACAGTCTCGTTTGTTTTGATTGATGACAAACATGTAACTTGTAATACATAATGTAAAATGTACAAGTTACTTTTAATCACACTTTGTCTCAACATACATTCAACACCTCTCAATGACTCAAGTCCTCATATGTTACAACACAGGTTCGTACATGTTTGTTATGTGGCATTATGATCAAACCCATTAACAAATCATTTAGAATGTTTAAAATACGTTTAGAGTCACTAAGTATTTTAATAGGTTAACCATTCTATTTCGAACCTCATTTTACATTTTGCATTTACAAGTATTTCATACAAATACTAAAGTTTACTTACACTTGACAAAATGTATTTTATTTTGACAAGCACTCTTTTACAAAAGGTAACTAGACATTTTATTAACTAGTTACATAATACATTTACAAGTTTACCTTGATAAACTTTTTAATCTAAAAATGGAAATACATGTTACATCATGTCATGCATCATCTTTGAAATCCTTGGAAGATCACTTGAATATTTTGGTTAGATTGACACTCAATATATCAAATGTGATCTTAGTAAGATTTAGTAATATCTTGGAAAGATTTGAAGAAAGATTTTTAGATTTTACGTCGAGCACCCACGGCACCAAATTGTATAAAGGACGGAACCCTTTTAAGGGGTCCTTGGTCCGTGGACGCTCCTGATCACTTTTGTCTATAAATAGAAGCCCATTGTTTTCCCATTTCTTCACCACTTCAAAACACATCTTCTCCACCTTCTTGCATACATTTAGATCAATCATTAACAATGTAGTAACATACATTAAACACCCTAATGATCATGATCATAATGCTTCTAACATTCATCTTTGTTGTAAGCATACTCTACATGTTGATCAACCAAGGAAAGCTTGGAGATCTAGCCATCCCACTCATCACAAGTGAAGATCTATCACAACAAGTTTAGGGAACTTGTGATCTTCATCATGAAGGCTTCCTATCAATGGAAGTTCATTTAGAATTAGTGATGAGTGTCTAAATACTCATCATTTTGTACCAATTAAAGCTGCAAAACATCCGAAAACACTTAAATGCATCAAAATGATTAAAATATCACAAATAAGTGTTTTATGTGTTTTAAATGCAAAATATCAAAATCGGTGAAAAACGTACCAAGTTTGCATAATTAGCAGTTTAGTCCCCAGTTTCAAAAGTTGTCAAAAGCAGGTCCCTGGTAAATCAAAATAAAGAGAAATGTCATTTTAAGTCCCTAGGATTCTTAAGTTGTCAAAGCGGTCCTTGAGATTTAAATTTACAAATTTACAACTTGGGTCCTTTAACTTTCAATAATTACAACTTAGGTCCTTAACTTTCAAAATGACAAGTTAGGCCCTTAACTTTCAAAGACCTGTCAAGTTTGGCCCTTGGGTTATAAATTCGAGAATGTGCAAGTTTGGTCCACGGAAAATCGAAAATGGCGAATGGTCCTCATCTTCGAAAAGTGCAAACAAACCCTTGTAATAATACTAAACTAAGCATGTGACCACCTTGATACAATTGTGACCGCCAAAACACGTGACCCTCCCTTTTGGACCTTTGGTCAAACCTCGATCAAACAAACCTTTGCCCCAACTGTTTATCCTCTTCACCCCAACTTGCACTGTGCAACATGTGCCACCATCACCTCACCTTTTCACCTTATCCCTCCCCCTCATCATCACCTTACCCACTACAATAAATGCCACCCCTAGTGCTATATCAGAGCCCAACTCTCAAAACTAGATTTCCCGCCATTTTTGATCCAATGGCCAACATGAATCCTAGACATCCAATGGCCAAGTTTATTGCTGGGATTCACTCAGAAGAGAGAGAAAAGACAAATGGGACTATAAAGAGAGGAAGAAAGAGGCAAGAGAAGCAGTAGTTAATTTTTATTTTTACATGTATGTCGTATTTCATATTTCTGTTTTTAATTAAGCTTTAAGTTGTAATGTTTTGTTTCAATATATCAAATTAAGTCATTTAAGTGTATTAAAACTATTATCAAGCAGCAATTAAAGTTTTTTGTCACAATCTCATGTTTATGCTCACTGTTGCAATTTGCAATTTCAAAATCTGGTATTTAAGTTATAATTAGCTTATTTATAAGCTCAAACAAGTTTACACAAGCTTTTCATAGCTTTTTGTAAGCTTGTATTCCAGTTTCAAGCAGTTTTGGAAATTGGTCAACATAAGTCAAAATGGAGCAAATATGGGTGTAAGTTTGGAAATGGGCTGATGCAGTGCTTGGAATGGGTTGGCAATGAAGTAGAATAGTGGTATTTTCCAAAATTTGATTCGTAAAACCGTCAAGTTTTATCACTCAAGCCGCCACTTGTGAATGGCCGGCCGTAACAAACTTAAAACGGGTTAAGCACGAATGCAATGAAGATCTGGGAGTATAGTGTTTCCCAGTCGTTATGTCCCAATGAAGTATGCGAAGAATCACCAAACGAATAGTGATCGAAAGATTTGAACGGAAAAAGGATTTGGAATGATTATAACTACAGAAGAAGCTCATAAACTAAAGGGGCTTAAATGCAAATTAAAGAAAGTTAAAAGATAAAAATATTAAATAAGCGCTATCACTATTTTTACAATGATGTTTTTGTTTTATGTTTTATAAAACTTAATTTAAAACTACGTGACGTCTAAATAAAAGCGTGAAACTTATACAATATTAATCCTAAAAATATGAAAATGATATTTTTACAAACCTAATGATATAAGAAAATTTTAAGAAAAAGAAAATTATTTTATAACTATTTATCTAATTATTATTAATTAAAACTATTTTTAACTATTAAATAATAACCTAAAATACAAGAAATTAGGAAATAAAGCTAGAAAAATAAAATTTTGACTTGGAAAAATCTAAAATAACAAAAAGAATTTTCAAAACTATTTGTGTATTTTTACGAATATTTTCTATTTTCTATGAATTAAAAACTATTAAAAACTAATTAAATTACTTAAAAATACAATTTTAACTAAGAAAAATTTGGAAAAATATTTTTTAGCTTTTATATTTATCTTAACTTAAGAAAATGAAAAATTATTTTTGAAACTTTTCTTAATTTTTGTATTAAATGCTAATTAAAAGGGCTAAAAGCGAATTAAATCAAGAAAAATACTAAACTGACCTAGAAAATGTGAAAAAATCAAGAAAAGTCTATTTTAATATGATGAATCTAAGAAAAATAGAAAAAACAGTGCTTATGTGGAGGAATATGGAACTGCAATTGAAACTGCTTATAAATAAGCACTTGTGAAAAGCAAATGGTACTAAATAAGCACCACACTGATACAGAAGCAATATTATGCTAAAAGAACTCAAATGAAACAAGAAACAACAATCCTAAACCTCTGAGTTGCAAGCTACCAAGATTTGAGGTTT
Organism: Chrysanthemum lavandulifolium; assembly: GCA_022545495.1. Classification (NCBI taxonomy): domain Eukaryota; kingdom Viridiplantae; phylum Streptophyta; class Magnoliopsida; order Asterales; family Asteraceae; genus Chrysanthemum; species Chrysanthemum lavandulifolium. The sequence goes on from CM040243.1 coordinate 150,695,547, forward strand.
TGAGCATATGTGCTAAATCAGCTTTTGGGGTACTACTTGCAGCTTAAAGACAAGATTCCTAATAAGCTAAAAATGAAAAACAGAAGTTGGAGTCTAAACTAGACCTGGCCAAGAGTTGGTAAACCAAAAATCAGACCCAGAGAAGCTCTGAGGAGCTTTTGACAAACCTGTCAATAATCTGAGAAAACTCAGCTTTGACTGAGTCCATGAACAGGGCACTTAAGCCCTGTTTGACAAGCTCAAATGGAGCTTAAGAAAAATTTGTAAAATTCCACAAAAATGATAATAATAAAATAGACCAGCTGAAGTTTTTGTAACCTTATTTTCACTTGATTTGATCTAGAAATGAAGTAATGAAAAATCACTCCAGTTTGGCTCAAAACCACTTTTCAGTTTTTTGACTTTTTGAGTAGTTAAAGAACTTTGACTTTGATGAGATTTGCAACCAATTGTTGGACTGATCTTGTTGTATTATGATGAAATGAAGCTAATACAGGCTATGTTTAAGTATTCTTAACACAAAACAAGGATCCACTTTTCAAAATCTTAACAGTTAATAGTTTTAAGGCAGGTTAGCATGTGATTTTGACTTCTAGCCTTGCACACACAAAATATTGGTGAGATGAGTTCAATTAGTCATTCATATCCATTAGAAATTTGTGTCATGGATCATTAGTGTAAACATCATTGCATCATAACAACACTTTCACCAAACTAAATTAGATGGTTTATGTGTTTGTGCCATAAAACACAAGGTTTGTTATGTTGGGCCATAAAACATAATGGGAGTGGTTGTACCCTTGTAAAGAACTTGACATCTAGCTTAGTGTCGGAAATATTGTATAAGCGGCGTTAGGTTGGTTCTACCTCGAACTAGAACCCGGTATTTAGCTTTGTCTTGGAAAAAGTGTAAGCGGCGATTGTAAGGTTTTCTCCATTGAGAAGGGAGCTTGTTGATTTAGTGAAGTAACTCTCGAGTTGGGTACTCGGGGAGTGGAGTAGGGCGGAAAGGAGATCCGTGACCGAACCACTATAAATCCTCGTGTTCGGTTTGCACTTTCCTTTCTTTATCTCTTTACTTTTATACTTGCACTATACTATTGTTTGTGATGTGGTTTGGTGTTCATGATTGTGTGACAACTTAGTTTACTATGCTTTATATTAGTCACAAACAATAATTGGTACTTTCATATTATAACAAGCTTCATAAGCGATTTGATACTAAAGATCTAAAGTTTTTAAATGATAACGTATTCACCCCCCTACGTTTTCACGGGTTGTTTTGGGGCTCGGGGACTTCCTCATCGTCACCACCGGTGTATTCGAAATGATCACGGTTTTCTCTGTCGGGGTGGTGACTCGAGTCTGAGGTTTGTCGTGAAGAGCGTGGAGGAGATCGTTGTTGAGATGGAGTCCTTTGGGGTGGAGGTTGCATGGAGGATGATTCACCGTTTTCTTGACCGTTTAGGATCTTTATCTTTATCTTTATCTTTATCCTTATCTTCATCGTCTCTTAGATGCTTGACCTCTCGACTTGCTCCTTGCATGAAGTCTTGAGTTGATATTCGGTAGTGCCTCAAATAGTTTACTTTCATCGAGGTGAAAGTTGCAGATCGTTGAGACATTTGTAGCACCAACTTGGAAATCAACTCTGCATCAAAGAGCTGTAGGCTCCATTGTATTGATCGTCATTGTAACCGGAGTGGATTGCATTGTTTGCTTGACCAATTTCATGAGATTTGGATAGAGGCTGTCGGTGAACATCTCCGTGTAACTCCGAGGAGCAGTGTCGGTAGGAACTTGTGAGTGTAGCCCCTAATCATTTCGTTCGGTTCCCTTGGACATCTCGTTGCATGAACTTGGATATACTCCCTTTCATTTGACATCTTGTCTATCTTGTCATTTATAAGATTGATCTTTGTCGACTAGTTGATTCAACTTCTTGTTGGTCACGTCTTTCTTCCCGACACCTTGGCGACTTTGACAATCTTGGTTTTAGCCGGGATATCCAAGAGTCGGTTGGTTTCTTCACAGATTTAGATGTGGATCTTGTTGTTCCTTTGGATTGTGGAGGTGAAGAGTGAAAAGAGCGAGTCGATGATGAGGAGACATGAGGTGACTCCGGGTCCTTAGGTGGCTCGAAGTTTCCTCCTTGGGCGCTTGGGACTGTCTAGAAGAAAAGTATCATAATCAAGATCTTCATCATTTCGGACTTAGCCGTTTCATCGGTCTTAGTATCATCACGAGAGTTTTCTCGTCTTTTCCATGTCGGTTCCTCTATGTCATAGTTGATGGAATCCTCTATCGCCTTTGTTGTTGTTCGTGGGTGGTGGTACGGTTTCCTTATCGGGTTGATTAATCGCATCGAGGCCCCGGTGTGGCTTGCGTTCCACCACTTGACCCTCCGGGGCCACGAGTTTGATCCTTCTGAATTCATCGGCAAAATATTTGAGTCGAGGCTTTTCAACTTCTTTTGATATTCTCTTTCCTCATCAAATGATTCTTCTTGAACTTTCCTTATCATGCTCAAGCACGTGAGTTTTCCCTTTCCTTTATCTCGCTTTTGGGTGGGAGGTTTTGCTCTTGTTTGTGTGTCATCGGTTGGAGTTTGAGTAGAAGACCTCTTCGTCGATTCGATATTCTTAGAGCTTTCATCCACTAGCTTTTGTTGCGGTTCGGGCTTGGGAATAGGAATAGGAATGGCTTCCTTAGATGGAACTATCCTTTTGAGAATATGTGATCTCTTAGGAAACTTTCGACTCTCGATTGCTTGTAACACTTCTGCTTTGCCTCTCTGGTTTTCCTAGTAGGTGTCTGGGAGGACTTATCATCAAGAAAACCTACTTTGCCTTCATCAACTGCTACGGATACCTTTTGTATGAATAGAGTTGTTTGTTGCATCGGTTAGAAGATCCGCAACACTGCACCCTGTTTCTTTGTTGTAGATTCCTTAAATCTGACTGTGAGTGTAGGCTCATACAACATGGGGTGATTGTTGGGGTCATTGGTTCTTAAGGGGATATCAGGGTTATACCCTAGAGCTCTTTGAATCAGCAATTTTGTATATCTGATGTATGGGATCTTGGAGCCAAGCTTTTTGAGGAATGACATGATGTCGTCCCATATCAGAGCTTCAACTTCAATGTGTTTCATGTTGACCAAAGCCCAAAAGATCTATAATTCCATGAGCTTGGGATGCTCATAGCCATTATCACGTCTAGAAACAGATTTGGTGATGATAATGTAGAGGGTTCTCCATGGCTGAGGAATATTCTTAAGATCCACGTATGAATGCTTTGTGATTACTCCTGTAGCTTCGTCATAACCAATGTCGATCATGAGCTGAACGCCTCTTGATTGGTGTGGCATTGTATTGGTTGGCTCGATACGAGGAATGAGAAGAACAACCCTTAAGTCTTTGGTGTGATGGTGACTTGTTTGTCATTGGCGTCATTATCACCGTCACGAATTTTGACCTTTGATCTTTCGCATTGTATGCAGGCGGTGAATGTAGATCTCGGCCATGAGCGGAATTGGTGAGCATGTTCGATAAGGGTGATTCTTCGAATGTCCACAGCTATTAAGCAATAAGACTACGGCGGTGAGACTATCAAAATCAACACGAAGGTTGTTCTTTCCAATCTTCATCGGATAGCCATTAGGAAAGATATCTTCAGCGGTGAGAGCGTTTGGTGCTTCCACGTTTTGCATTTGAGTGTCCATGTCGTGATTCGAAGATATTTAGCCAAAAGAACCAACATATCGAAGACATTACGTTAGTCAACGGATGGTTTATTGTCTAATTATTGAATGTGATATGTCGATGATTATTCTGAGTCAATGTCACTTGTTAGTCCAATAGTCCAAAGGCGTCGTGATAAGTTTCGTGAGTTGATTAACTTCAAGTTTTAAAGTTTATGTTTTCACTTATTTTTCACAACTTATTAAACATTTAAACTTATAGTGACATTATTGGTTTCGTGGCGTTATGATTTATTTATTTACAAGTTTGCACGCGTAACAATTCATAATTAAGGTTAAAATTAGGCTTAGGCGTAGAAATGGCAAGCTTATGCGTAAACATGAGTGGTATACACGTAAATGTAGGCTTATGCGTAGGTTCTTGACTTACGCGTAGGAAAAGAGGACCTTATGCGTAGAGCTTACGCGTAAGCGTATATGGAACCTTACGCGTAAGGCTTATTCGTAAGAGTCAACCTTATGCGTAGGAGTTTTTGCCACGCATATCCTTCACAGGATACGCGTAGTCCCCAATGTAGAACCTTACACGTAAACGTTACGCGTAAGATTTCTCTTACGCATAACATGCTACGCGTAATGTGATCCTTATGCGTAGATGGCAAGTAACCTTGATTCTGAATTTTCACGCGTAGAAAACCTGAAATAAGTTCATGATATCACCAATCTTAACACATACATTCAATCTTTATCAGTTCAAACCATGAATACTCATTAAACAGTTATGCGTAGAAACAGATTACGCGTAAGCTTAAAACCCTAAAGTTCAATTTTTACGAATAAGTGTTCTAGCCATAGGAATTGCACCAAAGTTTTTCTGGGATGTATAGGAAGCATCGATATCAACCTTATCACTTTACCAAGCAAACCCAACACACGTAACCCAAGTTACGCGTATAAAACGTGAAACACAAACACAAACAAAGCGTAGAAATAAGATGAGAAAGATGGTGACTTGATGTTTATACAAAACCGTGTATGTGAGAGGATAAAGATAAACACAATAAGTTGTATATTCCTTGAGAGAAAAAACACACACACACACTTTCAAGCACACCCTCAAATGACATATTTGAGGGGTATTTATAATACAAGAGGATGATGCCCTAAAAGGCTTGGCCATGGGCCTCGAGTTGGACTTGGATTGGGCTTGGGTTACTTAAACTTATACAAGGCTAGCATATCTTAACTAATAACCAATTAGCTTAGCCCAATCCACGAGCCCGTTGACTATTCTATCACGATATCTAACACACGTTACAAAGTTCCTAATCGTGAATGACCATCACTTCTAATAAAAACTATTAAGGCTAACAATCTCCCCAAGGGTGGTCATTCAAATGATGCTCCACTTGATTAGGTCTTTACTTTTCTCGAGCTTGAACTTTGTGTGTAGATATAGAATAGTCTTGATTCTTTGTTCCTTCATGCTTTGTGATCGAGATAATGTGGTTGTCTGCCGTTGTCAACCGTTGGTTAGGTGTCTCCACGTCTTTCTCCACCATGCTCACACTTCTATTTGTCTTTTGGTTACCAATGATGTAGTTCTCGAGTCTTTAAACTTTGTAGATTCTTTGACATTGACGAAGAATCATCTTTAACTTTGAGTTGCCTTTGATTTTGATGAGAACTTTCATGTGTTGTTGGTATGAGCATGTGGAGAGTCTGCACGATCCATCCGCTCGGAGCTTCCATAAGAAGAAAACATAAAAGCAGGTTAGTAATAAGCGGTTCGGCACTTACAAGTTTGAATTTCGAGGGTGTTAATGACATAGTGTGAAAACACATCTCTAATTCTCACAAAGGCCGTTCTGAGCTGAGTCCCACAAGTGAGATAACGCGATATACCAAAGTACATCTGATTCGGATGAGTCATTGAAGTACACGAAGCATCACCACGATTGTAGACCGTTTGAGACACACTAAGCGTAATCCACGGGAGTTACGAAGTGACTGCTTTGTCGGTGCTTGATGTTGACCACGGGGAGTTTCCATTCAATCATTGAAGATCACGGATGTGAAACTTCTCATAAATGTTACGGCGATTGCTAAGATCTGCGTGGGACTCTATAATATATCACTTGTGTCCTTATTGATGAACAACAAGCGATGTCATGTCAAGTGTTCCTATGAGATCTTTTGATGAATCTCGTGGCTCTAGACTCAATAGTGCATTTTGGTTTTCTGAGCGGAGACTAGGAGAGGGTCTCCTTCTTCAATACCAACGATCTCTAAGAGAAAGTCGATAGATTATGTAGGGTTCCGGTGAGAATGAAACAAATCCTTTTAAGAGGAATTGAGTGGCTAGAAGGTTTAGTGCGGTCGTCCTTTGGGTCCATGGCGTCTTTGTCTTCAATACCGGTGTCATCTAGTGACAACCGATAGCATATGAATTGAACCGGTTTACGCCTAAGGTTGAATATGGAGGCTATTTCTTTTCACCCTTTCTTTTACATTTCTTTTAATTCTTCAACCCTTCTTTCTCCTTTCTCACATTACTCCTTTTTCAATCATTCCTAAGGACTTCTAATACTAACTATTTGTGATGTCCTTGGGTAGATCCCTCCGCTCTGGCGGATCATAGGACAATTTCCTATCCTTAGTCACCTTATAACTCCATGATTGTCCTATTGTTGCCATAAAACCATTTTCTTGAAAATCTCTCGAGTGTTTATGATAGAAAACATGTTTGGAACACTCAAGAGAGTTTTATATTTTGAAACACTCCCCTTCACATGTGCTTATAAGTTTTGTGAAATCGCACATAGGGTAGAGTTCGCACTTTTGAATTGATCGACTTTAAATGAACAAGACCGATTCGAGACACGTTTACATCACTAGAGAACTAGCTTGAAATTATTACCCGTCTGGTCAAGTCCATAGAAAGTTTCTCGAGATGGTACATGATTCCTCGTCAATTCATTGGTTTCAAGCGAGTCGAGCTCTTTTGAGATTCAAACAACGATCATTAAACCTTTTGATCACATTTTAATCACGTTTCTCCCCTCAAAAATAGCATATCTATGATGTTTTGAAACAAAATGATTAAAAGATATGTTTTAAAAGCATTTGGAGAAAGCGATTTAGCATGAATTTTGGAACAATTTTGGTTTTATACTCCCCATAGAAAGCATATTTTCATCTGAAAATTTAGAATCAATTAAGGGTTTAGAGGAGTTATCTTGGTACCAAATGTGAGAGATTTTGAAAAATCTTTTGAAAATTTCGAATCAATGGTACATAAGATGAAGAAGATTTTAAAAATCTTTTGAAGATATTGAAGAAGAATTATCTTCATTTGTTTTAGGATAAGTGCTCGATATTTATGAAAATCGATTTTGCGTAGCACTTTCCTTTCTTTAAAGATCGGGTTGCAATCGGAAATACTTACAAGCCATTGTTTTTAGGAATAGTGCTTGAAAAATATTTAAAACCTTTGATTTTGATAAGCACTTTCCTTTCTTTGAAGCGGGTCTGAATCGATGTGTTCGAAGCCATTATGTTGAAGTCCGGGTTTCGTCTTGAAGTATCTGAAAGCCATTTTTTGAAGAAATTTTGAGAAGCGACATGTTTTAGAAAACATTTAAAGAACTCTCGCTCAAGCATCATACATGCCCGTATCATTGTTGAATGACATTTCTAGATACGTCTGAATATCGATTATACAAGAGACATGTCGTGAGAAGAATATTTTGGATTTTTGATTTTATATTGTTTTGTATTTTTGAAAATTTTATATTTTTATATTTTGCTTTTGTTGGTTTTATAAAAGAAATGGAAAATCAAAAATAGAAGATAGAAAGAATGATGAAGAAGAGTTAAGAGTGGAATTGGAACCCTCCGATGAGATTGGGTTCGAGATATATTGATTCAACACTTTTACAAGTGCACCAAAGAAGAAGAGTTTTCACAAATAACGATGTTAGAAGTACAAGATTCCTCACGGTGAGGGTGATCACTATCAACGGTTGTAGTGGTTTCGACTTCCTTATCCCGATGATTGTCACTATTATACGTGTTGGTGCAAGTATCAAAAATCTTTCTGTGGGAATCCATCTAAGACCTATTTTGTTGAAAACTTTGCCCGTGGGTATCCACCTAAGGTAAGATCTAGGAGTTGTTTTCTTATCGGATGCGTGGAAGACTCATTTTAGAAAAACTACGTCTGAAGAGATCCACCTATTAGGTTTCTTTTGTTTGTCATTTTATCAACGGGCTTGTTTCTATTTGGTGTCTTAGTGGATTGTGCCTTGCACGAGAATTATCTTTCTTGAGATATTGTGAGACACATGCATCATGATTAGTGAAAAGACACATTTTTACATGTAGTACGAGACAAATTCAATATTCTTGTTTAAAGCAATGACTTTAACTTTGTCACTACTGGTCTTTTGAAATTGATTCTTGTTCGAAAAAGACTTAGAATTCCTAGTGTTGTTTTCTAAGGGCATAGCATTTTCTTTTGCAACTACTCTTAGATGCAAGCCAATCCCTAGTCTTTTGTAGAGTGTTCCTAGGTAATGGTTTACTACTACTAGCGGTGCCTTGAAATCTTGTAGAATTCATCACCCTAGATGTTGCACCTAAAATTCCGTCTTTTCGAGTTTGTGCCTTTTCCTAGCTTCTTCTAGATAGTGATTGTTGACCATGTCGTTAGAACCAATGATTCTTTAACTGGATTTTTGGTCACATTCCGTGTACTATTCCTAGAAATGCCGGTGTAATCACTTTTCTTTATCAAAAGCAGGTTTTCAAAACCTTTGATAATTCTCTTTTAATAGGCAAAGACGTGGGTATTATTTTGACAAATCATTTTCTCATTGACTTTTGGAGGAGGCGAGAAATAGACATTTTGGTTTGAAAACCGGTTTGGGAACATTTGTTTTCTCCTCGATCAATGGTTTTGCAAACTTAGTATCCTGACCTTTCCTTTTTGACTTTCCGGTGAGCTCTCAAAAGATCATTTTGCTCTTTCATGTCCTTGTAGGCACGCTCATCGACGGTTTGTCATACTTGCATTCCTCGGTTTTTCGATCAAGTTGTTTAAAATATGAGACATTTTCTTTTCAAGTTTTTCAAGAGCTTTTCATATTTTGAAACAATTGCGGAGGTCTCGGTGGAGTCTTTCATGATCTTCAACAGAATATGTTTGCAAAATGATGGACATAATATCGATAGTCGAACATCTTGAAGAGAGAATCATTTAAATTTTCCAAAACTTTGATGTGTTCAACACTTTCATTAGCTTGCTTTACGAGGTTTATGGTCCTTGACAAAGTCATTGTTTCTTTCAAAAGGCTTGTTCAAAATGGATTACCCTTGAGTTGATGTTAGTCGGTGAGGGCAATTTGAGTTTCAAAAACTTTTACATTCAATATCAAAACTATTAAACCGGATGTTTGTTGTAATATTGGTTTTAGTTTTAACGGTCTCTTGAAGATCCGCAATTCTAGTTTTCACATTTTCTAAAATACTTCTCGCATCACTTGTGTTAAAAGGATTGTTTGAAGACATTTGTTCAATGTTCGAAAGAGATTTGGAGACAACAAGCGGTTTGAAAGCGATTTTGAAAGCGGTGTTGACACTTTGTTTGAAACACTTGGTGTGGTGGAAAACTTTGACGTTCTTTTGAGAAACAAAAGAAATACCATTAATTTGGTTCCATTTATTATAATCAATAGGTTTGATTTCGGATGTTTTGTTTCATTTTGATCTACTCTCCTCGAGATAGTTCCAACGTTTCAAGAGAATCATGCACAATTATAGGTTCATGCAAAGGTTTTCCATTGTTCAACACATTCCGTTCTTTTCGAGCTTTCTTGAGGAAGCGAAGGAGGTGAGTTACCAAGAGCCATTTTATGTGAAGTATGAAAAATCGGATTTACTTGATTAGAAAGCATCTTGTTTGTTTTAGCGGAATGACCCGTTGTAAGAAGTAAATTATCCAATTTTTGATAGTTTCATTTTATCAAGAATTTCATCAAGAAGAGAATCTTCTCGTTTTGAAAAATCGACAATCAACTGTTTCTTCTCTTTTCAAGATCGAAAACATTGCTTTTGTTTAGAAAGTTGGTCATTTAGATCGAAATTTCCTTGTTTAAAGATTTTATTTTCAAGTTCAAATTCACATCAAGTGTGTCATACTTGAGTTGCAATTGTTTTCTCTTAAAGCAGAATCTCGATAACCAATTTCTAATTCGACATTTTGTTTGTATGAAATTCATAGGCTTTGGCGTGCTCCTTGTAACTCTCAAGCTCGGTGGTCAATTTCTTATTCGCGGCCTTAACCCGCGATTGACCTTACTCACTTTCTCAATTTCAATGCCACATTTATTGATTAATGATTCAAAATAAGCACGTGTTTCCTCATCGGTCTCGGTATTTTGTGCCACGACCTCCACTAGGATCCACATCCGGGTTTGAGTTAGTATTGCTACAACTCGGATTGTCCGGTATGTATCATAAGTAGGTCTTGGCGTCCGAGAATCTTGTTCGTCATGAGTAAACACATCAAATATGACATTGTTATAACATGGATCAATGATTGGTACCTCGAATCTGCGTTGGCGTCATAGGCGAGGAGGTGCGTCGAGTCGTGTCGTACTTAGTCTCTGAAGATTTGCCATGAAGATGCGGTTCGCATTGATTTCCTCGAGGTCTTCCAAATCATCCACAATAGCGAAAAATCATTTTCCTCGACACTCAGCTGCATCCAGCTTCTTGCTTTTGTGCTAACAAAGATAGCTTTCGAAGAAACTCAAGATTCTTCTTGTGCGGCTTAGTGGGACAATTTCTTGCCATGTGACCTATTCCTTGACAGTTATAACACTTAATCGATTACCACGATTCACATTTCCATAATTCCCAACATTGGGGGTGCAACATTCCCATTCGATTACCATTGCTCTATTCCCAACATTCATCTCATCGATTACCACGATATGGAACCGGTGATTACCCATACGAAATCCGGTAGCATATCCTGCGATTCCCAATAACTCCAACCATTTGTCCTTGATTACCCATATTCACACCGGTGTGCAATTTGCACATTGCAGTGTTTGATGAAATCCTTTGGTTGTTGTTAGTTGGTGTGGAATAGCGACTTTTAGTGCGTTACCCATATAAAGTATATCATTGCAAGGTCGCTTCTTGGGTCGGTTCGGGATCGATGATTCCTTGTTCTGGTATTGTTGATCTTGTGGATAGAATTGTTGTTGTGGTTGTGGAATGTATTTTTGCAAGTTGTTGTTGTTGGAAGATGATGAAGCTTGTTGTTGTGTATTCACCGAAGTTTGAGTCTTTGCAATGAGTGCCAATGGATCATGATTCTTTGCCAATCTTTCTTTCGACTTCATTGACTTGACTTGGTTTTGTTTGAGAAAATCATTCGAGTTGATCAAAGTTCACGATGTAAGTCTTTTGTTTGGTTGACAATAGTGACATATCGTCCCCATTCTTACGGAAGATTGTTCGGGAACTTGATGTTTTGAGCGATAGTTACGGGTGTCGACTTGTTTCGATTAGCTCATTCATCAAAGTGCAAAACCTTCCATAGTAGGATTCAATGGATTCTCACGGTGTAGAAGTAAACTTTTCCCATTCGGTTAGCGACTTGTTCTCCATGTCTTGTTGACCAATTTATGTTCCATGACAAAGCCGTCTAACACGTTCCCACATATCGAAGCGGTTTCTGGCTGTCTACCATGACAAAGATGTCTATTGGTAAACCCAGTTGGATAATATGAATTGCCATGTCATACGCTTCGACTTGTTTCGATCCTCTGCGGTGTATTGATTCGTATTGAAGGCGAGAAGATGGTGGGACGGGAGGTGTTGCATCTGCATTTCGGTACATGAACTTGTCGAGGTGGAAGGGTCCATCTGAATGGATTTAATCATGAGTTTTCCATTAGGTTTGGTCTTGATGTAGCGGAGCATTCGACTTGTCCATTGAAGATAACCACCTTTTGCCAACATAGGAGGTCGGTTTTCGGCACCGGTGCATGAATGTCTTGTTGAGTTGCCATTGATGAAGGTATGATCGATAAAGTTGATGTAGGATCGATTCAACGATAAAGGAGTTGTGGTTGATGAAGATTAAGCTCGGTTGAGGTTTTTACGAAAGTCGTACTCGTAACCTTGGTTCTTAGGCGTAAAAATTTTCTCCCAAAATTTGAAATTCACTATAAAAATCAATTCTAAGGTCGTATGAAAATTTGAGTTATGACAATTTTGGCGTAAATTTGACCGAAAAATTTGAATTTAGGCCCAAAATTTGAATTTTGACCAAAATTTTCCAAGTTAAACCAAAATTTGAATCTCGCGTAAAAATTGAACGTTTAGTCTCCTCAAAATTTAAATTTTACTCAAGTTTTCCCTTGAAAAACTTGTAAAGATTTTTTTTTTTTTTTTTTTTTTTTTAAACCTTTATGCGTAGAAAGAGCTTAGGCGTAGAAACACGAAGTTCTGAGTGAGCGATGCTTAGGCGTAGGATCTTATGCGTGGGAAGCTTAGGCGTAGGATTCCTTAGGCGTGGGTTCCTTAGGCGTAGAAAGTATCTTATCGCGTAACCGTAACCTTAGCTTATCGTAGACAAAAGTTACTCGTAAACCTTACGCGTAATTGTGAAGTTATGCGTAGAGTTACTCGTAAGCTTTTAGCTTATCGTAAACTATGGTTAAGAACCAAAATCCTTTACATTGTCACGGTGTAAGGGATATCCACAAGTCGAAGTGTTCCACACACTTATCCAAGTGAGGAAGCAGCGAGTAACCGTTATAGCTCGAAGATTCTTCACCAAAATGTTATGCGTGAAAACTAGGGTTTTGACTTTTTGACTTCTCTGGCGTAAGAAATTTCCAACGATTCAAATGATTTCTTTTGCACGAGATAGCCTTAAAACACTCGAATAACCCAAAAATGTTGACCTTTTTCACCCAAAGTGCTTAGAAAAGTTACAGTAGAAATGACCAATGAACCAAAAGCGAGTTTAAAACTTAACCAAAGCGCGTAAAGCTTGAACTTTTGCAAAAAGCGAAACTTTAGCACCAAATAAACCTTAAACCACAAGAATCTTGAATTTTAAGTGCAAAATTAAAGCTTTAAGCGTGACAACTATGTATAACGAAGCTACGCGCGTAACCCTTCAAAACAAACACAAACACTCCTAAACCATTGTTAGGCGATTGATACCAATTGTAGGACCTTACTTTTATCAACCTTATACCTTATCAACACAAACACGTATAACAAACTCACGTAAACAGTTATGCGTATAGAATAGAAAGATAAAGAATAGAAAGATGGTGACTTGAATGATATATAAAACCGTATGTATGTGAGAGGATAAAGAGAAGAAAACAATAAGTTGTATATTGCTTCAAAGGAAAAACACACACACACACACTTTCAAGCACACCCTCAAATGACACTTTGAGGGTATTTATAGTACAAGATAGAAATACCCTAAAAGGCTTGGCCATGGGCTCGTGTTTGGACTTGGATTGGGCTTGGGATACTTAAGCTTATAAGCGGCTAGCTTATCTTAACTAATAACCAATTAGCTTAGCCCAATCCACGAGCCCGTTGACTATTCTATCACGATATCTAACACACATGAATTACAAAGTTCCTAAGCGTGAATGACCATCACTTCTAATAAAAACTATTAAGGCTAACACCGCATACCAATCCGGTGGACCAACTCATTAAACCTAGCAGGAGCTAAGGCTTTGGTGAGAAGATCTACCAATTGGTATTCAGTACCCATAAAGTATAATTCAAAAGACCTTGTTCTACGTGGTCCTTGATGAAATGATAACGAAGATCGATGTGCTTTGATTTTGAATGTTGAACTAAGTTGCGAGATCGCAATAGCACTCCGATTGTCGCGATACATCGGGATTACATCGAATACGTAACCATAGTCTTTGAGTTGTTTTCTCATCCAAATGACTTGAGCACAACATGCCGACACGGCTACATATTACGCCCGATTGACGACATCGATGTACAATCCGCTTCTTCGATTGCCATGACACCGGTTTATCACCAAGAAATTGTAATGCTCTCAAGTACTTTTCCGTGAATCTAAGCATCTTGCGTGATCATCATCGAAAATGCTATTAGTTCAAAACCGAATCCTTCGGATACGGATCCCAAGTTAATGGTTCCCTTGATGTATCGGAGGATTCTTTTAGCCTCGAGAGGTGGGTTTCAGATTGGTCTCGATCGATAACGGAGCAAAGATATCGGCAAACACAATATCAGGCTGCTAATGTTAGATACATGAGAGACCCAATGATACTACGGTATTTGGTAGGGTCCACCTATTTCCCATCTAAATCGGCGTCTAGCTTCTTGGTATGAGCCATTGGTGTGGCATAGGTGTCACATTTTGCATTCCAAATTTGTTTAACAGTTCAAGGGCATATTTGGGTGAATCAAGAAAATACCACGGGTGATTGATGAACTTGGGTCCTAGAAAGAATGTAAGTTCACCCATCATGGACATTTTAAAATGTTTCTTCATTAGTTTTGAAAAGCGATTGAGTAATTTTTATGTGTTGACCCAAAAATGATGTCATCCACGTAAATTTAAACAATTAAGATATGTGGCCCGTGATATTGTATAAAAAGAGTTGGGTCAACCGAACCTTTGGTGAAATTATTGGCAATGAGGAAGGATGATAACTTATCGTACCACGCCCGAGGAGCTTGTTTGAGTTCGCATGAGCTTTGTTCGGTTTGTAGACATGGTTCAGAACTCGGGATCAACGAATCCTTCGGTGGTGGCATAAACTGTTTCTTTCATTTGACCATTCGAAAGCGTTTTGGCGTCCATTTGAAAGACCGTTATATTCATATGAGCCGCGAACGCGAGAAATATCCGAACGACCTCAAGGCGAGCAACCGGGCGAATGATTCTTCAAACTCAATACCCTCTTCCTGTCTATAACCCTTAGCCACCGGACGTGACTTGTTTCGATTCGTTCCTTGACATCCAATTTGTGCTTCCAAATCCATTTGAGACCAATGGCGTAGACCCCCTGTTGGTCTTTCAACCGCTCCCATACTTCAAGACGTTTGAATTGGTTGAGTTCTTCTTGCATGGATTCAATCCGATTGTCTTTTGTCATTGCGTCTTTAATGTTTTAGGCTCGATTGGCGGAGCGGTGAGTGCATAAATGCAATGTTCACCATCGTGTGAAGACGTTGTCTCGTAACGATTGGTTGATTCGGGTTGCCAATAATATTCTCTAGAGGATGATCTTTTGTCCAACAATGTGTAAAGGGTTGATGTTGGTATACATTGTGCGATTTTGAGGATTCAAATGGCTTGTAGATGATTCCGCAACATCGGTGCAGCAGCTTCATTAGCAAACGGGTTAAAGAACGCATTTGAATCAAAATCGCGGTGGGGTACTTCATTAAGAACATCATCATTTGGTTCGGTGTCGTTGGATGCAATTTGTTCAACTGTTGTTATAGAGTCAATGGTGGTGCTTCTTCAATGAGTTGTTGTAGCAGTGTATCGGTATAAGAGTATGAGCGGGTTGAGCAATGAAACATCGGATACACGGAGCACGTTCATCAATGTCATTACTAAGCAGTAGAGCAAATAGCTTTTCCATTTGTTGACGAGTAAGTCGGGGCTTGGTTCGGTGATGATGGGGTTTGAGGAAGTTTAAGCGGTTGTGACCGGGTTCCAAGTCATTATGCTCGAAGCCATTTCTCGAAGCTCATCAAAATTATCATGAATTGTTTCCATAACTTTTGCTTTGTACGACGATTCCGGATCCGGTAACCTTTAGAATTCTCACAATTATCCAATAAAGACTCAATGTCGACTTTGGCTTTGAGCTTACCAAAGTCATCACGATCATTATTCGGATAGCAAAGGGATCCAAATACATGAAAATGTTTAAGATTCGGTTTTGGTTGTGGATAAGTTCAAAAGGTGTTTTGTTGTGGCGTTTGTAATCATTGAGCGGTTTTGAGTGTAGCATGCGATTGATACGACACGCCCATAAGTGTCGGAAGTTTAGCATTGATTAACATTGTTCTTGCGACTTCCACTAACGTATGGTTTCGTCTTTCAACAACTCCGTTTTGTTACGGTATACGTGCAATAGATTCGATGCTCAATTCCTACTTTCTCATAAAATTCTCGAAGAGTTTGGTTCACAAATTCAGTTCCTTTATCATTCTTATTTGGCGGACGGTATTCGGAGTGAACTTGAATTTTCGTGAGAAAGGTGATGATCATCTGTGGAGCTTGATCTTTGCTTCGAAGAAAGTAGACCCAAGTCCATCGTGAGTAGTCATCGACAATTACCAAGATGTATCGTTTGCCATTAATCGTTTGCACGCGCATCGGGCCACACAAATCCATGTGAAGAAAATGAAGCACATGCTAAGAGCTGTGTTCCACCTTTGAAGGAAAATGAGCACGAGTGCTTTTCCCTTGTTCACAAGCTGAGCAAAGGTGATCTTTGGAATACCGGAATCTCGGGAGACCTTCAACAAGTTTGTGTCGAGCAAGGTTGGTGATGGTTTGAAAGTTTAAATGTGAGAGGCAGCGATTGCCATAGCCAAGATTTTGTAGATGTAGCCTTTGAGAGTAGAGCGGATGGGAGATGAAGCAACCATGTCTTGCATTGAGATTGTGTCTGAGACTAGAATTGCGAGAGCCGACATAAGATCATTTCCTTGTAGATCACGAATGAAACAAGTTTTCTCCCGAAAAGCAACTTCCAAGTCTCCATCACGTAATTGACCGACCGAAAAGAGATTGTGACCGAGGCCTTCCACATAATAAACCCTGTTAATTTCGATATTGCCATTGATATAATCTCCGTAGCCCATGATAGTTACGAAGTGATCATTCCCAAATCTGACAATGCCAATGAACTTTGCAATAAAGTTTGATAACAGTTTAAGATTGCTTGTCATGTGTCGGGAACATCCGCTATCAACAATCCAAAGGAAGATCTATATCACCTGCATTACACACAGACGACACAGATGGAATAGAAGTAGATGTGGAACCCGAAGTGTTAGAGGGTTCCGAAGCATTTATAGTATAAATACACACATCAATGACTTTAGGCATCCATTTCAATCCTAGTGTATTATGTATCCATTTCTGCCATCTCCAACTAGTATTTGCTTTAGTCTTAGTGAATGCACTAGGTGGTACTACAATCCTTGGAGGTGATACTGGAGCTATAGGGACATCAATGCGTTTCTCAGAATCTAAAGAGGGCGGTTTACCAAGCACAGACTTAGAAGAATTAGTGGGCCTAGAGGTATTCCGATTCTTAGGATTCCTTAAACGAGACAAGATAGCTCTAGCAACACATTTGTCATGACAATCAGAAAGCATACTTTTATGGCAAATAACACAAGAAGCATCAGAATGAATATCAAAAGTACTTAAAGGTTTAGCATTCGTTACAACACTTTTTCTATTACATTTGTCAGACGCAATATCTAAAGTTGGTGCAACTTGAGTTTTATTCAAAGTCCTATGGTGTTCTTCTACTTCAACATTCTTTATTGTTCTTTTCTTAGGTCGCAACTTCCTATTCTTCCTTGTATTGCTCCTAGGTCGTGAAGTGCGGACGTTTGGAAAAGAAGCAACTAGTCTGTTTGAAGAGAGGAAGCACATTAGTATCTTGTGGTTTGTCGGTGAGGCATTCGTGTTCACGTTTGCTAAGTGTTACGGTGAAATTCTCTTAATGATGCTAGGCTGAACTTGTTCATACTTTCCTAACATCTCCCTTAACTTAATAATAGTGTGCACCAAATCTTGATTTTCGAGCGAAGATTTCCGATAAAATTCATGACTTCTTTAGTGTGTGCAAGATAATGATCGAGTTCGTTTGATGCTTCATCACAAGTCTGTTTGAGTAAATCAAATATGACACCATATTCCTTTTAACTTTTACAAGTTCTTATTCATATTTTGAGATTTGACATTTCAAAGACGCGTTTTGATCATCCGGTTGCTCAAATTTTGGATTAAAGATTTTGGATTGCAACTGGTTGATTTTGTTTTGCAAAGCAAGTTCACGATTTTGACAATCTTTTGACACCATTGAAGACGACGTTTTGAATTTGAAAGCTCGTTTAACAATCGTTCATTTTCAACTTTTAAATACTCGATCCGATGCACATTATCGGTATTCTCAACAATATCAATGAATCGCAGAGATATGATCGGATGCATATGCAGCATTGTAATAACACAAGATTATTGATATTAGCACGGATAACATCTTCCAAGAGTTGATCAACATCTTTTCTCAACAATTTCTTTTTACGTTTAGTATTTGAAATCGATGTTTACTTTTTCAAAGCTGTTTTCATGAGACCAAGTTCCTTGTGAAAATCCTTTCCCAATATAGTGCACAAGTTTTCAAATTTTTGACATGGGGTAAAATTCTTTTTCGAAGAATATCTCTTTGTTCTCGCCATTGGCGATTGAAAATGTTCAACTTTTATTTCGAATGAAATTCAATCTCACGTTCAAAATTTTGAGGTCGATAAGAAAGTGTCAAAATATTTGATAACGCGACAACTTTCGGCTTTTGTTTTAACTTCACTAAGTGAAGGTAAAGGACCATTAATTTGTGCATCATTGTGTTGGGGACGAACTTTAAACTGGTGTGATAACCAAAGGTTTGTTTGAAGTATCTTGTTGTGTGACAAAAGTTCTGGCTTTTGAATAGTTAAATGGTTTGTTATAAACGACATTTTCCATTTTGACCGACTCTCATCATACGCATCTAATTCCTCCATGCAATTATATTCAACAACAGTCATAATTGAATCATCAATTCTATGTTACGCCTTGTAAACTTGAGATTTGGTTTGAATGCTCTGTTTGAAAACTTAGGTTTGTAATCGAAGAATTGGTCCATATCCATTTGGATTTGGTTTAAAAGTAAACTTTTGAATAGTTGTGATTGACTCACCATGTTTATAAACAACATTTGAAACTCTTTGATTTTGTGTTGTAAGTTGACAATTTCTTCAAGATAGTTATCTATTCGTTTCGTGGAATGCTTTTTGTACTCGTGAGAACTATTTTTGACAAGTTAACAACTCAGCCTTGGCTTTTGAGTTTCAAAGTAAGGCGTTAATTCGTTGTTTATGTTCATGTTTGATTGTTCTATTTGAGACAACAAAGCATTCTTGGATGCGGCTAGATCACGATCTGTCGTTCTAGTGATTTTTCGTTTTGATGAGATTTAGCAAAGCGACTTCAAAACCTTGTTCACGCTTTTTCTTGAGTTTTAAAAACGTTGATTTGTCTAATTAAGCATTCATTATCCCTAATTAACGATTGCATTTTTATCTTTTAATTGCTTGCAAATTTCCAAACGAGATTCTTGGTCTTTAATTAAGGTCAGGAGCTCAATTTCTCTATTAGACAAAAGCTCATCTTGTTCAACTTGAGTCTCAACATGATCATTATTTAGATCCTCAAATATAACCACGGAGTCAACTTGATTATCAATATTAACCATAAGGTTATCTTGATCGTCAAATATGACTACGGGATCTATTTTATAGTCATCGGAATGAGATGTGGATGACTCATGTTGAACACTGATCCTTGTCGGATGGAGAAATTGGCGGAGATATCGATCGAATGAGTGTATTTTGGTCCGTTACGAGACAAGCCATCGAGTGTCATACACTGGGCTGTGTCACTCATGTGTAGAGCTTGCATTTGTGCCATCAACATCACTGTTGCATTAGCCTGCAAGTCCTCCATATCATCATCGAATTTGCATCGCCATAAAGCTCTGTTCCTTGTTGGTAAGAGTTCCACCGACTTCATCCTTGAGAGCCAAGAGCAAAGCCTCTTTGTGATAAGCACCGCCTCTTGTCCTCGGCTTAGGGCATGCATTAGCCATATGACCCTTCTCATTGCGGTTATAACAACGAAGACCATTAACCCCATTTCGAGCATTCCCTGTTCAACCACTTGAGCCCTTTGTTGTTGCGGAGCACCCATGTTATTCCTTCCCATAGCATTAAACCCTTGACCACCTCCCATTTGACGACCATAACCACGATTCGAACTTCAACGCGTCCATTGTTCACAACGGCTGATTCCTTGTGTTAGATGAGAGCGAATGCGATTGTTGAATTTGTTTGTATACGGCCAAATGCTTTAGCAATCATAACAAATCCTTGTTGCAATTCATCGAAGGCATCGGAGTCCTCATCAGCTTCACTGTAAAGTGCTTGAGCATTGTTGTTGTTGTATGGAACCAATTGAGTTTTTTGAGGTTGTTGCTGTGACGCATCATATGGTGTAATGGTTGCAGTTGGTTGAGGAGCGGGTTGAGGAGCTGTTTGAGGAGGAAAACTAGTTTGAGCCCACAAAGCAAGTTGTTGATTGTCTGGAAGTGACTGTGGAGCTAGGAGTCCACGGATAGTCCTTTCTTTGTCAACTTGTTTTTGGTGAGGCTTCAAATAGTCGTACAACAATCCGTATGTAGCATGATGAAGATTCTTAGCTTGACGGAGAAAAATGACATACTTCTCCCATTCGGACCAAGACTACTTAGGAACTTAGTGTTGATGACAATTCGTGGCATGATGATGTTGTGTTTGTCCAAATCATTAATGATATCCGAAAAGCGATGATGATATGACTCTAATGTCTCTCTGGTTCATTCATGAAGTGTTCATAAGCCAAGTAGATTTTGGATTCCATATCTTCTGATTGAGTGTTGTGCCTTCCATTAGAAGATGAACATGTTCCCACATTGCTTTAGTGATCTTTTGAGCATCAACACTTGAAGGATCGGATTGGGTAATCCTAAAAGGATGTATTGCATTGCTAGTTCATCGGCTTCAAAATGTAGAAGTTCATCAGCATTGAGGTGCGAGATAGTTGCAATGTTGGTGTGACATCTCTTGGTGGATTGGCATTTGGATCTCGGGTGTGACAACGATGAGGCATCCGAAATGGACCTTCCATAATGACCTTCTTTAAGAACTTTCCATGTGGCTTCTTTAGATCACAAAACCTAAAGAACCTTATCACCCATTGATCATAATTTCCGGGAGTGAGCATTGGAGGTCTATCAAGTGAGCCAGCTTCATGAATTGATTGTTGGCTACTTAAGGCTTCACACATCTTGCCAAACCATGTTGGTTCCTTCATAGTACTCTTGGATGGATGTTGATTGTAAAATTTTGTGTAAGGTTGTACTTGAAGACTAGGTGGTGGTTGAACCATTTGTGGTGGAATTTCTCCAAGTTGTGGAGTATGTTGTTGATTAAATTGTTGTTGATAAATTTGTTATTGTTGATTAAATGGTTGATGTTGTGGACTTAGTTGTTGTTGTTGATTATAGGTATAAGGGAAATAGCTAGAGTATGGTGGTTGTGACATGTTGAAAACTTGTGTTGTTAAATGGATCTTTGTAGTCGAATGAAACGTTGTTGATGAAGTATCCTTAGGCGTAGAAACCAAGTGTAGGCAAAGTAAGACTTAAGCGTAAAAACACCAAACTTACGCGTAAACGTGATAGTTACGCGTAGGATTAGCTTACGCGTAAGAATTGAGAAACACTAAAGTTATGCGTAAACTGAAAGTTAAGCGTAGAAAACCTTAGGCGTAGGATTAGCTTATGCGTAAGACAGAGCTTAGGCGTAAGAGAAATCTTATGCGGAAAGAGTTCTACGCATAAGTTTGAGCTTATGCGTAAGATTAGGGTTTTGCCCAAAAGATCCTTTACACTATCACAATGTAAAAGATATCCAAAGTCGAAGTGTTTTCAGACTTATCCAAGCAAGAATACACTGAGTAAACCACGAAAACTGAAGATCGATCCAAGGAAAAGTTACGTGTAAAATTAGGGTTTTGATACGCGTAAAACTTGACCAAAACTGATTTCTGCCCAATGATGTTTCTAAACCAGATTTTGTGATGAAACGGCTTCAATATCACCAAAATAACACAAAAGTGTGAAACTTGATGATCCAAAACTTCTAAACACCTTATGAATAGAAATAAACCCACGCTTAAAACCAAGCTTAAAACAATGATCCACACGTAAAGTTTGAAACTTTTGCCAAAAGCAGATATTTTAACATCTAAAAGCGTTGAAAGTACAAGAATTTTGGATTAAAAAGTGGAAAAATAAGTTTTTAAGCGTGACAAAGTGAAAAACTGTTTCTGCGTAAGACCAAAGAAACTAAATTCAAAAAAACAAAAGATGTTCACCCAACTATTTGGCGAATGATACCACTGTTAGGTTCCCATATTGTAACACAAGCATCAATAGAAGAAATAGATGAAGGAGAGATCGGTTGAACAATACCAAACACACACGTATGGATAATAAGAAGAGTTATGCGTAGAGTATGAAAGATAAATTGAACAACCAACCTTCAATAGAAGGTTTACAAGAGGTATTTATAGGGCAAGGAGCTAGGGCAACACATCTAGACTCCTTCCCTTCTTATGGGCTTGGGCCAAGGCTTATGGGCCTTCTACATAAGCCTTAGCTTAATAATAAACATAAAGGCCATATTAAGCTAACTATTACATATGAATCACTAACACTTGAATTAAGGTTTAGGAGTGATTCCAATAAATATATTCTGATAAAAGAACATTGCAACGCTCCCCCACAATCTATGAGGGAGAATGTTAGTGTCAGGTATGATAGTTTTGAGAGATCTTTGAATATACGAAGAATAATTTTGAAAGATCTTAGAATATACGAAAGATCATACAGTGACACATAACAACAAAGCATTTATTCACTACTTATAATGTACAAATAGACTCGTTTGATGATGTAACGTTTGAAAATATGATGATTTGAAATCACTCTCCCCCTCAATCATTGGGGCGATAGTGCATTGCAAATTTAAATCTTTTCTTTTTCTAAATAACTATAGGTCGCCACTTTGCAAGAGAACAAAGCTTAACTAAAATTTACTTAGGGACAATCCCCCATAAAACTCTTCCACATAGTGCGATTAGTGTGTGAGACCGCGATCCACAACCGGCGCATGTGACGTAGCCTTCCTAGCTGCGTATAGCCTACCGTCAAGACCGTAGCGTAAGTAACTCGATTGCTCCATCGTGGGAAATGAAAGCAGAATTCGTTCGGATCCTCCCACATGTTCAATCTTTTTTTAGCGGTTTCCCAGAGATCTTTATCATTAATGCAACCTTCATTTTGCTCATTGACCCAAGTCATTGATTGAGTGACAAATTTTATGAAAAATTGAGTCCGATTGATTTTCAAAATTTGATTCCGATTTATTTTCAAACAATATGTTACCACCATGTGAATTTCGAAAAATCATAGAAGGAAAAATATTTGTATAGGGACAACCGTCTTTTTGGCAACGTGCTTTCTTCATTTTGTTTTAGGATAAGTTCTCGATATTTATGAAAATCGATTTTGTGTAGCATTTTCCTTTTCTGAAAAGCGGGTTGCATATCTTAAATAATAGCAAGCCATTGTAGACATGTTTTGAAAAACTTTTTGAACTTCTGCTCGAACTTCATTTAAATACCCGTGTCATTATTGAATGACATTTCTAGGACCGTAAATGTTATCGATGTCAGAAGACATGTCTTGAAAAACTATTTTTGTTGCTTTCTATTTTTTTCTGATTTTTATGGTTTTTAAAGGTTTTACATTTTTATATTTTTCTTTTTGGTTTAAATATGTACAAGAGAAACAACTCCATTACTCCTCAGTTTCTTCCTGTAAACGTTTGAGTGTTTCTGGCTTTAGACTCTTCATGCCAAGGCGGGAGAATGAATTGAAACCATTCTCTTGGAAGAGCTTTAATGAAGATATACGCCAGCTGGTATTCAGTCCTTACTAAGTAGAGTTCAACCACACTGTTGTCAACTTGTTCCCTGACGAAGTGATGTCGGATATCGATGTACTTTGATCGAGAGTGTTGAACATTATTGCAGCAAAGAGCATTGACACTTTTGTTGTCATAGTACAGAGGAATCTTATTGAATGCAAAGTCATAGTCTGATAGTTGGGATTTCATCCATAAGATTTGAGCCTAACATGCAGACATGGCAATGTACTTTGCCTCTATGGAGGATATTGATGTGCTCATTTGATTCTTCGAAGTCCAGCTCAATAATTTATCAACAAAAAATTGAGCACCTCTCGACGTACTTCAACGTGTATCTTAACACCCTGCATGGTCAGCATCTGCATAGGCTATTAGTGCCATGGCAGTGTCCTTCGGATACTAGAGTCCCATATTAATGGTTTAACCGCTTCAAGGTGCGTTTTGGTAGGCTTAGCCTGATACCGAGCACACATGCATACAACGAAAAGAATATCAGGTCTACTGGCAGTGAGATACATCAGGATCCAATCATACTACGGTACTTAGTTTGATCAATCGAGATACCAGAGAGGTCCTCATCCATTTTTGTTCTCTCCACCATGGGAGTGTCAACAGGGTCACAAGAATCAAATCCAAATTTCTTTAAAATTTCATTAGCATATTTAGATTGATTTATAAAAATGCCTCCGGGACTTTGACAAATTTGTAATCCTAAGAAAAATGACATTTGTCCCATCATAGACATTTGAAATTTTGAACTCATCTCATTTGAAAAATGGTCACATTCCATTTGATCGGTTGAGGAAAATATGATATCATCAACATAAATAACATGAAGTAAATGTTTGCCTGTTTTCCGAGTGAATAACGTGGGATCAACATCACCTTTGTAGAATCCGTTTGCCAATAGGAACTTTGACAAAGTGTCATACCATGCCCTTGGTGCTTGCTTTAACCCATAAAGAGCCTTCTTCATATGGTAGACATGAGTAGGATGATCGGGATCCAAAAATCCTTCTGGTTGACTGGCATAGACTACTTCTTTTAACTCGCCGTTTAGAAAGGCAGTCTTCACATCCATTTGATAGACTCTCATGTTTTTGCTGGCTGCATTAGCGAGAAAGATTCTGATAGCCTCTATTCGAGTAACAAGTGCGAATGACTACTCAAAGTATATGCCTTCCTCTTGACGATATTCCTTAGTAACAAGCCATGCCTTATTTTTTAAAACATCACCATGCTCATCAAGCTTCACCTTATAGATCCACTTGAGGGCAATAATCATTGCACAGTCTGGAGGTGGTACTAATTCCCATACTTCAAGTCGGTCAAACTCGTGAATTTCTTCTTGCATTGTATTGAACCAATAGTCCTCATCAATGGCGGTCTTTAAATCTTTGGGTTAGACTTTGGATAGTATAGAATTATTAAAGCACCACAAGACATCGGTAGCAAGTTGCTTTTGAGCGGATACTGGACGAGAAGGATTTCCAATAATGTTATCAATTGGATGATCATTGGTCCATTTTCTTAGATGTTCATGTGGTTGATGGTAGGGAGCTGAGGTAGCCGTGTTTAGATCCCATGAAGAAGATGTCACAGAAGGGGATTCAGGAGTATGAAAAACTAGAAGGGGGGTTGAATAGTTTTACCATTAAATTTTAATTGTTTTGAAAACGTATTGTGAGATCAATCAATATAGATATTAAAGGACAAATGATATGCAAGCAAGGAATGAATAATATGCAAGTAATAAATAATATGAAAGTAAGGAAAGAAACAATCAAACCACAACACGGTTGTTTATAGTGGTTCGGTACAAGGACTCTTTTTCCTTGCCCTAATCCACTCCCCGAATCTCCAACTCGAGAGTTATCTTTACTAATCAACAAGTCCTTTCAACCGGCGGAGAAAACCTTTACACGTCGCTTACACAATATTTCTGACACAAAGCCAGATGTCGAGTTCTTTTACAAGGGTACAACCACTCCCAACACACTATGTATTTTAAGGACTAAAATACTAACCGATCACACTCAGAGGTTTAAGATGGTTTGGTACAACAATGATGTATGAATAAATACAATTCACACAATAACAAAACAAACAAGACTTCCAACTTTTCGTTGAAGCTTGATTATGCCTTGATCTTCTTTGCTACAAAAGATGATCACTAAAATGAAATGAAACTGAGTTAGATGTAATAGAATGAGAGAATGTATGTATTTTATGCTTATGAGAGATGATAAAACAACTTGGGTTGGCTTGCTATTTATAGACCAAACGATCAGACGACCACGGACTGGACAGAACCAAAAAAAGGGGGTCCGCCCTTTATAATTTTTGGTTCCGTCAGTCTGGCAGGAATATCATAAAAAATCTTTCAAGGATCTACCAAATCTATCCAAGATTATGCAAGATATGTTGAGTGAATATCTAAACAAAATATTTCATGAAATCTTCTAAAGATTTCTAAGGTGATGCAAGACATGATGTAATATGTAGTTTTCCATTTTTAAGAATTTATAAGTAAATACTTATGTAATATATTGTTAAAGTAACTAAAAATGATTGATCTAAAATGTTAAGACACATTTTAGTTTATATGGGTAATAATGTAGATTGATATGTAGTTAATCAAAAGTGATGAAATGCTAATGCGTAAATGTTGAAAACTATTTAAGAAAAGCTTGCAATAATATCTAACAATCTTGACAAGCTTTATACTTTGCAAAAATGAAATTTTCTTTTGTGGATAACAAAACAAGGTAAATATCGTAAAATATACATAACGTTTTTGGACGATTTTTATATTAACAAAGAGCAAATATGTTTTCGAACGGAGCATCTTCAGGAGGAGCAAAAGTATTTACTTCTAAAGAATTTTCTACTGCAGTGCTTTGATGTACTGAAGAAGATTGAAGATTTGATGATGATGGTGACTGACTTGCAGAGGGAGCATCTTGATCTACAGAGGTAGACACATATGGACCATTTAGATTGTTTGGGACAGGAGCTGCTGCAGTCGGTAATGTCGGAGAATCACCAGTTGGTGACTCAAAATATTCATCAAACATCAGATCAAACAAGAGCTTCAAGTCTTCATCTGAAGGAGGTACATAAGGAACTGCAGGAGTGGGATTCTGTAGAACTAATTGGCCTAGGTGACAAAAAATTAGTCGTGGAACCGGAATTGGTGTGACCAGGAGCCGGTTGCTTAGTCAGTTCATCGAATGTCACGTGAATGGTTTCCATAATTTGTCGGGTTCATCTGTCGTAGATTCAGTATCCCTTACAATCTGGTGCATAACCAACGAAGAATACAATGTCTGCTTTAGCCTTTAACTTTCCCAAATCTTCACTGTCATTTGTTGGGTAGCATAGAGCACCAAACACACGTAGAAAAGATAGATCTGGTTTCCGGTTATGTATCAGTTCATATGGAGTTTTGTTGTGCAGAGTATGTATCAAGGATCGGTTTTGAGTATAACAAGCAGTGGCAATAGCTTCCGTCCAAAGATACATTGGAGCCTTAGAGAATATTAGCATGGTTCGTGCAGCTTCCATAAGAGTACGATTTCGTCTTTCAATAATGTCGTAATGCTGAGGGGTACGTGGAACACTTTTCTGATGACTGATGTCAACGCTCTCATAAGATTTAGTGAGTTGTTTGTTCACAAACTCAGTTCCATTATCTGTTCAGATGAATATGACGGTTTTGTTGAGTCTGACTTGTAGTTGCTTGATCAGTTTAAAGATAACCTCTGGAGTTTCGTCGTTGGTTCTCAAAAACTTCACCCATGTAAACCGAGAATAGTCATCTACCACAATGAGAACATATTTCTTCCCATATATACTCTGCACTCTCATTGGTCCGCATAGATCCATGTGAAGGGTGTGAAGAACTTCCATGATGGTGTTGACAGTTTTGGGTTTGTGAGAATACTTCTTGCTTTTGCCCAGTTGGCATGCCGAACAAAGATGATATTTTTTGAATTTTAATCTAAGTAGACCGCTCACAAGGTCTTTTCAAGCAAGATCATTGATGGCACCAAAGTTCAAGTGATTCAAACGACGGTGCCATAACCAAGTTTGTTCTTTGAGGCTTTGGACAACAAGCAAATAGGAGAGGACCAATGAAGGTCTAACACACGAAATACAATCATCATCGATTATTTGTTGAAGCTTAGCTTCTATTTATATCCGAACATAAAGAAAGTTTTATAAACTTGCTATAAACCGTCTTTGGTTCGTTCAAAGACCAAAAAAAATAACACAAGTAGAACCTACCCGAGACCCATCAAGGATCTTGAAGCATTCAAAATGATTTATTGATTCTTATGAAGCAAAAACAAAGACACATAGTTCGGTACGGTGTGTATTTGTGATGTTTGATTTGTGTTGTTTGTTATTCGATTGATGAAGATCTGAGATGAGATAAGTTTTTTGATCGTTTGGATGGGAGATGAGTTGCGTTTGCAGGAGATTAGATGGGTTTGGGAGAGACTTTAAGATGGGGCGGATACACAATGAAGTGTGTGTGAATTAGGTTAAAGTTAATACCCTGTATTTAGGGTTATATCTTATACTAGTTATTGTGATTGTGGATTGGATCAAATTGTAGGCCAAGTATTTCAATAAAAAAGTTGGGCTAAAATGACTATCGGACTGGGGCCATTCCAAGTTATTGGATCCGAACAATTAGGCTAATCAATGGGAATGGCAGAATGGTAATCATCTTGATTTGCTAAAAACTGATCACCACCGGCCTGCATAAATATTTTGAACTCTAAAGATCATTTTGTAGATTTCATGCTCATAAAACACATACGAGTAGATAACGTGTGTACCTTTAGATCAGTAGTAATTCGATGACAACCAAGTGCAAGTTACATTGGGTTTCATATAAATTTTATAATCAACTTATGTGCTGGATATAACCTCAACATGAGAACTGAAGCTCCCCTCCATTTTAAACAAGTCTACAAATTCCTTTTTTGCCCAAGGTTCAAAGTAGTAAGGTTAAGGATTATGCCTAAAGGCATCATGAATAATGCATAAAGATTTTGTCATCTTGCAATGTTGTCGAGTATATAAATAAACCCATTCATTTCTTGCAGTTTATGAATTCCCTGTAAGTTTTAACTACATATGAGTTATTAAGGTGTGTTTGGTATTGTGTTACAAAGGCATTGTCAAACACCCATAAGGCCACATTTGATGATATCTTAACCTAGCAACTTCATTCTTGCATTAACTTCTAATGTTTTCGCTCGATGATACTTTTTTTAGCTTTATCATATTATATGTGTTGTTTGCTTATCAATTGATTATGTTATATCTCTAAAATGCTTCTTAACCAAAACAAATTTAAGAAACTTTGTCATAGTATTTGTTGAGTTTAAGATACATGATATACAAATAATAACATGTAGACGTCACAGAGTATCATTTAACTTGATTACGTTAGTCATTTTTCCGTCAAATACTTAACGATCGTTAAGTTTGGACTTAATGTGTAATAATTAATCGTAAACATAAACATTAATTATTAACTTTAATTCTCATTCGCTAATGTGTGCAATCCGTGGTCACGATAGTTCGAATCCGAACATTCACATGTTTGTAAATATATACATTTCCAACGTAAAGTGTGCTCCGTGGTCTCGAGGATATGTTTACAAAACGTGAAATGACATTGGTTAGCATCTAGCAACACGCCAATGACCCCGGTACAACTCGTGTATGGTTTTCGGAGAAAACCAAGTTTGATGATTCATCATCATATTCATCCTTTGTTTCTAATACCATGTTAATAAGAATATGGATCTCACTCATTTCTTAATTAACTATTCATTTCTCGCTTTATGTGATTGACTAAGATTACCAATTCTTCCGAACATATTCCGAAGACCTTGGGTATGGCCATACAAACATCTTAACAATCCTACGAGGGCCCAAGAGTATTATACTTCAAAATAAATTTGAAGGAAACAAATCCCATTTTGACTACAAGCGTAATTCATAAATTTCGCAACACTTCGAAAACAACCCTTATAACTACCGATTCGTGTAGCGTTAGATTGCTTCACAAAATGCACTACATCCATGACATATCTCTTGTATCTCAAGTCAAAGGATAAATATCCATGATATACTTAATGACAAAGATCCATAAAGTATCATCATGTGGGTGGGATAAGTCCTATACTCAATTCATTGAATATCATCGAAATTAGTCATGCTACGCATCAATATACTTTCAAGTATATTCTAACTAATACTCGATTTGTCTTAATTCAATATCATTCCCATGTTATTGATTGACAACGGACTATTTAGAATAACTTAAGTTATTCAAGGATTTAAACATGCAAATACAGACACAATATTATAAATGAAATTAAACATAACAAAATACTTTAATTCATTATAAATAATAATTGTTTAACATCCTTTATCCAAATACTAAATAGATCAATGCATGATAATACTAGTTAATGAATTTTGCCACAAGTCATGAAACTCATACTTGTTGACAAGGCATAATTTCAACTAACTTTGATCTATAGGAATTTTGAGAATACTTATTTCAAGAATTCAATTTCTTGTATATGTTTACACATATCTTGATATTGTCATATCATTCCATAAGGTGCGTGATAACCGAACCACCCTTTTATGACAATTATCTTTCAAAACTTTAAAGTTTTAAAGTATTCTTTATTCTTTAATGTATAATGCAACTATGCTCTTAGATGAGCATAACTAGTCAACATGGTCATCATCAAGGATACCATGACTAGAATTGAGTGTCATCTCAATTATACTAGCATCATTGTGTACAACAATATGCTCTTTAAACATCCGTAAACTTTGAGCAGTTATAGTGTAATGTTGGTGCCCACCAAACTCAAGTTTATTAGAATCTAGGAGCATCTGTGACAACCCGTACTTTCGGTCATTTCTTGACACAATTTATGCCTCATTATTTCAACATTTATAGTAAACTTGGTTTACTTGTTCCAAATTCGCGTAACCTTTATGGTTTAGCGGCGAATTCATGATCATAACTTCACGTACATTTCATATGGACTAAGATTAGTCTACATTTCATGGACATCATTTGCATCTCATTAGTTCATTCATGACATTTCATTTCTCATTCAACGCGTAATTTTTATATTTAATAATCGTTATCGCGTGAGTTATTATTTTGTACATTTAACCCGTTGCTTTCAAAAATGATCCCGGTGTATTTTTAAACTTACATTAGTTCATAAAAACTATATTTTGAGTTTTCCTAGTGTTTTAAATTTATTTGGTACATAAATCGTTAAAGTTATATTATTACGACGTGTTTCTTAAAAATTATCGATAATTATTTTATCACTCAAATTTCACAAGGAATGTATTTTTACAATTTTATTATCTCAATACATTCTATTTTGACCTATTAAAACTTACTTGTACCAAAAATTTCCATTTACCTTTACTTATACCTTTTACTACACAATTTCTTACACTTTATTTCAATTATTGTACAAGTAATATGTATACACAACACATTTTATAAAAAAAAAAAAAAATATCATTGAGGACAACATCCCAAAATCCGGCCAAGGGAGGTATTCATTAAAATGGGCATGGTCCATTAATTTCATGTCTTTACCAATTGTACATATAAGTCTAACT
Organism: Chrysanthemum lavandulifolium; assembly: GCA_022545495.1. Lineage (NCBI taxonomy): Eukaryota > Viridiplantae > Streptophyta > Magnoliopsida > Asterales > Asteraceae > Chrysanthemum > Chrysanthemum lavandulifolium. The sequence continues at coordinate 150,726,876 of CM040243.1, forward strand.
CAATTATTTCATTTTTCATTCATTTCATACTCATCATATTTCACATAGTTAAAAAAATTTTCTCTCTTCTTTTCTTCTTCTCAAAACCGGTTACACATCAAGAGCTCACAAAGGGATCAAAATTTTTTTATCAAGTTCAAGCCATTAACAATCTAGTTATACTCTTTATAAGGTTTTGAAATAAAAACCAAGAGTATTTAGGTTTAATCCTTGTTACTTTCACCTCATCATTTTCACTTGTAAGCATGTTTCTTTCATTTTCATGTTTCCTTTTCATTTCATATTCATCTTTTCATTTTGGAGCAAGTATGCATGATATGTGATTTATACCATTTTTTTCATGATTTTAGAGTTATATATACATATTTGGTCATCCTATAATTATCCCCATGGTATTCTTTGGTCTTGATGGTGATTAGGAACCCATGACACCCTAAGAAGGTGTATGGTAGGATTAGATTAGCTTTGGAGTTGATTTGAAGGGATTAGAATAGGTTTTGTCCGAGAAAAACTATTTTCGATAACTATATATTTATGTTCTGTCCTTATTTCGAATTTCTGGAAAAACCTACTGTTGGTACGAAACTTTGGCCTTGATATTTAGAAAATATACTTTAAAACGAATCCGTGGCCGCTTGAACGGAATAAAACGGACTTATAACGAAGAAGTTATGGATTTTTAAAGTTTGACGACGAAAAAAATATTATTTTCGAAATTTCAAAGATGCTGTTTTTAGTTTGTTCGGGTCAAAACGAGCCTTAAGCTTCACAAATTATTTCGACTAGTCAAAATATATTAGTTTACTTGATACGAAGCTAAGGACATATTATACGTGAAAGCGGATTTGAAACGACAAAGATATGCACGTTTTATAAAGTTGCCGTAACTATTATTTTCGAAAAACTATATTATTTTTACGTTACAAGTGTTACATTAGTCATAACGACCATGTTTTATGGTTGTTTTTAACCATGATGTGAAACTTTTGGAGCGAAATGTCTTCTAGTAAAATCAAGTTCACCGCCATATTTTTCAAAACAACAAGTTGTTTGTAAAGCGGAGTTATAGTAAATTAATTACGGATGTTCAAACTTGGCGAAACTCATTTTACGCACAACAATTAGCAAAATCACTATCTTTAACCCTTAATATCTTTATGATCGAGACCTTTTGGACGAAAACTCTGAACTGAAACTTCTAGATATCGATACAAACTTTCCAAAACCGTCGAGTTCGTTCTCTAACGATCGACGTACACCATTTTACGACTAGTTTTCCAAAGCCATTTTGTTAATTTCATGAAAATTCGACGACATTGTTTTGCTGACGAAAAGTGATAATTTCACCAAAATCATTATAAAACCATTGTAGGATGACATTTTGACGTAAAAACTTGTAAAGTGAATTTTGAAGGGTCAAGGCGTCAAAAGAGTATTTTTCGACGACAAGTAATATTTTCAAAACCCGTAAATGGTATAAATAACATACGAAATGCATGCATAACATTACATTGCAACTCATTACATATCATAACATTCATCATAGGTCAAGATTAAAGTTTCACATTATACCTCGGTGTACTCACTTTTGTCATCGCCTCAGTTTACCAAGTGAGTTTCATAGCCCCTACCTTTATCGTTTTGAATTACTTTTGGGGAGATACATGCTCAAATTGTTTTCATTTACTTTCACAAGTACATTAACTTTTATGGGGAGTTCCATAGCCCCTACCTTTACTTGCTTTCATAACTGTTTTGGGGAGATACATGCTCATCATCTTTTATGACATTCATATCTATTTGCAAACTACATGCTTATCCGAATTGAATGTTTAGTCATATTCTACATCATATTACCATTGAATTTGAATGTCTTGGGATTATTCTTGGGATTATCATTGGTCTTTGAATGTCTTGGGATTATCATTGAATGTCTTGAATGTCTTGGGATTACCATTGAAATTTGAATGTCTTGGGATTATCATTGAGCTGAATGTCTTGGGATTTTCATTGAACTAAACGTCTTGGTATAATTATGTCAAGTAATTATTGATACAGTAAATCATGCACTATTATGTGAATTCATTGGACATCATGCATTTGAACATAAACTTTACACATTTTGGCAATGGGTTGTGAACACACAGGTTGCAAGTTTTGTATGGGCGGAACTTGGAACTGAGTGGATTTTCAATGCCTTTGCTGCATAAACGATTTTGAAAGGCTTTACATTTCAACTCAAACTCTATGAACTCACTCAACCTTTGTGTTGACACTTTTAGCATGTTTTATCTCAGGTATCTAAGGCATTCACTTCATGGCATGCATTTGGACACATCATGGAGTCGTGGTGACGACGCGTCTCACTTGGGTTTTATGTACTTTAAAACATCGTTTGAATTGTAACAAACTTATTTCCGCACAAGTTGATTTTCATTTGGGACCTACTTTGTAAACTCGATTATTTTATTAAATCAAACGATGTATTTTCCAAACGACACTTTAGGTCGTTCAATATAACTGTGATTGTGATGCTATGATGATCAATCCCGAGAATTCCATTCCACGCAAAGCAGGTAATTTGGGGTGTGTGATTGGCATCGAGCTTGATTATAGAGAACTAGGTTGCATCATTGACCCTAGACTATAACTACATTATCATAGCATCTCATCATTTCATCACAAGTGCATGTTCACTTTGCATGCGATTTATACGTACATTTTCGAGTTATTTACTTTCATTTCAAAACGATTGTCACATGGATGCCCTTAAATGCCCATTCCATTATCTTTTCCCCATACTCTAACGTGGAGAATTCCTTGTCATTCCCTATCACAATTTTTATATCAATCGATTCATCATCGATAACGACGAATGCCGAGATAAACTTTTAAATAGGGTAAGTCACTCTCACTCCTTTGTTTCACCACTAACATGTCGAGTTACACTTTATTCACACATTAAGTCTCTAAACCATCATACATTGAAGCACTTACAACACCTCATAACCCATTTTTTAGGAACCGTCGATCATTTTGAAAAATAACCTCAAACTTATCATTTCTTATCACATTTCTTTGGAGCGCTTATTATTAACATCGGATTTTGCTACGTCTCACATTTCCTCTTGTTTTGAAGAAGATATGGCATCAAGAAAGCTACAGTTGAAATGACCCAAGCGGCTATTCAAAAGTTGGTGAATGATAGCATTGCTAATGCTCTAAGAGTTGAAAGGGAAGCGGTGGCTGCTGCTGCTGCCGAGGTCATGATCTCTTCTTTGAGCCGCAAGACTTCTCTTCTTCTCGGAAATGCAGGAGGATCGGAGTTAAGAAATGTTCGTACAAGGATTTCAAAGTGGAGATCCCACCAAGTTTAAAGGGATGAAGGAGCCACCGCCATGGTGCGATGGTTTGAAAAATTGGAATCCGTGTTTTGCTTTGTGTAATTGTCCGGATGATAGTAAGGTCAAATTTGCTACAAGTACATTACTCGATGGAGCATTGTCTTGGTGGAATTCATATGCTCAACCGATTGGAATGGAGAATGCTTTCAAGCTTACTTGGGAGCAATTCAAAGGTTTGGTGACTAAGAAGTTTTGTCCTCGTCACGGAGTGAAGAAGTTGGAGACCGAATTCTATGAACTAAGGACTATTGGGTACGATATTGACACTTACATTCGAAGGTTTCAAGAATTGGCCGTGTTATGCCCATCTATGGTTTCGGATAATGAGAAGCTACTGGAGGCTTTCATTGAAGGACTTCCGAAATTATTCAAGGCGATGTGACTTCTTCGACCCAAACGATTGAGGAAGCTATTCGATTGACTCAAAAGCTCATGGCACAAGTAGTGAAGAGGCAAGTACACCAACACCAACCAAACAACAACAACCCCAACAACCGCACCAACTACTACAATAACCAAAAAACGACAACAACAACGATAACCAAATCAACAACAACAAAAGAAAATGGGAAAATGACCAAGGAGGTTACAATAACAACAACCAAAACCGTAACACTAACCATCATCAACAATGAATAGAGGGCAAGAGATCGCAATGGTTTATGTTCTTTGCACCAATAGAAGCGAGAGGTTATCTTGGAACCTACCCACTATGTAATCGATGTAAGTATCATCACACGGGTCTTTGCCTGTTAAGTGCTACAAGTGTCAAAAACTAGGACACCATGCCAGAATTGTAGAGGCAAGACTATAGTTACGTGCTTCGGATGTGGGGAGCAAGGACACTATCAAGTCAATGTCCTCAAAACCAAGGTCAACAAGTCGAAGGTGCTCATGGGAATGTATATATGTTAGAAGGAGGAGGAGGAGCTCGTCAAGGTATCAACGACGCGGAAGACGAAGAAGTTCGAAACTAACAGTCTTATTTCTCCTTATGTACTATGTCGTACTAAGTTTATGTTTTCCATCGCATCCGAATCTTTATAACCTAAGATGTATTTCTATTTGATAAACCACTCGTTGTAAAATATTCTCATCTATCGTACTTTATTTTCTTTCCGATTTGTTATCATTTACGAGGATTTTAATTCTTTTACTTTAACTATCATTTTAACGACACTTCTCCATGTCTTCTCTCCTCGATGTTCATCACAATTTTAACATCAGTTGACTCAACACCAAACAAACATATGAGTCGATTAGTCCAAGCATTGCATAGTTACTCCTAAATTATACATAGCCCGATCACCTATGTCTAATTCGGGAAGAATCATGCAATGAAGGGAGTAGTAGGCTTATATGTGTAAGCAATTCGTAATCGAGCCAAATTTTCAAAAGTCCTCCTTCAAACCAATTTAGCCTAATCTCATGAAACAAGTCGTTCTTGTTTGATGAGTTGTGAGATTAAGTGAAAATTGGTTGGTAAAAAGTCTTTGAGGGTTTTGCTCGGGAATGGGAAAGTTTGCCACATCAAACCCTAAACCCGATAGACTAACACGAATTGAATTGTGGATGAATTCCTTTTTGGATGGGCGAATGTGACAACCCGTACTTTCGGGTCATTTCTTGACACAATTTATGCCTCATTATTTCAACATTTATAGTAAACTTGGTTTACTTGTTCCAAATTCGCGTAACCTTTAAGGTTTAGCGGCGAATTCATGATCATAACATCACGTACATTTCATATGGACTAAGATTAGTCTACATTTCATTGACATCATTTGCATCTCATTAGTTCATTCATGACATTTCATTTCACATTCAACGCGTAATTTTATATTTAATAATCGTTATCGCGTGAGTTATTATTTTGTATATTTAATCCGTTACTTTCAAAATGATCCCGATGTATTTTTAAACTTACATTTAGTTTATAAAACTATATTTTTAGTTTTCCTAGTGTTTCAAATTTATTTGGTACATAAATCGTTAAAGTTAAATTATTACGACGTGTTTCTTAAAAATTATCGATAATTATTTTATCACTCAATTTTCACAAGGAATGTATTTTACAATTTTTATTATCTCAATACATTCTATTTTGACCTATTAAAACTTACTTGTACCAAAATTTCCATTTACCTTTACTTATACCTTTACTTCACAATTTCTTTACTTTATTTCAACTTGTACAAGTATATGTATACACAATACATTTGAAAAAAAAAAATTATATCATTGAGAAACAACTTCCCCAAAATCCGGCCTAGGGAGGGTATTCATTAAAATGGGCATGGTCCATTAATTTCATGTCTTTACCAATTATACATATAAGTCTAACTCAATTATTTTTTTTTCATTCATTTCATACTTCATCATATTTCACATAGTTAAAGAAAATATTTCTCTCTTCTTTTGGCTCTCTCAAAACCGGCCACACTTCAAGCTCTCAAGGGATCAAAATTTTTTATCAAGTTCAAGTGTTTAACAATCTAGTTATACTCTTTATAAGGTTTTGAAATAAAAACCAAGAGTATTTAGGTTTAATCCTTGTTACTTTCACCTCATCATTTTCACTTGTAAGCATGTTTCTTTCATTTTCATGTTTCCTTTTCATTTCATATTCATCTTTTCATTTTTGGAGCAAGTATGCATGATATGTGATTTATACCATTTTTTTCATGATTTTAGAGTATATATATATATTTGGTCATCCTATAATTATTCCCATGGTATTCTTTGGTCTTGATGGTGATTAGGAACCCATGACACCCTAAGAAGGTGTATGGTAGGATTAGATTAGCTTTGGAGTTGATTTGAAGGGATTAGAATAGGTTTTGTCCGAGAAAAACTATTTTCGATAACTATATATTTATGTTCTGTCCTTATTTCGAATTTCTGGAAAAACCTACTGTTGGTACGAAACTTTGGCCTTGATATTTAGAAAATATACTTTAAAACGAATCCGTGGCCTTTTGAACGGATAAAAACGGACTTATAACGAAGAAGTTATGGACTTTTAAAGTTTGACGACGAAGCGTATTAGTTTTCGAAAATTTCAAGATGCTGTTTTTAGTTTGTTCGGGTCAAAACGAGCCTTAAGCTTCACAAATTATTTCGACTAGTCAAAATATATTAGTTTACTTTGATACGAAGCTAAGGACATATTATACGTGAAAACGGATTTGAAACGACAAAGATATGCACGTTTTCATAAAGTTGCCGTAACTATTATTTTTCGAAAAACTATATTATTTTTACGTTACAAGTGTTACATTAGTCAGAACGACCATGTTTATGTTTGTTTTTAACCATGATGTGAAACTTTTGGAACGAAATGTCTTCTAGTAAAATCAAGTTCACCGCCATATTTTTCAAAACAACAAAAGTCGTTTGTAAAGCGGAGTTATAGTAAATTAATTACGGATGTTCAAACTTGGCGAAACTCATTTTACGCACAACAATTAGCCAAAATCACTATCTTTAACCCTTAATATCTTTATGATCGAGACCTTTTGGACGAAAACTCCGAACTGAAACTTCTAGATATCGATACAAACTTTCCAAAACCGTCGAGTTCGTTCTCTAACGATCGACGTACACCATTTTACGACTAGTTTTCCAAAGCCATTTTGTTAATTTCATGAAAATTCGGCGACATTGTTTTGCGACGAAAAGTGATAATTTCACCAAAATCATTATAAAACCATTGTAGGATGACATTTTGACGTAAAAACTTGTAAAGTGAATTTTGAAGGGTCAAGGCGTCAAAAGAGTATTTTTCGACGACAAGTAATATTTTCAAAACCGTAAATGGTATAAATAACATACGAAATGCATGCATAACATTACATTGCAACTCATTACATATCATAACATTCATCATAGGTCAAGATTAAAGTTTCACATTATACCTCGGTGTACTCACTTTTGTCATCGCATCATTTACCAAGTGAGTTTCATAGCCCCTACCTTTACTTGTTTTGAATTACTTTTGGGGAGATACATGCTCTCATTTTCATTTACTTTCACAAGTCATTAATTTATGGATTGCGTGAAACTACATAGCCCCTACCTTTACTTGCTTTTAATGTTGGGGAGATACATGTCATAACTTTTATGACATCATATATTTGCAAACTATGCTATCCGAATTGAATGTTTAGTCATATTCTACATCATATTAAATTTGAATGTCTTGGGATTATCATTGGGATTATCATTGTCTTTGAATGTCTTGGGATTATCATTGGATTGAATGTCTTGGGATTACCATTGAAATTTGAATGTCTTGGGATTATCATGAATGTCTTGAATGTCTTGGGATGTTTGGGATTGAACTAAACGTCTTGGTATAATTATGTCAAGTAATTATTGATACTGATAAATCATGCACTATTATGTGAATTCATTGGACATCATGCATTTGAACATAAACTTTACACATTTGGCAATGGGTTGTGAACACACGGTTGCAAGTTTTGTATGGGCGGAACTTGAACCGAGTGGATTTTCAATGCCTTTCTTTGCATAAACGATTTTGAAAGGCTTTACATTTCAACTCAAACTCTATGAACTCACTCAACCTTTGTGTTGACACTTTTAGCATGTTTTATCTCGGTATCTAAGGCATTCACTTCATGGCATGCATTTGGACACATCATGGAGTCGTGGTGACGACGCGTCTCACTGGGTTTTATGTACTTTAAAACATCGTTTGAATTGTAACAAACTTATTTCCGCACAAGTTGATTTTCATTTGGGACCTACTTTGTAAACTCGATTATTTTATTAAATCAAACGATGTATTTTCCAAACGACACTTTAGGTCGTTCAATATAACTTGTGATTGTGATGTGATTGTGATGCTATGACAATTATGAAACAATTGTCATATTTTCATCCAATCCCGCATCGTGGAAATTCCATTCCTTTAAAATATTTATTACACTAACAACTTTCAATGTTGTAATCTTGTAATGCATGACACAACAATCTTACAACATGATGTACATGATGAATCTTCAAGTTAGACTTTAAGATCTCATTATATATCAATCATGTTCTATTAGACTCATTGATTTACCGCATATGTTTATAGTAATAAACATATATTCCAAGGTTGTATATTATTTCCAAATCTTACAAACAAAGTTTCATTCCCAACTAAAACTTAATTTAAGTGGAATGTAGTTGCCCATACAACATATAAGATTTAAGGAAATAATACTCCCACTAGCTTTCAGAAATACTTATGAGCTATCTTATTTTAATTATTAAATCAAACATGGATTTAATATTAAACATAAGAATCATCTCCTAGATGCATGCATATATCCATTTATGGATTCTTGCGCTTGTACATATTCAAAGATTATTTGAATTCATAAAACTACTTTGTATTACTTATCGTCCTCGCAAAAGTAATTCCACAACAAAGAGTTTTGATATTCATTGTCAAAATTTCATATCAATGAAACTAAGTATGACAATTATAATCTTTATACTTCTATTTAATGTATCTAGTAAAGAATATTCAATCATAGTTAATTGCTTAAATATGATTAATATTATTATCACTAGACATGCATTAAATATGTGTACAATATTGTCCATATGATTTCTACATAAAGATTTAAACCACTAGGGTTTCCACCCTTTGAAGAAACTCATATTCATTATTAAGATAAACCAAGTATCTAAAGTTGATTATCTTTATGAACAACATCTCAACATTCATAGTATGATTGATTTACCACAATTCAACATTTGGTAAATTCATCATCATGATTAACAGGCTTACCATGATCCTGTAACTCATAATCCTCAGCATATTGATATCCTTACGGATCTATGAATGACAATTCCATCATAATGAGGTCCATCATTTTCATGTTTAGCCTCATCATGATATTTGTTAGTGCATTTTAGAAGATTATACATTTTTGTAAATAAATCTTTCAAGATCTAAACAAAACTCCCACTTGCCTTTAACAATTTAAAGATTACCTTTAAATAGTTTAGCAAGTAGAGTAACAATACATTGTTCTCTTTTGGGATATTACAAAAAACATTGACAGTTCCTAACATTAGTTTGTTACAACTCACTCTATAAGTAGTTTAACAAAATTCAGAACTTCATTTATAAGACTTAATGTGATTCATCACATTCCATAAACAAATGGTGTCTTATCAATCTTCTAGGTTGGAGTCTTATTGAGTATATTCAATCTATACTCAATCTACTAACCTTGATAACTTTTGGAAGAAACTATAGTTATCTTGAATCAAATAATGCCAATAGATTTTGATTTTTCTAATGAACATACCATAAAACTATGGTATTTCCTTAGAATTAATATTGTAAGATAAATCTAACAATATTTAAGATAACCATCTACTCTTTGGTTTATCCTATTTGCCAACAAAGTAAAACTTAATGGTACAATAGAATTACCAAATCAATTGCATGCATCATAACTCAAGTATTTTGACCAAGTCAAAAGACATATCGCTTATAATCCCACTATCGTTATAAGTCATTGATCAACTCATTGACTTCATGCAAATGTCTTAAAACATAGCAAGTTAACGTCTTACTTTATATTGTAAGTCTTTAAAAGACTTTATGTTTGTGACTTTACAAAATCATAAACATTTATAATTAAAGTAATTATGAACACCACCTCAGGTTTCAATTAATATTTCAAGTTAATAATTACTACATATATTTAAGTCATTCAACGAATACTCAAATTCAAAGTAGTATTAGATTACTTCATTTAATTATGTCATTCCATGATATGTTCCATGTAAGAAACTGCAGAATCATCCATGCTCGTTCTCACGACGCATGGATATTTTACCTTGGGCTATAATCTAGTTTACGTTTTCACGTAACATAAATTGTAACTACAAGTGTTTCTTAGACATAAATATTTAAAGTAGTATTTGTTATCATCTTGACACATGTTCTTAATAGGGCAATCATACATATTTAAATGTATACTTCCTATTAGAACGTTATTCTCTTACTTTACAACAAGAGAATCCTTTTAAATCATATTAATATGTGTTGTACCTTGCACACAATAAGATTTCTCCCACTTGTGGATGGAACAACATCATGTAGCGTATAAACAACACGATACACGCTCGCTTATTTGATTAATATGATTTGTGTCATAGATATAACAAGTAGATGTAGAACTATATTGTTTAGTAAGGAAACGTACATGACTATCCTTAAAACATAAGTGTCTACAATTGGAAAGTAATTATCTTTAAAGATAATGCGGGTTACTACACGGAAATAAGGCTTGTAGCTCCCATCGAATTAGAAATCAATAAAACAACTTCTTATTCAAGAATGCAACACAAATGCTCCCACCGAATCGACAACATTGTAAGTGTTGCATAACCGATGAAAACAACTTGCTTGCTATTTACTTTCCTACACCTTTAAAGAACCATACGTAATCATTACTAAGGTACTAAAGGTGTGTTCTACTCTATGAATGATGCGTTATCCATCAATGTTATTAACTTGAAAAATTGGGTATGCAATTTCTTCCTTAATAGTCCTACCATCCCATACGGTATGTAGCACCTTTAAAGGTTAAAGTAAACCAACTAGATAAATTAAGCTAGTTTTCCTTTTACCAATTTTCGCGGTAATTTGTCTAGCTTCTAATTTTGTAACTCATATACATGTTTTCCGGTTAACCAACATTCATGTTGTTACAAAGGATTCATTCACCAAATTAGGGTAATGAAATCTTTATAGAAAATAAGATATGCAATTCATTGCTATGAGTTACATTAGAATTTAGACAATTCAAATGTTCTATTATACCTTTCTCATTCATGAAAAGGAATATGATTGAGTCTCATGCTTCTCCCATGGAAAAGAGACTTCGTTTGTCTTTTCGGTAAATTATTCTCGATCAAACATTTGTTTGAAAGCGAATGGAGCAATTTATCGATCAAAGACTAAACTTTGTTTACGGTTAAATGTTGCAATTATACATTCAAAAGAATTACAAAATTCAATTTTAGTATTTTCGATAATTAACCTTTTTCAAGAAAATTAAATACCCATGGTTCATAAATATATAACCATTTAATTTTCATTGAAAACTAGGATCCAAATTGTCATAATTTCATTACGTCAGTTGATCTGCTAGTAATGAACCTTATACAAAATGGTAGAGCTTTTGCTCAATTGCCAATTTCAATTGCAATTCCTAGATTTATGGGATTTACATATAGCCAATTTCAATTGCCATGTAAACATGTTTTATCCCATCTTATGCCTTGAGTTGCCAGTTCTCACTGCCTAACTCAATTAAGTTGTCCAACTTAAGAAACTGCAAAATCGTCCATGCCCGTTCTCACGACACGTGGACATTTTACCCTTTGATTACGATCTAAGTCACGGTCTCACGCAAATAAAAAATAATCTTAGGTGTTTCCGTTTCGTTGGATGGCATATAACTTAAATTAAAGGGTAATAGTTTTGATGTCAAATCAAATATGTACAAAGATGTCATGCATTCATCTTCGTAACATAGGTTTTATTAAAACATTTATATCTTGTTTTAATGTTTAAGTTTTTCATCATCAAACTTTAATTGAGGTATTGGTTTCACCAATCAAGGAATTTGGTGTTAATTATCATCCATTATACCGTACTTTTGCATAAGTGTAAACACTTAGTGTTTCGGATAATTACCACCTAAGTGGCGCATGGAATCAACACTAATTCGCCCTTAAGATGAGCTTGCACATTTAATGACTTACTAAGTAGCTCCATTCGAACTTACAGAGGCGAGAGGTGCGGTGCGCTAAAGCACAACCTTAGACATCCATTCGATGTGACTGTGCGCACTTCTTTAAAACCCTTTATTAGTTCATTCTCATGGGTGAGCCGTTCACCATTTGTACCAAAGTCATCAATCAATTAAACGATTATGATTACTATTCTTAAAATACATGTTTCACCATTGTTTAGGTCGGTTTATTTTTCTTGTAAAAATACCCTTGTTACACATAACAAACAAGCAAGTATTTGTAAAATAAACAAATAAACAATGAATGCATAACAAATAAAAGTCATGCATATCAAATAGCCACATGCAAACGATTTTGATAAATCCTATTAATAATCAATTCTAGATCATCAATATGTACATGTTTAATTAAGACTTTCACCCGTTTGACATAATGTACAAAGTGAGCCACATGCATCGATTCATCGATTGCGTAAGTCAAAATTAAACACATACCACATAGCACATAATTGATTAAATAATAATTATTGAGGTCTTCCCAATTTTAGATCTATCGAATTTAGTGTATATCACTTAAACATGAAAGACATACAATAAAAGCGGATCCATGATAAAACATGCGGATAATTATCATGGACATAAAATTACACTTAACAATTAATGCAATTAAATCAAAGTTACGATATAGGTTTACATAAAGTTGCATGCATCTTAGGGTTTCTAATCCAATTAAAACAATAGTTTACAAAACCCTAATTAGGGCACTAAATAAAACGCCTCAAAAATTAGGGTTTAGGAATTGCAAACCCTAGATCTAAGCATACAAATAATAACACATTCATGTTTATTTTAATTATGTGTTTCAAGAATTAATTACTTGTTATGGTAGATGTCGAGTTCTTATGGTTTCCGATGTGGGATTCCATAGTTTGACAAAAACAAGCCCAAAGAGGGTTCCTAAAACCGTCTCTTGGCATTTCTTTCTTCATATCCGTTGACGTTTAACGGTGATAGTCACTTTCGATAAGAACTTATCGTTCGTTAAGTCGATTTATTGTGAATTTAATAATTAAACATAATATTTTATATTAATTATTTAAACATCGAGTCTCATACGTAAAATGTGCGATCGCAATGATGCCGAGTTCGAATCCGATCATACATATTAAATATATCCATAAACCAACAGTATTACCACTCACAACTATAAAGAAATAACTTAAATCAATATTAGATTACGTTCTTCTTTCACCATAATACATATAACGGCTAATCCTATTATTGTTATATTGTGTCATAACGTTTAATTTGACAACATTTAAAATGCCATTTTATTATAACTCTTTTTTGATAAAACCGTATCCGTTTAACTTCTCTTTAAATCAACTAATAACTAAAAGTATTTCATAGCTACCTACTTAAGCATCATATAAGATATTTACACAAAGATTACGCATTGAACAATTAGATGCCTCTTGTTCTCTATGCTGAACAAAGCCTGTGCTTGCGAACACTACAATTTTACTTCAACGATTTCATGACGAAAATTAGTGCCGAACAATACGCTATAAACATTTAGATACAGCCCGTGTACAACGTACGGGTTTAAATGACTCGTGAATAAGTAGTTACAAGCAAAAGGTTATTAATTATTATTCTTTGCATTGTATTTCTATCTAAGTTGCATAATATATTCTTAATGAAAATAGTGAGATTTTAGTGAATAGTTAAACTGCATAGGATACGGTGCATACAACCACGTTGCATTTGAAAGTTCAACAATTTGACCTTTGAACATGAGAGATCTTTGATGTTGATGTTTGACATTAGAATAAAAATGTTTCGTAGCAGCCGGGTTAACCTACTCGTTTTAAACTAGTCATATGAATGAAGTTTTACAAATTTTAATCACGTGTGATTTAAATGGATTTTTTAACGGTATGAAAAGTATACCTCGACAATATTTTCTAGACCCGGCAACACAAATAAGATCACATTTGATAATCAACTGAAATATATTGACATCTTTTTTCCCATAATAAGACTTGTAAAAGTCTATTCACATAATCTGAAGACATCTTTAAAACTCCAAAACATTACCCTTGCGGAAAAGTATTGTTCTTTAATGCATTGCTACATTATATTACAGTCAATCATTCAAAAACGACCAAGAATCACGAAAGAGAAATATAAACGTAACTCATATGTCAAAGTTAACTAATTAAATTCCTATTGCTTACTAGATCACAAAAACCTGTAGCGTGTTTTTGTATGTGAGCGTACCACAATACGTTGATCATAAGCATTGCCGTTTATTTTCCAATCATGTCGAAGATTAATCATTTCTTTGTTTCTTACCTTTGTCGCTATGATAGTTGATCTGGGATCATAGAGTCGTGCACTCTTTGAGTAGCCTTCTTTGCCTACAATTTCGAGAAAATACAATGCATCATTAAAATAGATAATTATCTGCATTGGTGCCTGATTTTAGCTGTACATCTTCACACAAATATGATAAATAACATTTTCTTATAGAAAATCATATAACATTAGTTAGATGCAATTTTTCTTAACTCAACAGTATATTCTGGGAGCATTTTTCTTATAAGCAGAGGTGGTCAAAACATCCATCTTCTTTCTTAATTATGCAATAGATGATGTAGGCAATTTCCATATCATATAAGTGTGTATAATTTATTATTTCCTACAACCATCGTGTGTCTGAGACCAAATACATAGAATAGAAGGGTATGACATACTTCATTTTCCCAGTTGGTGCATAACGTCAATATCAAAAGAAACAACGATTGAGCGAATAATGCTGCAATGATTCCGAACCATAATCCCTGTAAATTAACAAAATTTGCGTAAATAAAAAATTCAAAAGATGTAGAGATGCTATAGTGGGCGGGTGGGCGAGTTGTGTAAGTGATCAATATGGGTTTATTCGTTTAGGTTAGAAAGGATGATAATATTTGTATGTCAAAATGGTTGAGTTGCTTGTATTTTGCAAATAATTAGGTATTAGACCCATATTACCTGTTATCTATGAAATACAACCAGGAACATATGTTTCTGTATAAACTGGTGGAATTTGGCACCCTTAAAACGCGTAAATGAGGAATAGATGAGAATATGAGAATAATGAGGCGAAAGTTACCTTTCCTCCCATATGAAATACAAAAGCAAACAAGATGGCCAATGGAATCCCGATAATATAATAAGCTCCCAAGTTCGCAACAGCACCAATTTTTTGTCGTCCACTCCCTCTAACAGCTCCTATCAATCACAAAACAAGAAAATGTTAACGTCAATAGTCAATTTAGTAGCACGAGATACATGTTTGACATTCTAAGTTAAAGAGAAATGGGTAGTTAAATTATTGGCTTGTTGTAACCTGAAAGCACAGATTGGATGCCATCAACGACATAGCCCCCTGCAAGAAGTAGCATCATCTGTGCAATGTAACTCACCACTTCTTCTTCATTACTATAACAATACCCCCACAGTTTCCGCCCGAAAATCAAGATTAATGCACCCAAAACACCTTCAGTAATTACAGCAAACATTGAAACCCGTATTGCTAAAAGTGCTGCTCGTGCCCGTCCAGCACCTAATTCATTTGAAACCCTTACACTGCAAGATAGGAAAATTTTCACACAAACAAATATGACTCTCAACGACTTCAACCTTAAACACTAGAACTCACCTTGTGGCACTACTTAGACCAAGAGGAATCATGTAAAGCATCGAGCACGTATTCAAGCTGCAATTAAAGCCTTTTGTTAGCCAAATTTAGATGGCAAAACATTGAATAAAAATATATAATCTTTGAGTAGGACTACATTGCTTAACCTGATAGAAAGAACTGAGGTTTCTAGTTGTGGATTTGGAAGAAGACCAGATAACAGCACCATCATCTCAAATGACCATATCTCCAAACTGTTCAAATATTCATACAATCACAATATTTTTTTTTTTTTAAATAAGACTTTTGAAATGCTAAAGTTTTTTACAGGATCACGATAATTACCAGACCATAACCGCAGAAGGAATTGCAAGTTTCAAAAATGTTGGAATGTTAAGAAAAGCTTCTTTTGAGAAACCAGTCCATGTCTTTTTGCACGCAGGAGCAAATCGAACATAAAGAGCCAATAACGACACATTAAGCCAACATGAAAGTGCATTAGCCAACGCAGCACCTCTACTCCCAAGCCCAGATTTAAACACCATAATCCAACAGACAAGAATATGAAGTAAAGTTGTAATCCCAGTGCTTAACATCATTGGAACCACATTATTCTGAGATTGCAAAAATCGAA
Organism: Chrysanthemum lavandulifolium; assembly: GCA_022545495.1. Lineage (NCBI taxonomy): Eukaryota > Viridiplantae > Streptophyta > Magnoliopsida > Asterales > Asteraceae > Chrysanthemum > Chrysanthemum lavandulifolium. The sequence goes on from CM040243.1 coordinate 150,743,397, forward strand.
CATGGCATTGAAGTAATGCATTTCCAAATAGACTAGGAATCATGAACTTTGCATAAAGGCCAGCTTCAGCTGATATTTCGGGATCTTGGCCTAAAAAAACAAGCAAAGTTCCAGCATTGGCCCATATAAAAGCAAGAGGGATGCATGCCGATAAAAGAACGATCATGGCTCTTTGCATATGGATTCCTAGTAAATGATATTCTTTTGCTCCGTAAGATTGCCCACAAAAAGTGTCTAAAGCACTGCCCATGCCAACCTATTCACCATTGACAAGAATCCAACTTTAGGCATTTCAAGGAACATGTGAAAACATGGAAGTAAATTGGTGTGTTCTGAATTGGTTTTTTTTTTTTCCTTCTCCAAAATGAGTACCTGATTACTGTGTTTTCAAGCAATAATGTGTTTAATAGTGTTCTCGTAGTTAGACTAAGGTGGCGTTTGAATTTGACTTATTTATCTTAATATAGTAAAAATTAAATTCAAAAAGTCATACGGAAGTTATTTATTTATTAGAGTACTTAATAAAAAATGATGATTGAAAACAAAAAGCGATAAAAGAGATGTTCTCTACATTAAGTTATCTCTTATGTGAACACGACTTAATGAAAAATGTAAACAAACAGGGTCTTATTACGGTTATCTCATCATTTAAGGGTGAAATCTGTTGAATGCTTAGTTTAGAACCACCTGCAACAAAACCGATGTTGTACTTTGGATTTTAATCACTATTTAGCATGTAAATCCCCATACATCAGATTTTGCTAGTCACTTAAAGAGTAATTATTAGTAAAACACTAGAAGCCATCCTTATAGCGCTTTTTAATTTGAGGCCGAGCTGCTGATTTCCCACTAATCACATTTAAGACACAGTCCCAACTAATAATACAGTAATAATAATAAATAAATAAAAAAAGAACTCTAGGCCATGGAACAGAGGAAAACAGGGGAATACATGGAAAGGTTTGGCATTGTAGATGATAAACAATTTATCGACTAACTAGTTTGGAACAGTCAAGTCTGGAGTAGTCGCCACAAAAATGACTATGATCTAAATCTTCAAATAATGAGAATTCGCAAAGCAACTAGTGTATGATTACCGGATTATCATAACTTCATACAAGCAAATTTAAGATCATTATATTTATAGTTGTTCACCTATATAATCTTACAGATACTCAAAAAAAGTACGTATCATATAATCATCAGGGCTTTTAGCTTTACATAACAAAGTCCTATCAAACACCTTATTTTATCACAGAATCAATTTCAAAACGCAATGCCAAAAAAATAAACAATGAACTAACCATCAAGCTTGTACCAGTGACAGAAGCAAAAGAAGTAGCCATAGAAGCACCAGAGAGAGCAAGCTCACCCAAATGACCAACAAACATAACCGAAATCATCGATAACGCACAAACCAGCAGATTTACAGCCATCAAAGGCCCTGCTAAGTACAACTGTTTCTTAAACTCACACACTATCTCATCTTTACTATATGGCCCAACTCTTTTCTCATATTCTTGTCCCACAAGTGGCTTTTGCAGCCCTTGTTCCTCCATTCTTCTTATGTTATCTCTTTGCAAATACCAAAACTAGCTAGCTCCTAACAATATGTATAGAAAAAACTTTTTTAAATGCAATAATAGTGGCAAAAACACAATTTGTTTAATACACAAGAGTTGGAGTAGATTGAATAACAAGTGGTGCAAGATACTTTTAATGTCAGTAAGAAAGATGTGTTTTGTTTTGTTTTACTTTTTTTAAATATATAATGTGATTAACTTTTATAATTTTTCCACATTAGGGTAGCCGCCAATATTACCTCATGGTTTTTGTTGTCAGCCAGAAATATGCATTTCCAGGAAAGTAGTGGGTTTTTATTTAATTACCTTTTTTTCAAATTGGAGTGGTGCCCAAGTGTGATTTTATATTTGTTGGTACTATTGATGCAGAGTATCTTTTCTGCATAACGACATTCACCTTATTCGGCGAGATAATATCAATTAAAAGAGTTAGGAGTATTAAACAATTGAAGAGGATAGAAAAGAGGGTGCGTTTGGTAGTAAGAAATTCAGGGAAATGATGTAGTGAAGCAAAGAATATAAATTCTAATAAATAAATTGTTGGAGAATATGATAAATTCCATTGTTTGATAACGAGAAAGAATTAGGTTGGTGGCAATGGGATGCGGTATGGTGAGACATGAGGCCATGCTGAGCGGCAACATCATTGCCTCCTAAGCAGCATGGTTGCGGTTTGGTGGTACTCGGCAAAGATTGTCGAAGAGGCATAGGAAAAGAAACGTTGGAATTTGAACATTGGGGAGCCTTTTTGACCGTTTGGCAAAAAAAAAAAAAAACATTTATTAATCACCTTCGATTCACACAAACAATTCACATATTTTCACACAAACAATCTTTTTTACCATGTCTTCATCCTCCTCTACCCATTAGGGACGAGTTAATTTTTCCATGACTCTTCAAACTATTGTTATCCGGTAGTACCCTATCAACCTATTTAGCGGTATGCGATTCTGTGAAGACACGGAAAGCACTCTAGAAACGGGAGTCATCACCCGTTTTCGTGAAAAGGCTTTACAAACTATAATGAATGACTATTTAGTCGAGCGACCAAAGTTTCCGCCAATGTTTTCGTGATAGGTTTCGTGAATAAAAGCTTGTTTTAAATTGTTGGTGATGTTGAGCGAGATTCGAATGGTTTCAAAGAGGCCAAGGCGAGGAAAAAAAAAGTTTCGCGGCGTTACCAAAATGCGCATCGGTCATTGTGACTTCGCAATGGGTGAACCTCAGGATAGATTTGATGACTAATTAAACATGGCGCAGTATGTCGGGTTAACCTTCTCATTTTATTTATTAAATTCGGTTTTTTTTTTATAAGTTTTTTTTTTTTTTTTTTTTTTTTTTTAATATTTTGTAGGAGAATGCCTTGATCATTTTTGCCATGCGATAATTGAATTATATGGTCGAGGAGTTCTTACGTGGGCCACCGACCCATGGCGTTGCGCTTATTCGAGGCACATGAAGAAAACATCACATTCTGGAATGCTTCGTAGCATTGATTGTAAACATTTCGTTTGAAATCGTCCTAGAAATTTGAAAGGCCGATATAAGAGAGGTGATCACCAATAGCCGACTATTATGCTTGAAGCCGTCGCTTCAAATGATTTGTGGATTTGGCATTCGTTTTTGGTCCTCTCGGTGCAAACAACGATATCAATGTTTTGAATCAGTCTCCATTGTATCTTACAGAGCGAAATGGAATGGCGCCAAACAATTCATTTTCTGTAAATGGACGGCTTTACAAACGTGGATGATATTATCTTACCGATGGAATCTATCTTACGTATTCAACGTTTGTTAAAGCATATAAGTATCCCACTGACCCGAAAGAAAAGAGATTCAAGAAGCTACAAGAGTCTGCAAGAAAGGATGTCGAACGAGCTTTTGGTCGTCTTAAGGCAAAATGGATGATTCTCAGTCGTCCTCTCCGAAGCTCGTCGGTCGAAAAGATTGACAACTCGTTTATCGTGTATTATATTTCACAATATGATTTTAAAAGTCGTGAGATGGCAATATCACGGTTCATATAATAGATCGGTAGGTCATGCGGGTTTATGATGAGAGTGTACTACGGAGTTACTCGACGAAGATATCTATTACCGTCTCCGATATGATCTTACGGAGCACGTAGCGGCTCAAGACTTACCATACCTCGATGACTAGTTATTTTTTTTCCCTAAGTTTTATGCAATTTTCTTTTAATTATTAATGAAATATTATGGTTTTATTAAATTGTTTAATATAATTATGAATATAAAAAATAAAAAAATAAAATTAGGTGAGGCATGAGATTATGGTTGCCACTAAAAAAGTATGGTGGGGCATGAGAGAGGTATGAATGAGGTGGAATGATATTATTGGTGGGTGGTGAGACATAGATGAGGTATGAGATCATTACTGCCACCAACCTTAATACTCGTATTGTTGTTTTTTATTAGTCATCACATTTTCTTTTAAGGACATAAAAACTAACAAAAAATAATCTAAACATTGATTTCGTATTCAACATAAGGTTTGTAAAAGGAACCAAAAAAGGAAATGAATTAGTTGCATTATTAAATGCATAAAGAAAAGAAGAAATATCAATTATAAACTAGCAAGTTACCGTGTGTTGTAATAGCGGCTACTATGCAACTAAAATTTTTAATAAGAAATGTTTTTCAATTTTATATTTTATGATAGTCTTGTAGAACATTAATACTTTTATGCCTCGTTTTAATAACTTTTATTTTATCAGTTTTAATGTAAAACATGGAGAAAACTTTCACTCAATATGAGACATAAATCATAATACAAAGGGACCGATATCTTGAGTAATTATACGTGCCCTAATCTCTTAAGTCATGAAAATAAATTTTGGATCTGTCTCAGTAAGCTAATCGCATCCTTTTCTAATTTTCTAAAAAAAAATAATAAATAAAAAAATGGAGAAACCCATATCTAATACCCGCACACTTAGCCTCATACTTAACACGTTTACGTTGTGCCGCATCAATTATCGCACGATCGGGCACAAAATCAGCAATCCCAGTTTGTGTCAAAGCGAAGACCAAGTGAGATCAACACACACATCAATCCCTCCATCCCATGAGTAAATCAACATATCCGTTGAATATAAGGGTTTGCCACGCCCCTATCCAACCCAATAACAACTTCTTGTACCAACTAAAATTCCCAACCGATAGCAGATGTCGACAATGGTATCGCGCAAAACATTGTAACGATCCTTAATACCAATAATACAAATACACGATACAACATGATCTCCATAAACATCCTTAGCAAAAATTCCAGGAGTAAGTTGGAACAAAACTTCGAAACGTAAAATAAAAGGACACCTAACTAATAACACAACACACAACGATAAGCTTACTGTTCATAGTATGTCCCAAATATGAGATCGGAGCTTCCCGAAGCCAATCAGAAGTGTGATCTCTCAATTGAGATTTCAACAAAGCCATCTGTTGAGGAAATAAGAAAAAGTTAGATTATTTGTATTATTGTAACAAATTATAATAATAATAATTATTATTATTAGTAAATTGATTATAATAGTAAAAAAAAAACTATGTTATACGTATGGGTCATAACTATTAAATTGCAACTTTTTAAGAGTCTTTATCAAGTTAGTGTGGTGCTCACGCAAAGCGGCGGGTTCGGAGGCATATGTCCTTGTGTTGTGAGATCGTGAAATAATAATATGTCATATTATTATATTCCAATTTTAAAATGTTATTGATTTTTATTATAAACATACTAAATTTATTATATTAGTTATATAATATTATTGTAACATCCAATTTAATGTCATAATATGCAATTAATGTATTTTTAAATTCTATTTTAATATTACTAATAATAGCAATTGTGTATGCTTAAAAATTTCAAGACTTCGAAAAATAAGTCCTAAATGCTTTATATATAACTAGCATGTAGTGCATAAGCTTGTCGGGAGGCGGTGTGTTTACGATTTTTGATTTTACATTTTTTGCCGAATATTGTTTAACAATTTCTAGAAATGAAAGATGATAATTTCTAAAAATTGTGTGTTTGTGTTGTAAAAATGAAGAATTAATATGCCATATCTATATCTATACTAGTTATAATTGAGGGATGACCCTCTCTCCTAATTTTTTTTAAGATGTCATTAATGTGTTTTTAAGCATTACAAATTTTAATGCATAATGTACACAATAAATAGCTTTTACTAATTTATCTTCCACAACATTTTAATGCTTCATTTATTATTTCTTTTGAATTAGTTTAGTTTTAATGCAAAATGCACATATAAATGAATATGATTTGAAAATGCATGCAAAACTACAAAGTTTCAAAACTATTATTATATCGTAAGAGTGTTTGAGAACCAATCTAAATAAATTTTGAATTATTTTAAATAAAATTAACCACAAAAGTAAAAAGCGGTTTTTGTAAAAGTCGGGACAATTTTTAAAGACAAATGATGCAGATGTAAATTCACAAGTGATAATTTATTTGATTTTATACATATTACATATCAATATCTATATCTATATCTATCTACTTATAATGGATGACCCTCCTCCTAAATTTTTAAGATGTCATTAATGTGTTTTTAAGCATTACAAATTTTAATCATAATGTACACAATAAATGATTGCTTAAACATGTAAGTTTCTTTACATTATAAGCGGGAGAGTGCGGTGGTGCCAAACTTGGTGCCAAGGAGTTTGTTGTACGTGAGTTTGGCGCACGATTCTGCCTTTCAAGTAGGCCTGCGCCAAACATGCTTGACCCGTTTTTTTTTTTTTTTTTTTTTTTTTTTTTTAAATGTGGCCGTTGGAGGTGGCAAATATAGCCGTTTTTTTGAATTTATACCCAAATTTTTTATAAAACCTCCTTATTCTTCCATATTTTCACACTCTTCAAACCTAATTCACACTCAAAACACTCATTTTTCTTTCATTATGGATCCAAACCATCCCTCGGTGAAGCACTTTAGACAATTATGAAGATTTTTAAAGGCAATGAGAGAGATATATTCGATTCGTATGAAGAGTATGAACAATATGAATTTGTGTAATCAAGAAGCCGGTGGATCAAGATCGGAGTCCTAAAGGAGGGCATATATACCACGTCAGCGAAAGCGTAGCGGGCGTCTAATCGGCGACTATTTCGGCAGAGATTGGTCCTAAATATCCGAGGAAGAATTTTGGCGAAGGTATCGTATGAGCTCTACACTTTTTAAAAAATAGTTAATTTATTCTAAGTTATGATGCTTGACCCGCTTCCAAATACTTTCAATTTTTAGAGATGGTTGTAATGCTCTGGAAGTCGTAAAAGTATTGATCCTATTTTGAAGATCACATCGCTATCTGGCAATTAGCGTGCTGACGCTGCGCTGATCGTTTGATGAGTACTTACTGGTGCGACGAACTCAGCGACAATGTTTAGAAGCGGTTGCGGATCAGCGGTTATGGATATGGCATGCTTATTTTGGGGTTCTGGTGCAAATAATGATCTAAATGTTTTATATGGTTCTCCGTTATTTGATGATGAACTTGATGATCTGACTCGGAATGCCCGTTTGAAGTAAATGGGCATGTGTACAACAAAGGTTACTATCTGGCGATGGCATTTATCCAACATGGTCCGTGTTTGTGGCGTTTTTACATTGCAAGGTGCGAAAAAGCGTTGAGGTTTAAAATAATTCGGGAAAGTTCTAGAAAGGATATCGAAAGAACTTTCGAGTCCTGCAGTCGTTGGGAATTATCGACAACCCATGCGTGCTTTGAAATCAACGCTTTGACAAGGATCATGAATTGTTGTGTAATGTTGCATAACATGATATTGGAAGGCGAAAATTACGTAGTGAATTTAAGAGATGTTTCGTTGATCAACGCCGGACATTGCGGGAATGGACGAAAGATGTGATTTACATGTTCGAGAAAACGAAAGAACTTCGGAGATAGCCAAAATACTGGCGATCTTGAGATGACCTTGTGGAACATGTTTGGAGAAATTATAACTAGTTTGTAATTTTTATCTTTTAAGTTTTATGTTTTTATTGTAATGTTTTTTTTAATGAATAAAGTAATTTTAGGATATATTGTTTTTAAATTTTATAAAAATAAAAATAAAAAATTGAGTTTGGCAAGTGCGGTGCCAATGATCTAGAAATGTGGTGCCAAACACTACGGTGCCAGCTCAAAAAGCTAGCGGCGTGGCGGTTTGGTACGAGCTTGGCACGAGTTTAACGCCACTTGTCTTAGATCTTTCTAAGCGTTCTTTTATTTATATCTTATATCTATGTGGGACGAGTGTTACAAACAATATTAATGATTCAAACATTTTTCATAAATATATTACAAGATGTATACATTATAAGTACTCTTTTATTTATATCTTTTATCTATATGGGACAAATGTAATTAACAATATTAATGATACAAACATGTTCAAAAATATATATAATAAACAATATTAATGATACAAACATGTTCAAAAATATATATATATTTCATAAAAAAATGTTTCTACTTATTTGTATTCTGAGATGGCTATCAGTAATTTGACCATAATACATAACATTATTGACTGCTATGACGTAAATCGCGCCACTTTCAATTGTTTTATATGAATTAGTTTGATATTATCCATCACTTTTTAAAGTTCTCAAACTCATTATGTTTTATTTATTGGTAAAGTTATTGTAAGAGAAAGCATAAAATTGAAAACATTTTTGCCGAATTTTTTTTTTCTTGATCTCAAATCGCATATGACCGCGGTGCCTCTTATAATATTCTAAATAGTTGAAATATCGACGTGAAACTTTGGCGTCCTCAATTTATCGTCGCATAAAGCGTTTTAGATTATAAAGCATGCTTTATTGAAAATTTTTATTTCAGTGTCATGCATTGCGTCGCATGATCTGCTAGTTATTATATATGCAAATTCAAAAAGTTATTAACTTTAACTATAAACATATTAAATTCATTATATTAATTATATTTTATTATTGTAACATGCATCTAATTTAATGTGCAATTAGTGTGTTTTTAAAGTTTTAATTTAAAAAATTACTAATAATAGCAAGTGTGTAAGCTTAAAATTTTTAAGACTTCTAAAAATAAAAGTCCTAAATGCTTTATGTATAGTAAAGATAAAGATAAAGATAGATTTGCCGTAAAAGTCTCACCCAATTGTATGCGTTCTCAAGGTTCTAGAAAAGCACAAAGTTCAAAACTCAGTCGTTGAACATCTTGAATTTGTCTGGAACAAAACCAAGAAATGGCCATAGGCTCTGTTGTAAAAATCGGCTCAGGCGGTCGATTAACCCCCGTATAATCGCTGATCGCTCACTAAGCGCCTTGATTTATCATAAACGGCCTATTTAATCGGTTTGGTTAAAGATCGCTTAAAAATTGGTCAACAAACCGATTAATCAGACAAAATCGAACAAAATCGCTTAAAAACCGGTCAACGAAATCGCTTAAAAATTGGACAAAATATTTTAAATATCGGTCAACAAATCGATCAATCGGTCAAAGATCGCTTAAAGATGGTCAACAAACCGAGTAATATCTATGTTTGACTTTGAATTTTTAAGAATTATGTATTATGTTTATCTTTGAACCCTTGAAATATTTGAACTTTGCTGCACTATGATTATCTTATACACATAATGTAATATAATATCTAAAATTACAATTTTGTGCATAAAATTGCAATCAGATTAATCATGGATTAATTAAGCCTGTAGATTAATCATTGAGCCTCTACATTCTTATTTAGCGGCAGCTAGCGATTTTCTACAAATGGTAATAGGATATCGATTAATTAAGCCGTGTTCATAAGATTAGAAAAGGCTCGACTTCCCTAATAACTTTTGCATGGATCTTTGTACATTCACAAGTTTTGATGAGTGTTTGGTACCAATTATACGGCCGTACAGTACGCGAGGGTGCTACAAGACACAATTTATTTCTTCCCTTTCTGGTTTTTACATTTGCTAAACAAGGTGGTTTAATTAGGCATCCAAAGTTAGCTAGGCTAACTAATGAGCCTAATTGATCATTGTATATAGAGATTCTGTTCTAACAAATCAATGAGATTAGTTCTGTTTTCTCTTTTCTCTCCACCTAAACTTGTCATTGCAAAGGTTACATAATGAAAACTATGATACATGAAAGAAATGTTTATCATCAAGGAGGAGCAACATTTAGTAGAGCATGTTCAATTGTACTTACTCATATCGCGTATCGATGTTACTAATTTTATTTTGGCACTCGAAAATAAATCTAGCTCGGCCCCTTTTAGTAGATATCAATCGCATTCTCTTTACTTGCAATCACCCAAGTCAAATCTCTAGCGGAGTTGAAAATCTTTGGTGCCACTTACGTGTAAAACATACTATCCAAAATTTAATTTGTCACTCATAATCTATACAAATGTGAAAAGACATACTTCTCATGTCCAAAGAAGTATAAATAAATATAAATATATAACTACACTTTTTTATACATAAACAAATTATATATTCATATACTCCTATAAGTGAACATGGTATCGCGAGCCATAGACGCTCATTACAAGCGAAAGTGATGTATATGGCACCGCTATGCGTGCCACCCCTCGTAGCATAGGTGCACCACCAAGCCTATAACAGACATTTTTGTGTATTTGTTACGATTTTTAAAATTTTAAAATTTGAATTCAGCAGATGTATACGATAAAAAGGATTTTTTAAATAAATACCCCATTTAACTATCCAAACAACTAAAACCGTTCAAATTTTCCCACATTTTATATACTTTCATATATTATACAAACATACAATTTCAACATGTGTTATTCTGACTAATAACAAGCCAACAGATTGTTAAGATTGTACAATTATCATGAACATTATCTATATTTCAATGAAGATAAAACCAACAATTGAAACATTCAGACGAGCATACCGCGGGATCAAGTTGGTGGCGAAGAATTCATTATGGAAGTTTAATTTTGCGACACTCAAAATAGGCTGAGAGGAATTTTGGGTGATGGTTCTGAACGAGCTTGTAACAATGACTACAATCAATATCGTTATGTCAATGTTACGTCAACTTTTCACACCTTCAACATATTCATCACCAAACAGTCATAATAAGAACCACTAAATCCGAATTTTTTATTCTGAAACAAAATTACTAAAATTAAAATTTCATTAATTAAAAAAACCTTATGTTAAAAATAAAAAATGTATTAGGAAATAAAACACTATAGTTTATTGTGTATTTCCTCAACGTGCAATATGTTCCACCAAATCGACACAAACGTGTAGCTGCGTTTGCTCGTCGACTAATTCTCTAATAACTTGTAACGTTTGTTTGTGAGTTAATATAATATCCTTTTCACGATGTTGTTCCTCAGGATAAAAATAGGGGATATTGCTCCTATTTTATCCTTTACAGCAAGCGTATTATGTAATATGATCCATGTGTACAAAATAATCGTTATATTACTAAGAGCATCGGTCGTGCGGGATTTTAAAGTCTACCCCATTTTTTCTTTAACACACCAAATGCACTTTCCACATCAACTTCACATTTTTCTATAAACTGTTAATTAATAACCGATATATAGAATCCATTCGAAAGTATATGAGAAATATGTTTGTAGTGAGAAAGAATGTGTTTTGAAGGTATCGATAAATATAAAAGGATATTGAGTATTTATAGGTAAATTGAAATATTTAAAATGAATGAGTTCTTTTAAATAAGTAGTTAACAATTACTTTATATTTCTTTTCGTTTTTGGTGAATAACTTAACCAAACAAACTCCTTATGCTACCCACCACACGTGGTGGTGGTGGTGGTAATGATGTAGACCACCACGCGTAGTCTTATCTAAAAGATTATTTATTGGCACACTTTTATTTTTGATTCGCACACTCTAATGTACAATCTTTAAAAGCAACATATGATAAATGTACATTTGCTTAAAGCACAGTTTAGAGTGTGCAAATAAAAAATGAGGGTAAGCAAATCATTAGCCTCCCCAAAAGTATGAAATCCAGTAGTCCAACATTATTGCCCAGGATTAAATTACCATGATGCAGTCGTCAGCAGAACCATGTATATATATATATATATATATATATATATATATATATATATATATATATATATATATATATATATATATATATATATATATATATATATATATATATATATATATATATATATAGGGAAAGTTAATGTGAGATCAAACTTAAAGTTGTAAAAATAAGATCTAGCCTAAAAACCACTAAAATATTTATAAATAACAATTTTAGCAATAATACACAAAACAATAACATTTTAATACAATTAACATTTTAACTAATAACTAAATAATACATGAGTTAGGATTAGTGATACACGATCACATTACACTAATAAATATTCCAAAAGCGCGATACATAAACAAAAACACGGTACATATAACACTTCTAATCAAAGTGTGTCACCTAGGTTTAAATAAATTTTAAAAAATCTATCGAAACTTTAACAATTTTAGTTGTAGTTAATAAAAATTTATTTTTGTTGTAAGGAGAGTGTCACTTGTCAAATTTTAGTTGGATCTCATTTTAACAACTTTAAGTTTGATCTTATTTGATCTAAATTATATATATATATATATATATATATATATATATATATATATATATATATATATATATATAATGGATATATTTAAAAGTTGATCTCAAGAGAAAGTAATCTCAACCATTGGATCACCCGTTTTCCCTCCTTTTTCACACCAAACTACGGGGACCTAATTGTATTTTCTTCATTCTTTAAGGAGGTTTGTAAATTTGCACCCTACCCTCCCCGAATTTTTTCCGCTAATAATTATTTTTCTAGGGGCCTAAATTTTTTTTGCCAAAATTTTCCATAAAATTTTATAAGCGTGATACACTTTTTATTTTGGTGCATCACAATTATAAAAATTAGTTGTAACTATGATGCACCAAATTTTATAACTGAGATGCACTCAACGATTGTTACCTAATATGCTCCAATAACATTGCAATAACTTAGTATACTATGCTCTTTAAGGGGCATTAGTTGTACAACTAGAGACGGAGCTATGGTAGCCATGGTAGCGTCTCATGCTTTGTCATTGGGATAACGCTAGTGCATATATTAACAATCATGAATTGATGAAAAGTAAGTTAACCATGTGATTAATAAAATGACTCTGAAACATGTTAGGATAATTGATTTCATTGTATATTTAACCATGTGATTAATAAAATAAGCGTGTTGAATCAGTTGAAAAATCTCTCTTTTATACACAAAGGTTGACGGTTCTAATTCAAAACTTTTTCTAGAATAAGTTAATAACATATACGATCTGATGCACCTTTTATTTTGGTGAATCACGGTTAAAAAGTAGTTATAACTATGATGCACCAATTTTTATATCCGAGATGCACAAAAAAAGGTGCATTCAGATTATAAATTTTTGGTGGGAAAAAAATGCCCAAATATTTTTTTTTTTTGTGATTTTTTTTGGGGGTGGGTGGGTGGGATGGTTTTCAAAACTTACCCCTTAAGTTTGAGATGTTTAAAATTAGACCCTATAACTTTTTCTCATTTTTCCTCTAATTACACTTTTCTAGAACACTATATATATATATATATATATATATATATATATATATATATATATATATATATATATATATATATATATATATATATATATATATATATAGCTATTATTGTGGTGTTATTGTGGTGTACAAGCTTAAAATATATAGGGGGCGTTATTGTGGTGTACAAGTTTAAAATAGATAAAATGGCTACACATGTGGACCGTTAGATCAAACTTATTATATGAGATTAGATACTAAATAGATGAGTGGCACATTTGTAATTAAGTTAAAGAGTGATGGCATTTGTGTACCTAGTTTGTATATGAGAGTATCTTATGTTTTATTACCATTAAGTTGCCAGTTACAGAGAAAGTTAGGTACCACAATCGCGCCCCCCCCAACAATCCTAACCAGATATCATGCAATTGAAAATGAAGATCATAATCCCCAAATCCGAGCAATCAATCAAAAATCCTCACATCTTCGTTCCTCCGTTGTTTCTTTAAATACAGGTAACAAAGGTGTGTTTGTAATAAAAAAACAAGTATGGGGCTTTTTGAACCCCAAGTGAGCGACAATAGGAATGAAGAAGAAATAGCTTTTGGTAATTGATACATTCTTCTTTTATTCTTATTAATTTATATGTAGTTTGTTGGTTAATTTACTGGATGGTTTTTTGGTTTCAGTCAGATGAAGTGGAAGGATCTATAATAAGAGACAACCACACCACAATAATGAGGAGTATGAAACTATTTATCTAACTCTTGATGGAGATAGTGAAGACAAAAAAGGTACTTGAATTAGTTGTGTTAGACTGTTAGTAAGTTAATTGAATTGGTTGTGTAAGCTTATAACCTAACTAATGTGTATGAGTTGAATGAGTTGTGGAAGGTTCTTAGGTAACTATAAGTGTCAGATAGGGCTTTGGTAATTAACAATTAGATGAGCATGTGTATTAGTTATATATGGATGTTTTTGAAATAAGCTTTTTGGTGGTCATTTGTACGAGTTGAATGCTGAATGCGTCGTGGACTGTACTTAGGTACTTATAAGTTTCATATAGGTCTTAAAAAATAAGCTGTTATATTAGCATTTGTACTATATCTATAAGGCAGTTGTTGAAATGTACCTATGTATGAGTTGAGCATGTGTTATAGATGTTTAAGGTTTGGAATTAGCAATTATAGATGAGCATGTGTACTATATGTATAAGGCATGTGTATGAGTTGAATGCTAAATGCGTCGTGCACTGTACTTAGATACGTATAAGTTTAGTATAGGTCTTGAAATAAGCTGTTATATGAGACTGTGTACTATATGTATAAGGCATGTGTATGAGTTGAATGTTTAATGCGTCGTGCACTGTACTTAGATACGTATAAGTTTAATATAGGTCTTGAAATAAGTTGTTATATGAGAATGTGTACTATATGTATAAGGCATGTGTATGAGTTGAATGCTTAATTCTTCTTGCACTGTACTTAGATACGTATAAGTTTAATATAGGTCTTGAAAATAAGATGTTATATGAGAATGTGTACTATATGTATAAGGCTGTTGTTGGAATAAGCTACTATAGTTGAGCATTTAGATAACTATATAACGCTGTTGTTGGAATAAGCTGTTATAGTTGTGAATGTGTGTATAACGTTTTTAATAAGCTATTATAGTTGAGAATGTGGAATTGATGTATAAGGCATATGTATGAGTTGAGTGCGTTGTGGAATGAGCTTAGATAATTAAAAGTTGCAGATATGTCGTGCAAACAAGCTAGTATATGAGCATGTGTATTAGGTGTATAAGGCTGTTTATGGAATAAGCTGTTTTGTTTGATTATGTGTATTAGTTGTAGTAATTCATTGTGTACTGGTTATTAGGTGTGTGTACTATGTATCAGATGTAATTTCCTCATGTGTGTGTAATGATTCATGTGTATTAGATGCATCAATGTGTATTAGGTGCTAAGCATTCATTTTGTGTCGGTTAATATAAACTTGTGTGTAGTAGTTGATGTCGGCCTACTCATAATAGAGTTTTAAAATAAATAATGTGTATTAGTGGATAACTTATTTGTATTAGATTGTATGGTTCGTAACAGAGTTTTTATTGTTGTATGTGATCAAACAGATAATGGTGTGCAACTTGAAGGAGAAAATGTGGATAATGGTGCGGAGAATCCCCGTAGGAAAGGAAGAAATGGAGGCAAATGGAAAAGGTAATTTATGTGTAACGGGTAATGACCTTGTAGCGGATAAAGGAACTGAACAAGCTGCTAGTTTGAAGAAAGTCGAGGGACATAAGAAAAAGGAGTTGAAAAGGGACAAGGGTACGAAAAAAATGGAGAATGAAATAGAAGGAGCTGGTAAAGGTAATTTATAGCTAAGATATATTCTTTATGTGTGTCGTATTTTATTTATTATTGAGTGGTATAATTTACGAACAATTATTGTATCGACAGAGAAACATGGAACGGGTAAACGAAAAATGGAACCAGAAGGAGGAAAAAGGAAAATAATATCTGATAACGGTGAAACTGGAGATTTTATAGGTAATTGGATTTAGTGTTACTGTTGTAGTGAATGCAACAAATGATAAGTGTGTATGTGTTTGCATATAGTTATCTAAATGTCACATTGTATTTGGTGTGTCAGGAGATAAGGATGCTGCAGCTGAAGAGGACATTCCACGGACGATGATTTTGTTTCTCAGCAGAAAACAAAGATACCTAAAGTTACTGTGAGTACGAAAAAAACCTTTACTACAAAAAGATTTGAACTGAAACGTAAAGTAGGATCAGAAAAAAAGGAAAGATAGAGCGGGTGTGTCGGTAGAATTGTGAGTAGAGTACATTCAAGAAATCCGCCTGGGAATTTATTTCGTGTGATAACATAGCTATCATATACACAAAAAAGGATGTAAGAAGTATGGGTTTTGGTGAAATGCTTGAGTTTAAGATAAAGGATATACCAACCCGACTAGCTTACTGGTTGTTAGACAGGTTTGATGCAGACACATGCACCTTGGATGTAAATGGTAGGAGAATAAGCATTACACCAGACTTAGTAAAAAATATGTTAGGTGTACCAATGGGGGATGTACACACACAGGCTCGGGATATTTCAGACTATAGGAACCCGCTAACAAAGCAGTGGAAGGGACAATTTGGGAAGGATGTTAAAAAGTTTTATAATACTCGTGTGGCGGATGAAATCCTGAAAACAAAGCGAGGTGGGTGGTTTTTTAAGTTAAATTTCTTGGTGTTGTTTTTTTACAACAATCGGTGAGTTGAATTTGAGCAATACCGTCAATCATATATTTACCTTGCATGGAATCATTCTCAAATGTATCCGCCATTTTTTTCTGGTACGTGGAGATTTTTTTTCTGGTGTGGTTATGTTGAAAACGTGGAGAATTTCTTGATATATTTTCCGGTTAGTTTAGGTTAATTGTAACGTATATAACTAATTAGTAGGGATTGTGATTGTGCGTTTAACATGGGATTAGAAAGGAGAAAATCAGATAATGCAAAAACTAAGATTACTATAATACCCTTATATTAAATATCTAATTAATTTATATTATTTATATTGGTCTCATCTATCAAGCTCGATCCAACGGTTCACATGTGTACTTATTTTATCTATTTTAAGCTTGTATACCACAAGGCAAATATATATATATATATATATATATATATATATATATATATATATATATATATATATATATATATATATATATATATATATATATAATATATATATATATATATATATATATATATATATATATATATATATATATATATATATATAATGGGGCGTTACACGTAGATAATGCCACATAACGTCACCTCATTGCTTGATAATTCATTATTAGCCATGTCATCACATTGTTGCCATGTAAGCATTTTTAAAAATTTTAAAATTTATTTTATTTGAATTTCATGCCACATAAGCATTTTTGGTACAACTAAGCAATATTTTTAATTTAATTAGAACTAATTGTTAATTTTCGGATTTTTTTTTTTTTTTTTTTTTTTGTAATTTTGAATTTTTTAACATTTTTAAAATTTTATAAAAGTTTCCTTGCAAGATTGAACCTTGGTTGTTTTGATAAATAACTTGTGTTTACCACTTGGGCAACAAGTTATTTTGATTATTATGTTGCCTATTATAATCTATAAATGCCTATACTTTTATTTTATTTGAATTTCATGCCACATAAGCATTTTTGGTACAACTAAGCAATATTTTTTTAATTTAATTAGAATTAATTGTTAATTTTCGGATTTTTTTTCTTGTAATTTTGAATTTTTTTAACATTTTTAAAATTTTATAAAATGGTTCCTTGCAAGGATTGAACCATGGTTGTTTTGATAAATAACTTGTGTTTTCACTTAGGCAACAAGTTATTTTGATTATTATGTTGCCTATTATAATCTATAAATGCCTATACTTTTTTTTTAATTTAATTAGCTATTATTTAATTTTCGGTTTTTTTTATTAATTTTCGAAATTTGTTTAGACAAATTCGGATTTATATTTAATACATGATGTAATTTATTCTCATAAAATTCGGATTTATATTTCTCAAAAAAGCATGGTGTTGGATTCGAACATTGGTTGTGAGTAAAACTGCCATACATCTTTACCATTGCGCCAACACAATTCTTGATATTTATTTTGCATCATATTATTGATAAAGGTATTAATTAAATTAGAGTATCTATCTTTAATTATAGCTTTACAATATCTTAAATTAATATGTTGTATTTTAACCCTAATATCATTCTCGGCATTTTATTTTTATTCATCACAAAACCCTAATTTTTCCTAAACCATCTTCCTTAATGATTATAATTTTTATTTTGCTTCTTTAATGCTTTATTATGTTCATAATTTTTGATGGTTTTCCGTTGATCCATGTGCGTATATTGGTGAAAAGGGCTTTTACTCCGACTCAGGTTATGTTCATGCGACATCTTGATGACTATAAACGCAACAAGTCATCAGCAATGACTTCGATGACAACAAACACACTATTTAGTAATCGAATCTAACTCTTTATATCATTTTGTATATCATCGGCCCACTTTATTAGTGCTGATCCACAAATAACAAGATTAATGCACTTTTGTATTACCTATCAAGCATATATCAAGACAAGAGAGTAGTCTTATATTATGACACTTAAGCCAAATCGTCTTGCAAACAATATGAGAGGTTTTTGTTGAAACTATGCAAGAAGGAATTAGACCTTCAAGGAACCCTAATATCATCTTTCATCTCCTCAATAATCTCGAACTTGTGGTTTATCCTTAATTTTATTCAAGTTAATCTTCTTGAAGAAGAATATGTATAATGAACCGAATTTTATAAATACTGATTGAATATTTTGGTTTTGGTTTTGTTTTTTTTTGAATAATTGCGACTGCAAAAGAGGCGATTAAGGACCTACCGGTTTTGGAGTATGAAGTTTCACATTTAGAGCATTATCTTACGTCATTATACCATAAAGCGTTTGACCAACAAATTTGGTCATTATACCATAAGTATTTATGTTGTTTACGTTAAATAATCTAAGTATTTATGTTGTTTACGTTAAATAATCTTTATACAATTGCACTATCTATCTTACTATTTTGGATGATGAGTGCTTAAATACTCATCATTTTATACAATCTAAATCGCAAAATCATCCGAAAACACTCGTAAACACATCAAAAGATCAAAATATCACAAATCGGTGTTTTATGTGTTTTAAATGCAAAATATCAAAATCGGATGAAAAATGTATCAAGTTTGCAAAATTGGCGCTTTAGTCCCCAAGTTTTAAAATTGTCAAATCTAGTCCACGAAATTCAAAATGTGGAATTTTATCATTCAAGGTCCACAAGTATTCTAAGTTGTAAAAATGGTCCTTGAATGATTCTTTGGTCGATTAGCAAGAAAGGTCCCTAAACTTTGAAATTTTGCAAAACTAGTCCTTGGACTTTTAAAAAATTGATTTTATGCAAAAAGGGTCCTTGTTCTATCAAAGTTGTCAAGTTTGGTCCTTGTGAGAGCATTGGAAAAAGTTCAAGATCAGTCCTTCATCTTTGGAGAAGTTACACTTTTGGTCCTTGTTATCTAAGCTTAACCAAACGGATCCTTTAAATACTAAACCCAAATCCACTATCCAATCCAGGTAGGCCCAAATCCAACCCAAACCCTTGACCCGGCCCCAAGTTATTAACCCCTCGGTCAACAAAAGTCAAACCAGAGATAAAACCGCCCAACACTATTCATCGTCCTCACAACCCCTGTAATCCCAAAACCAGAGATGGTTTTCCTACTTTTTCAACCCCCTCTCCATACTATGTCCCCTCCACCTCCTCTAAACAACAATTATCCTTAATTGATTGAACCAAACCCCATTAATTCCTCAAACCTGCTCAAAGAAGAATTTGGCGCCAAATTTTACAAGTGGACGGATATGATGGTTCTAGCCAATCCAATGGCTCAGATTTGGTGGGAAACAATCAGAGGACATCTAGAAGTGCAAAAAGTCTATAAAGAGGAGCTATGATGCAATGTATATGGATATCTAGTGTAATCTTTAAGTTTCATTGTCGTTTTAGCTTAATTTTCAATTTCAGTGTATGTTTTAATCTTAAAACTCTGTATTTCAAGTGTTTATGTTATAAGAAAGCTTTTGTGAAACATTAATCTCAATATCAAGTTCCAATTCAGTTTATGCAATTTTTCCTTCAAAAATCTCATATGATCAAATGTTGTTTTTATTTGTTTCTTTGGACTGAAATAGGTCATGTAAGCTCCTATATAGCTTCTAAAAGCTATTAGAAACACTAAAATTTAGTTTAGAAGTTAAAATCAAAAATCACTAAAAATACCAATTAAATAGTTCAAAAATCAAAAATCCATTGGAAATGGTGTACACAGCTGGAGCAGGGTGAATTGTGGATGGCCTTGGGTTAGAAGCTTTGTGGAAAGCTATTAGGATTGGTATTGGTCATTGGTTCTTGGTTTGCAGTTGAATACCCATTTGTAAGCTTTTTAACCATTTTGGCATTTCAACGTTGAAATTGTTCTTTAGCTCTAATTTACATTTCTTGTTGTTTACTAGTTATAATTAAGTGTGTTTAAGCCTTAAAATCATCACTTGTTCTTTTTAATTTGTAGTTTACAAAATTTAGTTTTGATGATTAAAATTGCATTATCATCAAGTCTTAGTTTTATGTTGTTATTACTATTGGTTTAAGCTTATTTAGTCTTATATAATAATAATACAAGGTCCGAAATTAAGTCCATGGTTTAAATTTGAGATTTGCTTTGTAAAGTTTCAAAACAGTTGCTTAAAGGTGCATTTGGATTTGCTTTCTTAAACTGTATCAAGTCTTGTTTATGTGTTGTTTGTGCTTGCTTTGTGTCACATAAGTGACTTATATCTCACCTAAGTCATAAAACCGTCCTTGTTTGTGGAAAAGTCAAAATAGCGATTAATCATATCTTGTGAGTCCACTGTTGGAATGTAATGATCTATGATCATTGATTTGTGTTTATAAGTTGTTAATCTTGTTCAAATCGGTCTTAATATACTTTATAACATCATAATCGGTGTTTAGAATCAGATTAAAGTTCATCTTGGTCAACTTTCGCTTTTTCTTCAAAGTCAAATTTCATTTGGGTGGTTTTGAATAAAAAGATAATTTCACTTGTGGGTTTAATAATAAGTTTTAGCCTAAAAGCTCTTAGGGTATTAAAGTTTGGTTGCTATACAAAAATACAAAATGCTAGTTCTTTGTTTCTCGACTTTTAAGTGCTTATTTCTAGCTTATTGTGGATACCTAGTGCATTAGAGTGCCACGTGCCTGATTAATTGGTCCATTTTGAAAAGCTTGCATAGAGCTCTATAGTTGTCCAAATCTTGTGAACTTTGGTTCTTTGGGAAGCTAAACTGGTCATCTTGAGGTCTCAAGACTTGTCTTTCATTTTAAGTTTGTTTGCTAGAAATGCAATAAGCCCTAACTTTGTCCCATTTACTGTTTTTCACCACAAATAGCAAGTGCTTATCTCGCTTATTTCTATCTTAGCAATGTGCTTATCTGTGTGTTTTAGCTTCATTTGAGTAGCATTAGTCCACTTGTATCTATTCTAAGCTTCGATTAAATTTGGTGACCGGTTTGAGCTTATTTCACCAAATAAGCTCATTTAAGCCATCATTGGGATTTTAAGCCATCAAAACGACTTATTTGTGGTTTATAAAATTTTTGTCTTTGTTAAAGTTTCATAATATCAGTATTAAAGTAGTTTTCAAAAGAAAATCCGAAAAAGGTCAATTTAAAATCGATGATAGCCTTTATTTAATAGGTTTTAGCTTTTGATTTTTCTTTTAGCTTTTTAATAAGCAAATCTTGTTTTTCTATTTTTCTTAGGTTTCGTCATCATATAGTATTTTTAGAAAAAGTTTCATATTTTCTCTATCTTTTAGTATTTATTATAATTTTAATTAGTTAAAAATAGTAATTAATTAGTAATAAATAATTAAAAATATAAAAATATCTTTTCAGTTTTAAAATTAGTTTTATCATATTTTAGATTTTTCTAAGTTAAAATTTTATTTTTCCAAGTTTATTTTATATTTTCTAGTAATTAAGTGTATTTTAAATAGTTATTAATTAGTAATAATTAAATAAAAAGTGTGAAAAATATATTTTTAATTTTAAAATTAGTTTTATAGTATTTTAGATTTTTCTGAATCATAAGTTTATTTTTCTAGCCTTATTTTGTATTTTCTTCTATTTTAGAGTATTTATTAAATAGTTAAAATAGTTTTTAATTAATAATAATTAAATAATTAGTTGTAAAAATAATTTTCTTTTTCTAATAATTTTCTTTTATTTTTAGGATTCCAAAAATGTCATTTTTATATTTTTAGGTCTTTTATTCCTTAGATTTTACTTTTTATTTTGTACGTATACGTAGTTTCTAAATTTACGTTTACGTTTCTTTTATCTGATTGTTGTGCTTTCCAACTCTGTATTCCATTCCTTTCCAAGCAATCAGTAGTGTAATATTTCTAATCAAAACCTTGACAGATCACTATCCTTAGTGATCACTCCATCATCTGAATCAGTTTTGACACACCATTGAGTCTCCGTGGGACTTAACGACCCGGGAATTCATTGTATTCTCTGATCTTCATTGTATTTGGTTCCAAGCTGTTTTAAGTCTGTTACGGTTGGCCATTCATAAGTGGCCAGCTTGTGTGATTAGACTTGACGGTTCGGACCAGATCAAATTTTGGCGCCGCTGCCGGGGAGGCTTTAGCGTGTGTTTAGCCATTTTCAGACCCATTCTTGCACATAACCCATCATTTGTAAAAAGTTTTTTGTAAAGTTATAAGAAAATCAAAAAAAATTCATTAGCACTTTTCCTAAAGTGTTAAAAACACCAAAAAAAATATAAAACAACAAAACAATCGTAGCGTTTTCTATCTTGTATTGTCTTTAAGGTGATTCTTAAAACAATACGATTTGGTTAAACGAAACGATACCAAAAATATTGTCCAAAAGTTTTTGAACCCATTTGCACAAATCTTACCTACGTCTTTTCAGTGGTACTTAAGTTATACATAAAAATCAACCACCGCAAATCAAGGCGGTGCACTACCTAGCTGGGGTGCGACCATAATAAGTTCCCGAACATCGATTTAAAACTTGCCTTTGTGTCACTTGTGATTTGGTGTACCTTTTTCAAAAAGCCATTTCATTTGTGATTATTGGTTAAGTTCACTTGTGTTTTGCCTCATTTGTTTTGAAAATTGATTTTTGTACATAGTGCATGCGCACTCGTTCTTCGATTCTACAAGTCCACTTTCGAACTTGGAAACATTCCTCGAGAGCGTGAGGACGTTCGGCTCCTTCACCGTGGTCGAGGAACGTCTACCACCACCACCCCCGTCAAAATGGCGGAAGACAAACCTATGAATGAGCTTCTCAAGCACCCATCGAGGGTTACGGAGATGCCATTGTTGTCCCGACCATCGTGGTCGACACTTTCGAGCTCAAACCGGGTTACTCAATCTAGTAACCCAAAGCCAATTCTATGGTTTTGAGCGGGATGATCCTCATGCACACATTCGATGGTTTAACAAGATTGCATCTACCATCAAGTACAAGAATGTCCCATGAAGCTATCAAGCTTACATTCCCATTTTCTCTAGAGGACAAGCCGGAATTGGCTCGAGAAACAACCCCTCGTTCTATTGAGACATGGGAAGATCTTGTCACCAAGTTCGTTAACGAGTTCTATCCTCCATCCCGAACCACAAGTCTTAAGAATGAGATAATGAAATTTTCTCGAGATTTGATGAATCATTCGGGAGGCATGGGATCGTTACAAAGAGTTGCTTCGCAAGTGTCCGCATCACGGTTTTACCGAGTTAATGCAAATGGATACTTTCTACAATGGTCTCAATCGGACCAATCAAGACTCTTTGAATGCCTCCATGGAGGTAATTTCTGAGCAAGACCACAAAAGAGGCCTTGCAAATCATTGAGAACAAATCTCAAGTCCGTCCTTTCGAGCAAAGACATATCGGCCTCATCTTGGACCTTCTTCTTCTTCATCCCCGTGAGTACATCTAGCACCGATGCTAAGATTGATAAACTCCCAGACATTGTTCGGGCTTTGGTTCTTGCTAACGGAAGAAAGTGACCTTCACTCGAGACACCAACACATGCTGAAGTGAAGAAAGTCGAGAGTTGTGTCACTTGTGGTGGTCCTCATGCTTACTACAATTGTACTGCCACCGATGGTAGTCCTTTTGAAGCATATGCTCTAGCCGGTAGTTCACAGCAAGGAGGTACTCAATACCGTCCTCAAAATGAACCACACTACCGTGCTAACACTAATCAGGCACCACCCGGTTTTAATCAGAATCACAACATGCAAAACCGGAATCAGAACCAACCAAGAATGAACCAAGGTTATCAAAACCAAGGTAATTTCTATCCTGGACCCAATCAAGGTTTCCCACATAAAGGAAACCTTAATCAAAACAATTTCAATCGAGGGAATCAATTTCATGGGAATCCTAATCATGGGAATTTTGGCTATAATCAAAACATACGGCCTCAAATTGTCCCTCCAGCTCCTCCCGTCATTGCTCCTCCATTACCATCATCGATGAGTTCTTCAAGCAGTTCATGAAATCCCAAGATGAAATGCACAAGTTGTTGGTCGGTCGGATCGCGATCTTAAGAAGTCTTTAAATGATCGACCCTCGGGCTCGGAAAACTTCCGAGCAACACGATCGCTAACCCGAGGGGCGATGCTAAAGCGATCACAACCGAAGTGGTGTTTCATACCTGGACTGCTTGTTCCTACTACCTCTTCTTCTTCTCTCCCTAAGGTAGGAGAGTGAACCTCGGACACACAATGGACCTTTGACTCCAATGCCTCCTCCACTGTGCCAATGAGTCAAGTTACCAAGGATAAAGCGGACAAAGTGCATTTTCAAGCCCACGAAGTACCAAGACACGCCCCACCTTCGGTGGTCCAACCTCAAGTTGTCCGAAACCCAAATCAAATCAAGGAGTTGTTTTGAACCTCCTGTAGCTCTGTTGAGAAATCCAAATCTTCTTCCTTATCCATCAAGAATGCATGATGAGAAGCTTAAAGACAAAAACAAAGAGCAAATGGAAAAATTTTCCAAATTTTCAATGAATTGCACTTTGATATAAGCTTCGTTGATGCTCTCGTTCTAATGCCCAAATTTGCATCCACTCTTAAAGGGTTACTAAGCAACAAAGATAAGTTATCCGAAATGGCTAAAACCCTCTCAATGAGCAATGCTCGTGGTCCTTCTTAAAAGCTTCCGAAAAGCTTGAAGACCACAGCAAGTTTTAATCCCATGTGATTTCTTGGGGATGGTTCAATGCTCCGCCTTGGCGATCTTGGCGCTAGCATTAACCTCATGCCACTCTCAAGTATGGAAGAAACTTTCTCCCGAACTTACTCCTACTTGTATGACCCTCGAGCTAGCGGATTGTACAATAACTCGTCCACTTGGAATAGCCGAGGATGTCGTGGTAAAAGTAGGGAAGTTTCATTTTCCACCGACTTTGTTGTAGTAAACTTTGATGCAGATCCTAGAGTTCCCTCATCTTGGGAGAGCTTTCTTGAGAGCGAGCCGTGCTCGATTGATGTATTTGCGGAAGAGTTGACTATACGGGTTGATAACGAAGAACTCACGTTTAATATCAACGAACTCCAAACCTCGAACAAACATAGTGTTGCCACAATCGATCAAAATCTAAAAGAATCGATGCAACACTCTCTAATTTCACGGTTAAGAGGAGTCACCAAAAGCGTCTTGAGCTAAAAGCTCTAAAATCAACCCCTGGTTCAAACAAATGGTTTGAAAGTTGTACCAAGGGAGTCATGAGTATTCTCGATGATGATGATCTAGAATCGGAGACTTTATCGGAAGTGGTGGAAATTTCTAGCTCTAAGAGCACACCACTTGTCCCACCTCGGAATCGGTTTATCGTATTGAGTTTGTTAACTCTGTAGGTGAAACCGAACTCTCTTCAAAAGATCCATCATCCATTTCATCTCCGGATCCAATTGTTTCCGACTTTTCCATTCCTTCTCTCACTTCGGATGAGGAAGATGATAATTTTGGAATGAAGTCGATGCTTTTCTAAGTGATGAGTCAATCCCAGCAGGGTTGATGATTCTTACTTGGATTCGAGAGGGGACATCCTTTTTCTTGAAAGTCTATTAAACGAAGAATCGTCCCCAAACCTCCCTCCCGGAAATTCCTTTGATAATCACCATAAAAGCTTCAAATATAAGCTTAAAAACGTCAAAAATGGTGATTTACTTCTTTCTGATGAGGAATGGACATGCATTGTAATGCACATATTTATTCCATTCTTCACAAATGGTGTGGTTGCTCTTTCCCTTTGCTCTTTCGAGAATGAGGACACCATCTTTGACCCCGGTATTATTCTTTATAGTTTCTACTATTAAAAATACCGGTTGTATCTCGTCGGAGTGGAACTTTCTGATGTTCATGTGTTTATTAACACTGTGAATGAAAGTCCGATTGAGATTGGTTTTCCACGTTACTTTCCCATGAACCAATGAATGCGGGATCGAGTCAAGCTAGTGACTCGGGAATCAAAAACATTAGCACGCACCATATGGGTTTTCACCCATATTTCATCTTCTTACCCCTTTCTATCACCCTAGTGTGGGGGTTGCCCCATATTGTGTATATATATAAGTTTCTCTAAAAAAAAAAAAAAAAAAAAAAATCTTCTAAATAATGGCGTAGTATTTCCCTTTACGTTCTTTGTTTCGGCATAACCGCGGTACTTTGAATATTGAGGGCAATATTCATTTCTAAGGGTGGGGGAATTCTCACGAATTTCATATATTATCCACCCAATTCCCGTTTTGGCCAAAATTTTTTTTGGAGTAAGTGTTCTACACTTACTCATCTTGGTTATCGATCCGCCTTGTCTCAGTAAGACAAAAGGATTGGCTAATCCAGAGCAAACGGCTCTTGGTAAATATTTCTCAAATCCGTTTATATGGCTTGCAATTTGCCCAAAATTGTATGGTTTTCATTCACCATATCCTAAAAAGTGAAGAGTTGGCTAGCCCGCAAGGTTATGGCTTGTGGTAAAGGCGATGGAAAATCCATAATTGGTATTGACTCACCAAAGATAATTCGATAATTTATCTAAGAGTTGGCTAGTCCGAATGGTACGGCACGGTAAAGACACATCAAATCCGTTATATGGTTTATGATTTGCCAATAAATCATCGGTTATCGATGTACCAAGGTTCTTACTTGAATCGAAACATTTGGCTACTCCGAAGTGATGGCTTTTGGTAAAGAGTTTTCAAATCCATCAAGTTTTCTCAAATCATTGCTAGGGACTAGCAATATCTCGATGTGGGGATTGATGAGTGCTTAAATACTCATCATTTTTATACAATCTAAAGCGCAAAATCATCGAAAACACTCGAAACACATCAAAAGATCAAAATATCACAAATCGGTGTTTTATGTGTTTTAAATGCAAAATATCAAAATCGGATGAAAATGTATCAAGTTTGCAAAATTGGCGGTTTAGTCCCCAAGTTTTAAAATTGTCAAATCTAGTCCACGAAATTCAAAAATGTGGAATTTTATCATTCAAGGTCCCTGAAGTATTCTAAGTTGTAAAAAATGGTCCTTGAATGATTCTTTGGTCAGTTGGCAAGAAAGGTCCCTAAACTTTGAAATTTTGCAAAACTAGTCCTTGGACTTTTAAAAAATTGATTTTATGCAAAAAGGGTCCTTGTTCTATCAAAGTTGTCAAGTTTGGTCCTTGTGAGAGCATTGGAAAAAGTTCAAGATCAGTCCTTCATCTTTGGAGAAGTTACACTTTTGGTCCTTGTTATCTAAGCTTAACCAAACGGACCCTTTAAATACTAAACCCAAATCCACTATCCAATCCGGTAGGCCCAAATCCAACCCAAACCCTTGACCCGGCCCCAAGTTATTAACCCCTCGGTCAACAAAAGTCAAACCAGAGATAAAACCGCCCAACACTATTCATCGTCCTCACAACCCCTGTAATCCCAAAACCAGAGATGGTTTTCCTACTTTTTCAACCCCCTCTCCATACTATGTCCCCTCCACCTCCTCTAAACAACAAATATCCTTAATTGATTGAACCAAACCCCATTAATTCCTCAAACCTGCTCAAAGAAGAATTTGGCGCCAAATTTTACAAGTGGACGGATATGATGGTTCTAGCCAATCCAATGGCTCGAATTGGTGGGAAACAATCGAGGACATCTAGAAGTGCAAAAGTCTATAAAGAGGAGCTATGATGCAATGTATATGGATATCTAGTGTAATCTTTAAGTTTCATTGTCGTTTTAGCTTAATTTTCAATTTCGGTGTATGTTTTAATCTTAAAACTCAGTATTTCAAGTGTTTATGTTATAAGAAAGCTTTTGTGAAACATTAATCTCAATATCAAGTTCCAATTCGGTTTATGCAATTTTCCTTCAAAATCTCATATGATCAAATGTTGTTTTTATTTGTTTCTTTGGACTGAAATAGGTCATGTAAGCTCCTATATAGCTTCTAAAAGCTATTAGAAACACTAAAATTCAGTTTAGAAGTTAAAATAAAAAATCACTAAAAATACCAATTAAATAGTTCAAAAATCAAAAATCCATTGGAAATGGTGTACACAGCTGGAGCAGGGTGAATTGTGGATGGCCTTGGGTTAGAAGCTTTGTGGAAAGCTATTAGGATTGGTATTGGTCATTGGTTCTTGGTTTGCAGTTGAATACCCATTTGTAAGCTTTTTAACCATTTTGGCATTTCACTGTTGAAATTGTTCTTTAGCTCTAATTTCTGTTTCTTGTTGTTTACTAGTTATAATTAAGTGTGTTTAAGCCTTAAAATAAGTCACTTGTTCTTTTTAATTTGTAGTTTACAAAAATTTAGTTTTGACAGTTAAAATTGCATTATCATCAAGTCTTAGTTTTATGTTGTTATTACTATTGGTTTAAGCTTATTTAGTCTTATATAATAATAATACAAGGTCTGAAATTAAGTCCATGGTTTAAATTTGAGATTTGCTTTGTAAAGTTTCAAAACAGTTGCTTAAAGGTCTGTTTGGATTTGCTTTCTTAAACTGTATCAAGTCTTGTTTATGTGTTGTTTGTGCTTGCTTTGTGTCACATAAGTGACTTATATCTCACCTAAGTCATAAAAACCTGTCATTGTTTGTGGAAAAGTCAAAATAGCAGTTAATCATATCTTGTGAGTCCACTGTTGGAATGTAATGATCTATGATCATTGATTTGTGTTTATAAGTTGTTAATCTTGTTCAAATCAGTCTTAATATACTTTATAACATCATAATCAGTGTTTAGAATCAGATTAAAGTTCATCTTGGTCAACTTTCAGTTTTTCTTCAAAAGTCAAATTTCATTTGGGTCGTTTTTGAATAAAAAAGATAATTTCACTGTGGGTTTAATAATAAGTTTTAGCCTAAAATCTCTTAGGGTATTAAAGTTTGGTTGCTATACAAAAATACAAAAATGCTAGTTCTTTGTTTCTCAGCTTTTTAAGTGCTTATTTCCTAGCTTATTGTGGATACCTAGTCTGCTAGAGTGCCCTGTGCACAGTTAATTGGTCCATTTTGAAAAGCTTGCATAGAGCTCTATAGTTGTCCAAATCTTGTGAACTTTGGTTCTTTGGGAAGCCAAACTGGTCATCTTGAGGTCTCAAGACTTGTCTTTCATTTTTAAGTTTGTTTGCTAGGGCTGCAATAAGCCCTAACTTTGTCCCATTTCTGCTTTTTCACCACAAATAGCAAGTGCTTATCGCTTATTTCTATCTTAGCAATGTGCTTATCTGTGTGTTTTAGCTTCATTTGAGTAGCATTAGTCCACTTGTATCTATTTTAAGCTTTCGATTAATTTGGTGACCTTGTTTGAGCTTATTTCACCAAATAAGCTCATTTAAGCTCTTGTTGGGATTTTAAGCCATCAAAACAGCTTATTTGTGGTTTGTAAAATTTTGTCTTTGTTAAAGTTTCATAATATCAGTATTAAAGTAGTTTTCAAAAGAAAATCCGAAAAAGGTCAATTTAAAATCGGTGATAGCATTTATTTAATAGGTTTTAGCTTTTTGATTTTTCTTTTAGCTTTTAATAAGCAAATCTTGTTTTCTATTTTTCTTAGGTTTCGTCATCATATAGTATTTTTAGAAAAGTTTCATATTTTCTCTATCTTTTAGTATTTATTATAATTTTAATTAGTTAAAAATAGTAATTAATTAGTAATAAATAATTAAAAAATATAAAAAATATCTTTTCAGTTTTAAAATTAGTTTTATCATATTTTAGATTTTTCTAAGTTAAAATTTTATTTTTCCAAGTTTATTTTATATTTTCTAGTAATTAAGTGTATTTTAAATAGTTATTAATTAGTAATAATTAAATAAAAGTGTGAAAAATATATTTTAATTTTAAAATTAGTTTTATAGTATTTTAGATTTTCTGAATCATAAGTTTATTTTTCTAGCCTTATTTTGTATTTTCTTCTATTTTAGAGTATTTATTAAATAGTTAAAATAGTTTTTAATTAATAATAATTAAATAATTAGTTGTAAAAATAATTTTCTTTTTCTAATAATTTTCTTTTATTTTTAGGATTCCAAAAATGTCATTTTTATATTTTTAGGTCTTTTATTCCTTAGATTTTACTTTTTATTTTGTACGTATACGTAGTTTCTAAATTTACGTTTACGTTTCTTTTATCTGATTGTTGTGCTTTCCAACTCTGTATTCCATTCCTTTCCAAGCAATCAGTAGTGTAATATTTCTAATCAAAACCTTGACAGATCACTATCCTTAGTGATCACTCCATCATCTGAATCAGTTTTGACACACCATTGAGTCTCCGTGGGACTTAACGACCCGGGAATTCATTGTATTCTCTGATCTTCATTGTATTTGGTTCCAAGCTGTTTTAAGTCTGTTACGGTTGGCCATTCACAAGTGGCCAGCTTGTGTGATTAGACTTGACGGTTCGGACGAAAGATCGTCAAGCACTGCCTATAAACATTATAGATTAAATTATTAGTGAAACGAGAACATACAAATGAAGCGAGTTTATATATACGATGTTGAGTATTGATTGATAAAATGGAGAAGAACAAGACCATCGGTTGAACCTTTGTGATGTTTACAACCGTAGAGGTATTATATTCAAGGTCGTAAATGATAATAGCCGTGAGTACGCTTTTATATTTTTATATCTTGTACCTTCTTCTTGAAGGAGTGAGGCGATGGGAATGGTAATAGTTGTGGGCCTCGGACTAATTGTCTGACAATTTGGGAATGTAGACATGTAGTTGCTTATGACGGGGCGCCAATTGGAGCATATGCTGAAAAGCATACACTCCCTGCATAAAGGTTGGTACATGTTCCTTATTACTGGCTTACAACCCGTTGCATCTGGTATGCTTTTGGTTGCTGATGTCTTACATGTGATCTTTTTATGGTTACTAACTGCGTTTTGTTGCAGCAAGGAATGATCCATATTGCTATCGAAATGACACACCGGTTTGGTTGACAAACAATGCGGTATCAAAGAACCCACCATATGCGGGTGCTCATGCGCAATTGATTTCACCGGTATACATGCCGAATGCGCTAATGGTTCGACTTCATCTCAAAGTTGTATGTTATCGTTTTATAGATGCCGCATTTACGCTTTATCGTTTGTGTTTGGGAATGATACTCATATTTGCATCTTGCGTATGCAAGTGTTGTTCACATGTTTTTATAACTTTTATTTATACTATCGCTTGAGACGTTACTTTTTCATTCATTATGTCTTCATACTCATGGTACTTTCACGGATAACAATCCAACCGCACCGATTAGCTTCACGGAGGAGTCATCGTGGTAACATATGCGTGTCGGTAGAGGTTAGTTATTGTGTCGTTTATTGCAACATTATTTCGTGGAGGTGTAGTTAATTTCAAACCATTTGTGTTCATTTATGCGAGCGTTCAAAGAGAGAGGCCATTGTTAACCGAGGTCATGCATGTTTGATTGGATTCATTGGATTATATTCTTTGAGTATGTGGTAGGTGCTCATTGGTACATACTAATCAATCATATGGGCTATTCTTTCAATTGTTTGGGTATGTAATCGTTTATACATTCAAACGTTGGTTTTGAAGTTCTTTTCACGTTTTCACTTTATGGGATTGATGATGAAATCATTTTATAAATTCAAAATGTTAGTTTGTGTGATTAAGGGATTCTAGATTAATTGTTAAAATCTAAGTTGTTGTCTGTTTTAGCTTATTTTTTCACTTATCCGGTAATTTAAATTGGTCTATATTTCATGACTTCAATATTTGTATCGTTTTGTGAAGATGGCAAATGGATGTTTGTGTGTCACAGAAGCAATGCAACATCAGTTGGAATGAGTTTTGGGAGTCAGGTAAAAGGGTTAGCTTAAAGTTTTATTTTTTGTCGTATACTACTTTAATCACGTGAAAATTGTAACCATAATTGTTTACGATTTCAAATTTTGAATTTGTAGTTTTCATGGTATAAAGGCAGTTACGGTTTCAAACTAGCTGATGTGAAGGAGCGGGATGAGTGAGGCGCTGAGGGAGTGAAACACTTGAGTGCATCACAAAGGTAACCGCTTAATTGATTTAATCTCTTCATTTATCACTTACGATCATTTTGAATAAATAAAAACCTGCATTTCATTTTACAGATTCGTAAATGTGACATCACTCCAAATTCTTAAGTCAGACTTGAATAGTTTGCGGAGCAAAGGTGATAATCAAACAATTACAAAATAGTTTCCCGATCGGATCCTACATAAGCGCATCAAATATCGACAATGAAGATTTTGTTGCTTTTCTTGAAACATTTTAACGGGATGTATTTGGAAATGAGCTCAAGTAGGCGGTGATGAACCATAACGAGGCAAACTTAACTACAAGGACGCGGATGAGATTCTCAAGTTTTGTGACGATAACAACATTAAGGCTCGTGGGCATTGCATCTTACGGGATGTTGAAGACACAATTCAAAATCGGTTAAAAATCTTGGTAGAAATGATTTAGCCATCCTCAGAAAATCATTTGAAAGGTCTTGTGAACCGATACAAAGGTAGGTTTAAGCATTATGATGTAAACAATGAAATGCTTCACGGTTCTTTTACCAAGACCGTTAGGTAAAGACACAAGAGCTAATATG
The DNA here is from genome assembly GCA_022545495.1 of Chrysanthemum lavandulifolium. NCBI lineage: Eukaryota > Viridiplantae > Streptophyta > Magnoliopsida > Asterales > Asteraceae > Chrysanthemum > Chrysanthemum lavandulifolium. Next base: position 150,776,414 of record CM040243.1, read on the forward strand.
TTTAAAAAAACAAAAGCAGTTAGACCCATCAACCATTTTATTAACTATACTCTTGAGGTAAAATATTAACTATAAGCTTCAATATATATCGATGTATGTTTTTGCAGATATACACAAGAACTTCTAGCCCGAGTGGTCCAAGAACTAATATGGATAAAAACCAAGAATAAATACAAGATGGCGGAGAGTTGTTTTAAAATTAGTGGGGATGCTCGGTGGAATTGATTCTGAAAACATTGATCCTAAGGTATATTTAATCGCATAAGTTTAGTATGCATTGTTTGAAAAGACTTGGTAGGTTAAACTTTAGTCCCACTGTTGGTGTACCATGCCTAGCATCCTAAAAAATGGTTTTCTAAAATTTTATTCTACAAGTATGGTGGCAACGTGATGAATTCCATACTACTCAAGTCGCCGCTTGAGAAGTCGGGTGTTCAGCACGCGTTCTATCCGCCTTTGTATGCCAAGTCTCGAACCATATAACGTGCAATGAGCAATCCGACACCTAGAAAAGGAGAGTTTTAATATTTGGTGGCACCGGTGCTTTGTACAGAAATCCGCTATTTTCACCGACACAAGCTAACGCTCTTAGAGCCTCGAACGTATGTTCCGGTGATATTTTTGTCCGTCATTAAAGGTGAAAAATGAGTGGGTCAGGCGAGGTTGGGTAACGGTTAAAATGGGTAATTCTTCATTGAAGCGGGTTGGGTTGGGTTGACCTAATGGTGAAACACTATTTGTCCAAATATTGGAACTTCTATAAATAGTTAGCTTGTCAAATATGCTTTCAAAGCTAATTATCGTAATAGTTGGCTAATTTATTTTGGGAAATGACAAAAAATGCATCGAACTTGACACTTGTTGTCATTTGTGTAGCCAACTATTTTTTTTTCATTGTAACACAAACCTTTTGAATTTTGTCATTGTATGTAGCCGCTAGGTGAATTTGTGTTATTGTATGTACCAGTCAAAGCTTAGCGTTACATCGTTAGTCCTTTTATATTAACTGGTCGTTAGTAAATAACTTAAAATTTCGTTCTCTTATGTTTTATTCGTTTCATCCGTTATTATCGCCGTCCGTTTTATACTTTTTCGTCCGCTGCTTTTCCCCCTTTTACGTTTTCATCGCTTTCTTACATTCTCGTCCGCTTTTTACGCTTTCATCCGCTTTTATACGTTTTCATTCGCTTTTATCGCTTTAGTACGCTTTTATAAGTTTTCATCCGTTTCATCTGTTTTATACGCCAATCGTTTTTCATCCGTTTTATACGTTTTCAATCGCTTTTATACGTTTTAGTCCGTTTTTCATCCGTTTTTATACGTTTTCAATCGCTTTTATCCGTTTTTATACGTTTTCAATCGCTTTTATACGTTTTCAATCGCTTTTATACGTTTTATACGTTTTAGTCCGTTTTTCATCCGTTTTTATACGTTTTCAATCGCTTTTATACGTTTTAGTCCGTTTTTATAAGTTTTCATCCATTTTCAATCCGTTTTCATCTGTTTTTATACGTTTTCAATCGTTTTCAATCGTTTTTCATCTGTTTTTATACGTTTTCAATCGCTTTTATACGTTTTAGTCCGTTTTTATAAGTTTTCATCTGTTTTCGTCCGTTTTTCATCCGTTCTTGCGTTTTTATACGTTTTCAATCGTTTTTCATCTGTTTTTATAAAAACGGACGAAAACGTATAATAACGGACTAAAACGTAAGAAAACGTAAGTAAACAATCGAAAATGTAAAAAACGGATGAAAGCATTGACCAAAATGTATAAAGCGGACGAAAAAGTATAAAAACGGACGAAAACGAGTAATAACGGACTCAAAACGAAGAAAACATAACGAAACGTAAGTAAACAAACGAAATGTAAAAACGGATGAAAGCATTGGACGAAAACGTATGAAACGACGAAAAAATATAAACGGATGAAAACGATTGAAAACGATAAAAACAGATGAAAACGGATTTAAAACGGATGAAAACTTATAAAACGGAGAAACGATAAAAGCGAATGAAAACGATAAAGCGACGAAACGTAAGAAACGGACGAATGTAAAAAACAGACGAAAACGTAAAAACGGGAAAAGCAACGGACGAAAAAGTATAAAACGGACGAAACGATAATAACGGATGAAAACGAATAAAACGTAAGAGAACGAATTTTAAGTTATTTACTAATTAACCATAGTAAATAAGGACTAACGATGTAACGCTAAGCCCGACTGGGTACATACACAACACAAATTCACCTAACTGCTACATACAACGACAAAATTCAAAAGGTTTGTGTTACAATGAAAAAATAGTTGATTACACACAATGACAACAAGTGTCAAGTTCGATGATTTTTTTATCATTTTCCCATTTATTTTTTATTATTATGATTTAGGAGGTTTTCTTCATCAATAAAATACTCTTTAGGGGATTTTCCACCTATTTGACCCGTTTGAGACCCATTTCCTTTTACGATATTATATTTCTTACCCGTTTGACATGTTAAAGATAAACATAACCTGAATCAACCAACTCATAGTTATATTGGTCAAGATGGACACTTCTGTCTGTTATAATGACTCCGAGAAATTGTTCATCTATTTTACAATGTTATGTTGTCTTCATGCAGTAAATGCTGTTGCGGTTATCAAAGGTACTAATTTACTTGATATGTACGAAGGTGATTCTATCATCAGTGTTGCATATGAGCACATTTCCCTTGGCCAAACACTATGTATGTTGGTGAACCAATAAATAGATAAGTGATGACTTAATTAACACCACTTGATGTTTCGGATCATAATTATATCGATCTTCTTGGTTTGCTTCGTGAGGTAAAGGTGTAACAACTCGCGTTCTTGAGAATCTCGATGCGCACCCAAATAACATTCGCCTTGAGCAAGTTATCTTCATCACCTCTCGCTATTTGCTAAAATCATGTGTAAATTTCATATTTCCTTTGTATTCAAACTATAAACAAATACAAACAAAACTAAAATCATAGTTGCGGTGATCTTAGCCATTGTTGGCACCTTAGCAAGCTTGCTTATTTCCATGATTCATTATACCAATAGCCCGAATTGATCAACATATAAGTAAATGAGCTGAAATTGGCACTTCGTTTACTCAATGTACTAATCAGCAAAAAACTCTATGATGGCCAGAGAACAACCGCAACCAAGGGGCAGCTCGATATATAGAGCCAAGAGCTACTGAAGAACGATACTTATTAATGTAAAAGACAAAATTGTTTACAAAATAACAACCAAAAGAAATTTAATAATTCATAATGGAAAACAAACTTAAATGAATAACAAAAAAAACATACTTTACTAAATCCTTACAAGGAAAATTACAAGGAAAATCTCATTAATGATTGTTGTATTAAAAACACAATATAACATATAGCGTTGCATTAACTTATAGTTGTACATGTAATATGTAAGACACGTCCCAAATAAGTCGAAAGCTTTTAAAGAAGCCATGCCTTTAGAGCTTTCCAAAGTAACTACATGAGGTTAAATCAACCCATAAGCATAATAAGAAGCTTACTCAAACATCCCTTTAGTTACCTTTGGCCAATTGTTATACATTTTCATAGTTGCATCACTGCATGATGTAAGTGATAGTTTGCAATTCTTTGTTTGAAGTTTGCTTTCAGCTTTGTGATCTTAAACAACAAGATTTAAAAGAGGCAAAAGGTAAAATCATTACTTTTGTTCTAAAGAAAGGATCTACTTCATCATTCAGTAAACATAAATTGGGATCACGGTTCCGGATAAACCAAGATTAGAATCCTGAAATACCCTCTTTTTACTAAGCAAAGTTCAATTTCATTTGCTTTTAGAGTAATAGTCAATCCATTGTCATAGGTAGACTAGGCTGTTATAATATGTTTTAATATATTACTCTTTTGATCGTTGTTATAAAAAAAAGAAGCCACAAGTACAACGCATGTACATTATTATTAAGCTGATGAATTGAAAAGGATAAATAATTTTTATTTATCAATAATGTTTATAATTTTCATTTTTATTGAAACCCGCTTGGAAAGTCAAATACATGCATGCACTCAAACGTTTTTTTATCATAATTATGGTTAAATTGTGATAGTTTTGAAAAATAGAATCGTAGTTCATTACCATATGCTTCGTTCATCATTCCACCTTTCTTTTCTTGATTCTCACATGACAAGAACTAACACAAAATAATAATAACCCATCAAATATTCCTCCTTGACATTAACGAAACGCAGCTCTTTACATCAATACATTCTTACCCAACAATTTTCAGACGCCGGGCTTACCGCCGCTCAAAATTCATGGGTCGGCAAATGAAGCGAGGCAGATTTATACCTTATTTTAATTCAAGTTGAACTGATGAATCAAAGTAGTATATTAAGCAACTAACCCAATATGAAAAGGATGAAATAGTGATAATTGCAACCACAAAACAATCATAACACACAATCTATATTGATTGATAAACTAACATAACAAAAAACATAATTATAACCAAAATTAAAAACCATAACTATTTAATAACATATTTGTTTTTTGTAACGCATTTTCATTATCTACAACTTTACACACATACATAAATTTCATAATGTTGTAAATATTATATATGTTGTGTTATTAACCATCCACGCAAACCATAGAATTATTTATAATTCGTAACCAAAAAAAACCAACAACTAAAAACCAAAGAAACAATTATTTTATAATATTGTTTGACAATTCTAAAAATGTATTTAGTTAACAAAAACAACAAACAAATAATTATAAGTCATGCCTTACCATTGGGCGGCAAAACTAGTATATATATATATATATATATATATATATATATATATATATATATATATATATATATATATATATATATATATATATATATATATATATATATATATATAGTAGGGATCCGATGAGAAGTAAAATAAAATAAGAAGTGGTGAGAAGTGACCAAAACCACGCATTTGAGATGCAACGACTTGCATTAGATGCATTTCTATTCATATAGATGCAACATCTTGAGTTTTGAAATTTAATTTGATGTATAGATGGTGCAAATTGATTTTCATGATTTTGGCACGTGCAGAGGAACCAAAAACAAGAGAAATCGTGAAATGCATCTAATATACGTATATGCATCTGATTAAAAGCTAGAAAACACACTATGGTGCATTATAATGCATCTAAGATTATAAGGATGCATCTAGTTTAGGTCGGTGCATCTCGGATTTGCGGTTATAGTTCTTCTTATTCCTTCTTATTTTAAGTAATCTTCCTATTTGATCCTAACTATATATATATATCTATACATTATATATAAGAGGAGGCATGCCACATAAAATGCCACTTGGCATCCCATAATGCCATGTCATATTTCCATGTCATCATTGTAGACATGTGGCATTTTAATTAATATATATACAATTTGTTTTTTTTTTTTTTTTTTTTTTTGTAATTTTGAATTTTAAAATTTTTATTAAAAGAAGACATTTGTTGGAGTTGAACTTGGGTCATTCATATGTTTTGTAAACAACTTACCACTAGAGTAAATTGTTTTGATTTATATCTTTCAAATCAATACAAATAAAGAGATTATAAAAAATTACAGAGTTTGTATTTTGGTATATATTTTTGAAGATAACAATTTAAATAAATTATGATATATATTACTTAGAAGATAAATATACCATATATATTTTAACCTATATTTTTGTGTATAAATACACTCTAATATCTTATTCCTAAACATAATTATCCGTGATAATCACTTTTTAGTTTTACTGTGAAGAATCCTTAAATTTTTTTATCGAGTTTCGAGTTTAACATATATTTTTTAATTCATCAGTGTGTTATTGTTATTGGTTTATCCATTGTACATGGAAGTTGGAACCAACAACGCCTCGATTGGCATTTAAGTCACTTTGACTTCGAACCTAATATCTTCTCCAATGCGGATCTTACTTGCTTTGCTTTGACCCGTGAGTTTTCAAATGATGTTTTGTTCTGAAAAGTGTTTTGTTTTTTTCCTTTAGAAAAGCAATGACTAAAGAATTTTCCAAGGGTTTGTGATGTGAAGTACCAAGTCGGTGGATCAGACGGACTTAGATCACACACCTTACCACCCTTTCCGTGATTCTTGTTTGTGCATAAACAATTAGTATGACTCGCTTTTGGTCCATTAAAGCACAAGATGAGCCATTCAAAATATCTTTCATGCAAGACATTAACCGCCATGTCAGCAGCTTGTTCTTGAAGGAAGAACTATAGGTAAGGCATTCTATTAAAAGTAATATTGATAATATTATAATTTCTTATATAAGCTAAAAAGACAATATATTACTATATTAGCTTTTCATAGTAATGTGATTTAATTTAGTAACTTCTTACTTAATGAGATATTAACGTTCGATGTTGATCCGATTGTAGATGTTGAGGCAGATACAAGAAGCGTAGTCAAGCGCTTGCTAGCTCAAAGCGTGGTGAGTGCTCGTTGCTTTGAAAAATCATGGTTTGGTCTTGCTTAATCATAATATCATGTTTGTTTATTATCATATTTCCTATGAAATTTGGTGACAAACAGTTGAGTTAGCTAAAGAAGCTTCTAATGGCAATGTACAACAAGAGCGGCTAGATAGGATATCCCGAATATGCGAGATTGAGGACCTCACAGCACCACGTGAGCCTCCGGTCGCGCCACTTTGTATAAAGGTTTGAATTTTAGTATGTTAAGTACTAATGTCTTGATGTATTTTATCTTGGTGTGTCTTATAGTCGGATCTCATACAGGATCCTGGGATTACTTTGATTCTCAATAACTCAATGCAACGAATCGTGAAGTCGGAATGAAACAGATGAAATCTAGTTTGAACACTTCAAGCTTATGGTTCTTTAACGGTGTTCATCTCGAAGTTAGAACCGTGGGTTTGAGTGATCCTATAGTTAGACCCAAGTGGTGTCATGGTAAATAACCGTAATCACAGTAAGCTAGCGTAGTAGAAGAACATGAGAAGATGATTTAGACATTTTACTTTCTACATATACGGTCGTAGTCGCTTATCTAAAATAAGTCGATTATCGTGACTTCAAGTTACAATAATTAATTGCGATCTCATATTGGTATACCGCATATCTTAAGCGTGTGAAAGGCAACCTTTGGAGATAATGTATAACCGCTCTCAAGCGTAATGGTCTTCAACGGGTTGACCCGAATATATCAAGCTCAAATATCAACTTGGTAAAACCCGCACGAGAGCATATTGGATACATTGCCACATGTCACAAAAGAAGAGCTTTTGCTTGTGAGTTTCTTTGTGTTTTAGGCGGTTGATGGTTTCTTACCTTTCAAGTCACATTTGCTAATTCACTTGTAGTTGTAAATATGCTTTTCATTTTCAAAGATTGGACATCTATTCAAGAATTGCTAAAACATTTCTGGTCCTCATATCCAATTACGACAACATACCTTTATACAAAGCTAATTTCAGCTCTTTTATGTTATTATGTAGAGTTTGTTCCATTTGTTGTCATTTTTAGTATTTAAGGTAATAACGAGAGATGTAATTAGTATCTCTGAGGTTGGATATATATTAAAATTAACAACCTCAGTTATTTTGGGTAAAATAGAAAAGATGTAGCTATAAACTAATCGTTTTAACCCGTTTTCCAACCCCCTTTGACCAGACTATTTAGCCACCTCTAATTTTTATTGAGTATGAATTGTCAGAGGATATTTGTATGATTTGCACCAATTGGTTTGTTTGAAGGTTACATCAATCAATTTTTATGAAGCATATTGTCTCTTTATCCCCTTTTTTTTTTCATTGTATAAATATTGCTTGATTAATGAATTTTTTGTACCATGATATATATAGGTGACCCTTTGAGGGACGAATGTCACAAATCTACCCAAAGCTACGGGTATTATTTTTTCCGAGCTCAAGCATTATGTATGGTACAAGTACTCGATTAAAATGATAATTTTCCTCTATGATGATTTTTATTATCACGTGAATGGTACTTTGTATTTATGTGATTATCACAAATCTGTCAAACTTGTTGATTTACTATGCATTGCCATATAATATAATTATAGTTGATTTTGCGCTACAAAAACAAATGCAAATTATTGTTCGTGCAGGCTCTAGATGCAGCTTTCGCACATTATGATCTAGACCAACAGAAGAAGAGTGGTGAAAGACCAAACGGATATTAACAATGGTTTTTACATTGTTGTTATTACTTAAAACCAATTCGATTGGTGATTGCATACATTCTTGTACATTGAAGAAAATTTTGCTATGAGCCTTGGTCTAAACGACCTTTTTCCGATGTCATGGTTGCATGATAAAAGAGCATCCTCATTCCATTTTGTAAAGACACCAACATATAGATACAAAATATTTTATTTTTTATCTAATATCATTGACTTTGTGGTCAAATATGTCGAAGAAAGATTTGGACATTTCTTTAATGTGTTTGTACGTGTTCTCAATGTTTGGTTCTTGTTTCATGTGTTCTCATTATGGTGGATACAAAGGAGTATAAAAGTGAACTTAGGTTCTCATAGTAATTCCTACAAGTGTCTTGAATTAGTGCGTACACAACATGTGTAGGGCAGGCACTGGGCAAGAAATTATGTGATTTACTTCATATCCTCTTGTAAAACAATCTAAATCGGCACAGTTTAAGTTGAGTTGAGCTTGAGTAATTATATTTTGATATCCTCTTGTGTTTACATCATTATTTTTTGAGTAAGTTGAGTAGAGCAGGGCACTGTAGTTTTTGCTTGAAATGGTCATTATTTGGGTTACGCTATAGTAAAATATCCATAGGTAGATCTGGAATAGCATACTTTGCTATCACTATGATTTTTTCATTAAGAAGTTCAAACGAAAAACTTCATTTATGCTTTAATGGTAACACATGGTGACTTTAGATTAAATCCCCTTTACTAACAAGTTGTGCAGGATTTTTTTACCCATTTTACTTATTAATGGGCATGATTGGTTTATATAATATATCTATGGGTCGTGTGAACGTTAAAGTATACTCTTGTTTGTTATTTTATATATTGTTTTCAAATAATTTATGTCTATAATGTTAGTAATTTATTAACCGTTACTTAATTTTCATTGGACACTTTTCAATCATTTTAACCCGTCTTTTTCGCTATAGTAAAATATATCAACGATAACTATAAGTCATGCCCACCAAAACTATATACTAAAAAGTAATTAAAAGTAATTAAAATCAGCTGGAAGCACCTATATACAACAAGTAAATAAACATAATTAACAAAAACAAAATAATAATAATAAATGTTAATAATATTATCAAATGTAAAAGATGTTCATGATTAATATTGTTTAGAACAAAATGTAAAAATTAGTTACCTCCTTTTATACATTTTATGGATTATGGTAACATCAATTATAGTTCTTAACCGTTTCATTTAACTTTTAATAACTTTTTAGTATATATTTGTTCTACTAAACCCTAAAAATAAAATCCAAAATCAAAATACTTACTCGCTTTTAGCCGTTTATGGATTATGGTAACATCAATTATAGATCTTAACCATTTCATTTAACTTTTAATTACTTTTAGCAATGTTGCAAAATCGTGAATCGGTAGTCGGCGGTCGACCACCCTGCAATAGTAATCGGTCAAGTCGGGATTAATCGGTGATTAATCGGATTAGCATTTCCGGCAATTTTTGGTATTTACGGAGACCAAACTAAAAATCTTAACCGATTACAAACACGCTATGTTTCCAAACCTCAATAAAGGCTACATCTCGATTATGATGCCAATTGTGCGTTATAAGTGAAATATACGATCCCCAAATTAAGTATAAGGCCTAAATTATTATTATTTTTAAAATGACCGATTTGCCCGATTCGGCCGCTTTTTTACCGATTCGGCCGATTAATCGGTCGATTTTTTGACTGCTTAGTGTCGATTTTTTTCCTTGGCCGATTTTTCAACCGATTTTCAAAAATCGACAAGGTACTCGGCCTATTAACTATTAATCGGTGATTAATCGGCCGAGTTGACCGATTTTTGCGACATTGCTTTTTAGTATATATTTGTTCTTCTAAATCCTAAAAATAAAAACCACAAGTCATACCCGGTCCATCGGACGGTTTTGCCACTAGTATATATATATATATATATATATATATATATATATATATATATATATATATATATATATATATAAAATAAAGCCAATCTGAACATATAAAAGCATTCCCACTTGAAATCAACTACCATCTAAACCCGACTTTGTTCCAATACCCTTTATTCAAGACCCGCGACTTTCACCAGTAGAACCAAAATTAACTAACAATGCTCAGACCATGGACTTAAAGAAATTACATGGCTTGGTGATAGGTGTAACGAAACAACATATAATGGGTGAACAAAATGAAAAGAATGGCTCAGACAGGTTTACTATGGGTATCTTGCACTAATAATGAGTGTAGCAAAAAGATTTTCACGGGGGGATTGACTGATCGATTTGAAAAGTCAATATACACAAACATAACATAAATGGATGGGCTATTTGGGGTTAATCCTAAAATTTTCCTTTTATCATAGCTGCACCGATTACACTAAGTTACCTCAGTGTAATGCTCATTATAATGGTCTCAAAAAGATATTTAATGCCAAGTTCTAAAGTCTACTACAGTCACTGGCACACTCTTTTTTATGGTATTATGTATAAGGGGAAAAACAGAAAGGCTTATCCTCACACAATGGAAATAAGGGTAGGTATGCCCAATTTAGATTGATCTAGTTAAGTAATAAAAAGCATGTCAAAATTTTACAAATGAGACATTTTTCACTAAAAATTAGAAATATAAAGACAAGTATAATCAGGTGGGTTTCTATTTCTAATCCCTTCCCCCCACTTACGTCATAATAAGCATACAAATTAAAAAAATAAGAAGGTTTTAAATGAAACAGAAAAACTCCCCTGGATTTGCTCGACATGATTAATAAATAATGTATGTCCTAAAACATGCTCCAAGTATTCCCTTCTCGAGCAACATCCAACTATACCAACAACTCATCCTCGCAATCGTCATGGTACTGAACTAATCCGGACATGAAGTGCTTCTTTGCAGCCAAACACCACTCTATATTGCATCAACCTGTATAGTTGCAAGAAAGACCAACACAAAAGCATAAACCTGGATAAGAGCAAAATAGCACGAAATGTACAAAATAAAAATAAAACCTAACTTACTTTCATAGAAATCATGGTTGCATTTAGCATATGCAACAAGCCTTTTAAACCCGTTGGTGGCCCAAGAGGATGAGTGAAGTCTCGTGAGGGTTTGCCGTGAACATACCCACAAAGTTCATTTAAATAATGCTACAAGGCTTGGAAAGTTTTTGAAACTGTTTTGGAATTTTCTTTTGCAATAGGTGACAGTTACGGCGTAACTGGATCGGCCCAGTTACGACGTAGGTCAGTTGACCTAAGAATATGTGTACCAGAAATAGATAGGTTACAACGTAACTAGATCGGCCTAGTTACGTCATAGTTAAGTTGAACTGGGCGATTGGTCTTACTAGAGTACCAGTTGCGGTGTAACTGGATCGGCCTAGTTACGTCGTAATTACTTACTGATGTCGTTGTCTCCAAAATTTCAACTTTTCAATGTGTCTAGAGGAGTTATTGCCCTTTCTCTCGTATATCCTGGTATTTAAACATGCAAACATGGTAAACAAAACAAACCAAACCAAATACAACTACTAAGATCTAACAAAATGTCCAAAGTTTTAAAACAAAAACAAAAATGAAGATAAGGCCGAGCTGTCTTCTGACGAGCACTTTTCTCTATTCAGAGTCTTTAAGTTAGACTCATGCCTTCTCGTGGCTACTCATGGGCAACTTCAAACTTGCCCATTGCTCATATCATCCCGGCTCTTGATCTCGCCAAGATTTCCTTCACCTGTTCTTTCTACCCAAACTACACACTATCACAACTCTGTGCATTAAATGTGTAAAAATAATAAACATTAGCAACAAGTGAGGTCTATCACACAACATACTATTTTTTATGTCTCAGACCAAGTTACACGTAGGATCAAGTTATGCCGTAGTTTCAGTCTGAAGACAATCTTTTAGTTAATTAAAAAATAGGTACATATATCAATCAAACAACCAAAAATGCGAAGACCGTTCCCTGGCAGCGGCACCAAAAACTTGATACGCGAGATCAGGTTTTACATTTATAATACTCGTCTACCTACTGATCTACACATATACTAACGGACATTATATCCGGTCATACCTAGTGAGGATATGGTAAGTCCGAGGTCGTCCTCAAGAATAGTTAGTGATCTCTAGCTGTCTAATTGAAATGATATTCCACCTAAGTAATAAAGGACTCGTTGTTTGTTATCAATTCGTTGATTATGTTGTCCTGGATGATCTAATAGGACTGGTTTTCTGGTAAACAACTAATGGGGATGGTAATTGTAATGATCTAATGTGCAGTCTTAGACCTATCTAACATTTAACCTTAGCTTAGTCCACATAAGGTTTTTCCCGTACTTCTTAAGTATTGATTCTAGTGTAGGTAGTCATATTGTCAATTCCTAGACAAGGGTGATGGTCACATCCCAAGCAACCTATAGTCAAACTTTTAAGTGGTCATCTACTAACTATCATTTGAGGTACTACCCTACTTTAATACTACCAAAAAGCTGGGATCCAACGATAGACAAATGAAATATCTACTGAATGAGATATATGCTTTAGTAAACTCCTTTAACGCTCATGTGTGCACTACACCTATCGACACACGCCTTGGTCCGGTTGCATGTAATAGCTTGCATTTGGTAAATGCAAGGGTTCAGGGAAGAATACTTCACACTAATAACCTATTACTAACTAACGTGACTCGCATTTCTAACTAGGTATTCATACTAGGGGTTGCCTAATGGTCTTATGATCAACAACTAAGGAATGGTCATCACTTAGTCAATCATGCACATTGGATTTGGGTGGTCACGTACTACGAATGCAAAATCACCCTATTTTCTATACCTAACTAGGAATACGAGGTTCGCCAAACATACTACAAAAATAATTAATTAAATCAGGTATATTAAATAAAACAAATACCAAAGAACAATAGCAATGATACATCAACTATTAACGAAGAATCAAGATAACTATTAATATATAATAAAACTGAATTAATTAATTAGAGTTGGAAAAATTATACATATCATGTCAAACAATTGTTCTCGATCCCCTAGTTGAGTACCAGGGCAAAACCCGAAGGATTTGCCCCTAAAACATTCGAACTCTCTTTTCTTCTTTATTTATTGTGTCGGCTCCCAAAAACCACTAACCAAAAGATAGTTGAATGATATCTCCTGTATATCATTTATACAGAATGTAACTTTATGACTTGTACTGCTTTAACCCTCAAGGTTCCTCAATATTACACAAATGGTCCTTTGTTCCTTTTTTTACTATGCGTGTATCGATATAAACAGTATATGTTTTGTTGAAGGGAATTGATATGTATGTGAAGTGACTTTATTTCTTCTTAAAAATCCACGCTTCTGAGGATAAATCACCATCCATCTAAGATAATCTAATGGTGTGGATTAACCCAAGATTTAATACTTAAGCCAAGTCAGTGTTTTTTTATTGTCTTTTTGCTTTCTTTTATTAACTTTTTTTTCTTTTCATTTTTTGTCTTTTTATTAATTTCCGTTTTTATGAATTAAGGTTTTTTTTTTTTTTTTTTTTTTTTTTTTTTTTTTTTTTATTTTTTCGCGCTTTTTTCGCTTTCATCGTTTTCTGCTTTCATTTCGTCATCCGTTTCCGTCTGTTTAGTCCATTTTCTTACGTTTTCATCCATCTTCATATGTTTCGTCTCATTTTCTTACCTTTCGTTCGTTTCATACGTTTTCGTCCGTTTTCACACGTTTTCTTACGTTTTCATGTATTTTAAATCCGCTTTATACGTTTTGACGTTTTCGCCCGCTTTATCGTTTTCATCATTTTCATAGGTTTATATGCGTTTTAGTCCGTTTTCGTCCGTTTTTAGACGCCGTCCGTTTTCTTAGGTTTCGTTTGTTTTCATACATTTTCGTCCGCTTTCATACGTTTCGTTTGTTTTACGGTTTCATGTACTTTCATCCGCTTTACGTTTCTTCTTTTTGACGTTTCGTCCACTTCTATCGTTTTCATCGGTTTTCATAGGTTTATATCGTTTCGTCTTTTTTTCGTTTCGTCCATTTTAGACGCTTTCGTCTCTTTTCGAACGTTTTCGTCCGCTTTCATCGTTTTGTCGTTTTATACATTTTCGTCCGCTTTAAGACGTTTTATCGCTTCTCATTCATTTTACTCGTTTTCCGTTTTCAGACGTTTCGTCCGCTTTCATACGTTTCATCCGTTTTTGTAGTTTTTTTTTATACGTTTTCGTCTATTTTCATACGTTTTCATGCTTATTATTAAACTCTATTATTTTACATGTCTAATATCAATTGTGATATTTTATAAAAAAAAGTTAATGTCTAATATCACTTGTAATATTTCATAAACAAACAAGCATGTTTTTTTAACATTTAATATCACCCGAGATATTTCTTTGTTCATATATTTTTATATATTATCACCTATGTGTTTTCTAATATTTTATAATTTTCGATTACATGATAGTTTTTGTACTTTTCATCGCAATTGACAAGCGATATTTTTTTAATGCAACCAGGTGTTATCTATCACTTGTGATATTATACTCTTAGTAGAAATAAAATGGTTAAAGTCATTTGGGTGAATTCTTATTTTGTTCAAAAAATGCTAATTTAATGCAACACTTGTTTGAATTTGAGAATATTTCAAATCTCTATTTTCATAGTTTGCTTCAATTTTATTCATTTTGATATTTTTAAGTAAGACTTATTATCTCTTGTGATATAACATCTGTAAGGAAGATGAAGAGTATTACATTCTTCATCATGTATGTGTTAACAATTTTGATACTCAACTAAGAATGTGAAATATTACATTCTTACCAAATGTGATAAGAACTTAGTATTTTACCAAGTATATATGAAAGAAATAATAATATACATCACTTATTATATCACCTGATGATTACGTTCATTTTTATTTGTGTTTTGAAAATATTTAGGAAGATTTTGTGTTTTATGATAATATGAAATATTAAAAGGTGTTTAATCGAAAACAAGAGATGTTATGATACTTTGGTTAGACTTGTGGTGACATTTTCTTTTTAATAGATACATTGTGCATGTTTCGATAGGTTTTATAGAGGATTTAAAAATATCTATCGTTGAATCAAAGAAACTAAAGAAGTATGGTTGAAGAAAGCACAACAAACTTAGTAAGTTCGAAACACCGTGATATCACACATGATATCACGGTGATATCACATCGCTGATATCACATGAAAGCGGACGAAATCGATATAAACCTATGAAAACGGACGAAATCGTATATAAACCTATGAAAGCGGATTAAATCGTATATAAACCTATGAAACCTGGACGAAACATATGAAAACGGACGAAATCGTATATAAACCTATGAAACGGATTAAACGATAAAATGGACGAAACGATAAAATGATGACAAAAACATGAAAACATAAAAACGGACGAAAACGTAAGAAATGGAGGAAAACGTTGAAAAGCGACGAAACGATAAAAACGGGCGAAAACACGAAACGTAAAAAACGGATAAAACGAATGAAACGGACGAAACGTATGAAAATGAACGAAAGCGAAACGTAAGAAAATGGAGGAAAACGTTGGAAAAGGACGAAACAGATGAAAACGGATGAAAAATACGAAACGTATGAAGCGAAAAACACTAATAAAAAGCGCGAATAATGCGAATTTAAAAATTAAAAAAAAAAAAAAAAAAAAAAAAACGTTCATTTATAAAAACGGAATTAACAAAAAAAATAAAATAAAAATGAAATAAAAAAGGTGAATAAAAAGAAGAAAAAAAGACAAAAAAAAAATGACTTGTGTTTAAATATTAAATCTTGGGTTAATTCTAAACTAGATGGATGGTGTAGATTTGTCAGTTAGTAGACCAAAATAAAAGAGGTGAAGAAAATTCCTCATGTACACATAGCTTTTTACTTCATACACATAACATTAATATGTATTGACAAAAATACCCTTTACCCAAAATGGTTAAACATTATTTTCTGTAAAAGTATCTTCCCTTCCGCCAAACTTGCAACAACGCCCATGACCGATTCTATTACATAACCATCCCCGCTAAACTTCACATTTATCATTAACTGTGGTTGACACTTGACAACGAAGACGACCCAACGACATTCCATGTTATAATGATCGAGTCTCTTTATAACTGAAAAGATAAATCAATGTCTATGAAGAGGAGAATCTGAATATGTTATAATGATCGAGTCTCTTTATGATATCTAATGGTTCACTATTTTCTTTGATGATAATATAATAAGATTTTTGGATGGTTTTGTGTTACTTATCCATATGCTATATTTTAAAGCTTCTCATGATTGATTTCGTTTAAAGTAAGACATTATGGAATCATTGGATCTTTGGTATTGAATATGGTTGAAGGCAATGGCAAACTTTGCCGCAGCGGATGAAGGTTGGAAAGATACGGTAAGGTTGGTGCTGATGGCATTGAATGAGTAATGATGACTTATTTCAAATAATTTCTAGTCGATGATATATAACCTCCAGTGGAATATAATAGAAACATACAGTTGAACTTTGCCACAGTTTGATGTGCTGAATGGGACCACTGGGACTGCTAGAAACATAAAAAGAATGAAGGGAAGTATTGTCCACACACATTGATTTATGTGTGTGAATCAAAATCCACCGTTAAACATTATGATTCTGACTGTATCTAGTCCCTGTACTTCCAACACTTGGCGCCCAAGTTTAATATTTACGACGTAAGTACATCGACTTGCTTACGCCGTAAGTCTTCATCAGCTTATGCTCTTCGCTATATGTACCAATATTACGGCATAACCAAATGGACAATTTACGCCGTAAATCTCCTGTTAATAGTTTCTTCCAGGTCGTAAACTTGATAATAATGTTACGCCGTTATAATCTTTAAACTTTAATAATTCTCTTGGCCATTAAAATGTGTTATGGCTTAATTCAGTCGTGCCACTTACATCATAAGTCTCTTCTGAACATATTCTGTCTATTTTGACCTTTTCTCATATCTTTTCCGTACCAATGCCTCAATTAACCTGGAATGTAAATACAAACGAATTAAGTACCAAATTAATATAAAAACTATATAAAACGAGGCAATAAACATGAGAATTTGATATAGAAATATTCATATTATTTGATGTTATCATCATACAACATGCCATGACGTCATCCGACACGTAGAGGAAGCTTGTGTCGTGACTAGTCAAATCCACGACAACATAGATATAAGTAATATATAAAGTCTCACGAAAACTCGGAATAATACAAGTCTAGAAAATCCAAAATACATTAAATAAGCTACATAATCTTCTAATGCAAAATCAGCCAACGAAAATGACTTGCGAGGGTGAATCTTAGGTCTTGCTATTGCCAACTATGAAGCTCTATCCTCCTTAAGCATTGTTAATGTTATCACCTAAAAATGATACTCGAAAATGTAAACATAAAGTTGGTGATCTCGTGGGTTTAATTAATAACACATTTGCCATGCTTAAGATTACAAGTAGGACGTAGTGCATAACAATAGCGTAGAGCAAGTAGTACAAATAGTTATCCAACCAAATCAATAGTGTCACAAGCGTTTTTAGTTATCCAAATATGTCGCCTACCAGCTGGAGCTAAACAGTTGGCTCAATAGTTATCAACATAGTTAATCAACATAGTTATTAATATAGTTATGTATACTAGCACTCAAATACGCAATTATAAGCACATATATGTCCACATAAATAAAATATTTTAGCACAATGTAAAGTAGTTGAAATAGTATTTGAGTATCATTTTCCCTGGAAAATAAGTGAAAAGGGGCGACGAGAACTCACCTTAAACAAAAGTAGTGATTCAATGATAAATCAATCAAGTGGTAGTGCACAACGGTTTTGAAACGCGGCCTAATGAGTAATGGTTCAATTTAGAATTATTCTAATGAAATGAAACGATGCAAATGTATTTTCTTTATAACTTTTGTATCACCACTGATGTTTGTGTTTTAGTTTTTATAAGTCAAAATAAACTTTACGTCAAAGTTTGCTAACTATTTTCATGTTTTAGTACTTTACAAAAATTCTCAAGTGCTCATCTTTAGAAATTCGTATCTCGCCCGATACTTACTATTTTAGGAAACTTCTGACTCGTATGAAAAGTGCTTATACAATACTACTATATTCCTTAACGACTCTACGCCTCATGTGGACTCTGAAACGCTTAAAAATTCTCCCAAAGTTACTCGATCATCTCAAATATTAAGTAAAGTGTTGCTAAAATTTTAAAATGGCCATAACTCGTTTACATCCGTTTAACTAGGTCCCGGACTTTTCAGAAACGTTTAAATGTATACTAACAGAAGTCTTTTATAATTTTTCGACCTTAAGTGGTTCAAAAACAAGTTCGAAGTGTAAACATTTCGGCACTTGTAGTGCAGTTTTTCTGAAAAATAAATAGTTCCCTACACAATCAAACAAAACGTTATTAGATGTAGTATGTTTTGATACAACTTTCGTTGTATTATTAACAAGTCATTATGTTGATTTCTTTTGCAAAAACTGAAACTATCCAAACAACCTTTAATGTCTTTGAAATATGTAATGACATTGAACTTGTGAACCCAAGCTAAAAATGCTGCAATACCATTATACAATGACCCTCAACCTTCTCTGGCTCTTCGGTCAATAAATCGCTGGTGAATAACATTTCTAATGTACATTGTGCAAAATGTATTGATTTGCTGGTAATGCACTCATTAATCAGACCTGCCACCATTCCTGAACGGGTAAAAAGCAAAAGCAAACTGTTCAGTTCGCATTATAATGTTATTTTTTATATTTTGAGTTACTGAGACTTGTAGTGTATTATTAACTAATCTTACATTAGCGGGATCCATCTTAGCATGATAACAAATGTTTGAGATACCCACTCAACTAAACCATTGAATCCACCCATTGAACACACCATCTGAACCAACCCACTGAACCCACACCAGATGTGTCAAGCATCTGACTTTCTGGATTACATAAGAAGAATTCATTACACTAAATAATAAAAAAAAAACATATGAGATTTCAAGTCACTAAATCTACAAACATGTAACTATAATTGCAAACTTTAGTAAGTGAGATTCACATAATAGCTTTGTAATGTGCATTCCTGGAAAGTAAAAGTGTGGACTTACTTGTCTGTCAAGTACAGTGAATTCATCATGAAAATTTATCGATGGAACGCCTCTTGGTATTATCATAGAAGGATAGTTAACTTAATGTGGTGAAAAAAGGCAACATTAGTCCATAAATGAAGCCCTGATTGGCAACTTTTCAAGGTTATAACATACGATGTTTAAATAATTGAAATGAGGTCAGTTTCGACAACCTGGTGAGTAGGTATTTCTGGTAAAGAGTGCAAGGTCTGGATAATGTTTTGACGTTTGTTTCTATACTCATTTAGAATTTGTCGAGGCAATATTTGTAGGGCTACCAATTGCTGATGTGAAGTTAGTGGAATACTTGACAATTAGTTGCTACCCTATATAATACAAGGGTTTTTCTAACTTGTACTCTAGGGGCATAAGTTAAGCACACGAAAAGTACACTAAAAGTACACAGGGATCTACATAAAAGTACATTTGTGCGTATTTTCCTGCTGATGATTCTGTGTACTTTTCGATGGTCACAATGTACTTCGATGTGTGCTTGTGCAAATCGATCTTAATCGATAACCAAGAACAATCACAAACCGAATATGATCAACCGCAATACTTCCCATCTTAATCGGTGGAAGTCTATTGACTAATTATCAATAGTACTATTACAACTTTTATTCTCACAATCACTCTTAGCAACAATAAGAACCCTCAAGCGGATCTTGATTGAATATCGATTATAACAAGAGAAAGCGTGTAGTTTTCTTGAGAGAGATCGATATATCGAAGATAAGAAACCTAGCTGGGAAGAGCCTTAAATACTCCTTGGTGAGACTTTAAGCGACTTGTCATTTATGGTCCTTGAACTTTAAGCACTTTACTACTATCGGCACAATCTTTATCCAACACTATAGCGTAAATACAAACATGTCACAATTAGTCCTTATAGTATTTGTGTTCCACATTTGAGTTACTTTCAACATCCCCCTTAACTCAAACACGGAACACATCAAATGCAGATCAAGTTTGGAAACAGGTTTTCATGTTGAAGTTTATCTAGGCCACTTAGTAAAAATATCGGTTTGTTTCTGTTTGAACTTCGATCTTAATAACCCGGCTAAAATTTTATCTCTCACAAAATGTAAATCAATTTCCAAGTGTTTAGTCCTTTCATGGAAAAGCGAGTTTGCGGCAATCTTAATTCTCCTTGACTATCATAAAAAGTTTAACGAGCAAAAATTTTACCCGGTTTAGATCTTTTAAATTTTTAAGACCCGAACAATTTACGAAGTAGCAGAGGCCATTGCTCTATACTCGACCTCTGCTTGACTTAGAAAGGGTATGTTGTTTTTACTTTTCCATGAAACCGATGAACCATTTAAAAATATACAAAACCACATGGCGATCTCCTAGTAACAATACACTTGGCCGGTCGCATCCATAAGTCTCAAGATTTTCAAAAGAACTTTTAACAATATGTATTCCTCTTCCGGAGAACCTTTAAGATACCTTAAAACTTTAAGTGCAATTTTAAGATGAGACTTAAGACTTAAACAATGTCTGACATATGAAATATCGGGCCTAGTGTGTGTCAAGTAAATCAATTTTCAATTAACTTTTGATATTCGGTAATATTATCCAAAACAGGATCAATGGCTTATGCAGTAGGCTTAAACAATGTCTGACATGAAATATCGGGCCTAGTGTGTCAAGTAAATCAATTTTCAATTAACTTTTGATATTGGGTAATATTATCCAAAGCAGGGATCAAGTATAGTAGGTTCATTGGTAATAGAAAGACTTTGTTCTAAAGGAAGCGAGATGGTTTGCATTAACAACCCAATTTGATAGCAATCCAAACAATATTTCCTGCAAGTTAAACATAAACCCTTATTAGTTTCAATAACCTCAATACCCAAAAGTACTTAAGTTTTCCCAAATCTTTAATTTGAAATTTAGATTTAAGAAAAACTTTAAAACTTTCAATTTCAACCAAATTATTACCGTAACAATTATATCATCTACATCATAAGCAAAGCAACAATATTACGATTCATTCTTGATAAACAAGGAATAATCACTTTTACTCTGTATGAATCCGTTTCCAAGCAAGGCCTTTGGTTAACAGCATTCCATTATGCGGGTGCTTGTTTTAAACCATATAAAGACTTTTGAGTCTACAAACTCTCTTATCATTAGTATTAAAAACCCGTGAGGTAAAGACATATAAGCAGTTTTCATCTAAATCTCCATATAAAGGCATTATTAACATCAAGTTGAAATATAGGCCAATCTTCTTTGAACGACCAGATTTATAAACACCTAACGGTAACAATCTTAACAAGCTGGAGAAAAAGTTTCATCAAAATCTACTCCTTCTTCGATTATAACCTTTAGCAACAAGCCTAGCTTTATATCTATCAACTTCACCATTAGATTTCTATTTTATTTTAAACACCCATTTGCTACCTATAGCTTTTCTACCAGCAGGCAACTCAACAATTTCAAAAGTATCATTACTATATAAAGCTTTCATCTCACTAGTCATAGCATCCATCCGGTCTTGATACATACATGCCTCCCGATATGTTTTAGGCTCAAAACTTTTGTTAAGTTCAACAACAAAACCACAGTATCATTTTAAGTTTAGCATAAGTAACAAACTTTTCTAAACCAAATTTAACTTTAGAATCAACCACATAGTCATTGTATTTATTAGGAAAACGGATGTTCTATCGGACCTTCTTAAAGTGATTATTAACAAAAAACCGTCTGCGATTCGGATAAAGAATTTTCACCCTCAGAACTACTCACACCTAGAGGAGTTGACCATCTCACCTGCTGGTAACCTCATTGGAACCATCGGAGTGCCCAAAATCACTCTGTTCATGGTCAATAGTTGGGAACCAAGATGCGAGGAGGGCGCCTCCTCTCGTGATGATCATCATGAGTATTATCATCATTGGATGTGTGGAGTTGTCACATGTTACTTCATCAAAAAGTTAACATGATTCAAACTCGACTAAGAGAGTCGGGGAAGCGAGCGAAGAGTTTTGATCTTGAAAGGAAACACATTTTCAAAATCTTACATCTCTAGAGAATATAATTCTCTTTCAAGACTATAAAGTTTATAACCTTTTGAAAATTGGAATACCCAACTAGAACACATTTCTCACCTACTACTAAACTTATCATTCTTGGTAAGAATAGTAGCAAAGCAAAGACAACCAAAAATTCTTAAATGATTAAGTTCGGGTTTATTTTAAAAACAAGATTAAAGGAGACAATCCATTCGACCTTAAAGATGGTCTGTTAATCAAATAAGTGGCGGTTAAAATGCATTCGGACCACAAATACAAAGGCAATCCCCACGAAACATAAGGGATCTAGCAACATTTAAAAGATGCCTATGTTTCCTCTCAACAACCCCATTTGTTGAGGTGTCCAAACATCGGAAGTTAGAAAACCCATAATACAAACATTAAGGTATATGCATTATTCAAACATCGAGGCAATTTAAAAAAAAAATAATCTTTAAGAGTCTTTGGCATTTAAAGATAGAAGTGAAATTGAAAATAAAATTTCAAATTTTTGTTGGTTGACCGAAATAATTTATTGCGGCTATTCTTGGATCCCAAAAGTTATTGCGATTCTTCTTGGAGTTGTAATTATTGCGGTTATTATGACCAATGTAAGTTATTGCGGTTGAGGTTAATGCAGTGCCATGTAGGATAGTTAGTGGAATAGTACACAACCAAGATAAGTTACAAGTAACTTTAATAAGTTATTGCGGTTGTTTGACCGAGTCAACGACCGATATAAATTTTTGACCAAGTCAACGACCGAGGTAAGTATTATGACCATAATAAATATCGACCGAGATAAATACTTTGACCAACAAAAGTAAACGAATGAGATAACTAACCGAGAAAACTATTGTACTATTCTATATTTCCGGATCACTAACACAATCGAGTTAACTTGATGAACAACCAAGGTAATGAAACAACCGAGATAACATTGTGAAACCGTACTTTTTCACTAAAATCGATGAAAAACACATTTTTTCGAGTTTTTAAGCCATTTTTTTGCATAGGTCTTTATCAAAACATCAAATTTAACTTAAAAACACAAACTTTATGAAATTTAACCACAAAATCTTGAGTTTACGAAAACCACACAAGGTTAAATTTTGGCTGCGTTTTTCAAATACAAATCACTCCAAGATCATTATGCAAGCTTTGATATCAATTGTAAGATCCCAAATGAAAGAACACACACAATAATCAAGAGATAGTTTAGAGAGAGAAACTAGAGAGAAAAATGTGAGATATTTTCTTATTAAGCACTATATGTTTCACACACTTACAAATGACTCCCGTACCCTCTCCATGTGAGGAGAGGTAGGGATAGCAATGGGCAAGAAAAAGCCCATAACTCACGGGTACCCGGACATAAATGGGGGGTAACCCCGTCAAATTTTACCACAGGTGGGTTCTGGGTGAAAATTTGTAGCAAACGGTAGGTGGCGGGCGGGTGACAGGTAATGTATACACATCATGGTAAACCCATGACACTCATTTATAATACCCACAGGTGTACCGCCAAAATACTCATGGGTGTACCCATTAACCCGTTTATGTTATACTAATATTTATTGTAATACCTCAATATTTGTAAGGTTGTTGGTATATTAATAATACCCAACTCTTTAGAAAATACAATAAATAATTGTAAGGTTGGAATGTATGTTGTTGAAGAAGTAGGATGTTAAAAGGGCCAGGTGACTCGAATTTTGTGTTTTGTTAACGAATTTTTAAACTAATTTACTTTATCTCTTGAAATGATCTAATATGACAATGATTTGGTGTAATGATGTTTAATTTGCTAGTTTGAGACATATGTTTAAGTATTTTGTGAACTTGGTATTTGACAAATTGATATGGTGTCTTACTACAAAGTTTCATAATTAGTTTCAATATCCCGATTTTGTGCTTTTATTGTATTTCACTAACCCATGGGCAACAGATATCCGCGGGCATACAGACTGGTAGAAAATTGTACCTATTCGCAGGTGACGGGCAGGTGGCGGGTGAGATAAAAACCACGAGGGCGGGTGACGGGTTAGAGATAACCGTGCCTATTGCCCACGAATATCATCCCTAAAGAGAGAGTCGTTTCTATGTTAACTACAAGAGTCGAAATGGGCTTTGATAGGCTGGGTCTCTTGGGCTTTACATGAAAAAGCATATGGACTACGCATATAGCCTAACTATTACACATTTATACCACTAATACATATTAAACTATCATTAGACTCGTATACTTTTGAATGATCGTCACTTCAAATGCTAACAATTAATTTGGAAAAATAGAAAAGAAAATTAAATGATAGGTCGTAAAAACTAAAAATTGCTTGAGCCATGAGGGTGAAGCTAAAATGACGTAACGACTTGAGCAATGACATGTGACGCTCTTAGAGCATTCCCAATCATAACACTATAACACCAATAACACCGTCCACGTCAGCGCCACATAAGTTTTAACATTTAACATTAACATCCCCAAAAAACACCCACAACCATAACTTCTCAATAACATCAATAACATTTTATATTTTCAATTTCAACCCCTAAACTAAAACAAACACTTCATTTATTAAACTAAAACAAACATTTCATTAAAATTGAAAACATTTTACAATACGAGATTAAAAAAAAATAAAAATTACAATGAAATAAAAAAGCACACTGCAAATAAAACGTTACAACAAATTAAAGGAAATGGCGAAATCGATCTCTCGACGAGGTTTCAAGTTATATTTTTGATGATTCGATCTTTTAAATCATTGATCCACTCCACGACCATTGGATCTTGCCCTTGAGAGGCGTCATCAAAATTTTATCTCTTCCAACCTTGTTATTGTGAGCTCTTTTTCCCGCTGGGCCCGATCACGCGCGGTGGTTTCACGTTCAAACGATACTCGCTTGCCATAGTTTCGGTGAAATAAGTTGACGAGCTCGTTCCTCGGTGCTTGTTCCCCAAGACTTGTTGTAGTCTCGGATCTTGCTTTCTTGGTAGCACGTTTCTTTCCCATGGGCGTGGTTGTTCATCATCAACAAACAAAGCCTCGTTTGTTTGGCTTAGCACATCGCCGGTTAAATCAACCGGTTCGGCGTGTCCCATTTCTTATAATGACGCAAAACCTCCCAGCGTCATCGAGACCAAATGGTGCTCCTTTGGATTCCTCATGATACCATTGCTTTGCCCGCTTCATCACATCCACTCACTTTCCCGCCGTTGATCCCGTTCGCACGTATGTAACAAGCGTTGAACTTTGTGCATATGCCGTTCAACGTTTTCCATTTGCTTGACATCATGTCCTTGGTGCGCGTTGAAAGTTGTTTTTATTGAACTCATTTCGACCCGATACCAAAACGTATCTCGGGTTGGCACTTTCCAACTTCGGATCCTCCAAACAAATTTATGTAACACCTGCAAGTAATGCTTCTCTCTCCGAATTCCAACGCTAAGAATAACAACCCTTCTTCATCGTAATCAATTGGTTCGGGCTCGGGTCTTTGGATTTCTTTGATTTTCGCTTAATACGACATTTTCCTTTTTTTGAAAGAGACGTGGGTGTGTCAGCAACATCTTGTGCTACAGTGACTAGAAATGAAATTTTTTTGATTTTTTTTTCTGCGCCTAACGCGCGTTGGTTGGGTAACGTGGGAGGACCAACGGCGTTAAAAACCACAAGTCCAAGGGTGTAACGCCGCTAACGGCGTTAATTTGCCTATAACAGGCGTTACCCCGTTAGGATCGGGCATGCTCTTATATAAACTCTATTAATCCACGTAGCAGTTTTAACAAACACAAACTGACAAAAGTAAAAAAAAAAAATAAAATAACAAATAACAAATAGGGTACAAATCATTACAGCAAGATTACTTTTCACTTGTTAACCAAGACCTTTGCTAAAATCCAAGTCTCATTATGTCTTACTTCCACACTAAGCATAAAAGTGGAGCTATGAACACCACACAAGCAATCACTCAACTTTATCCCAATCATACATACAAATATCCCAACAAACAAAGTAAAAAGAACATAAGACTTGAAGCTTTAGTTAACATTTAATCTAGAAATGTCTCCATCTTCAGTTTCTGTCAGTGTGAACACGGATGTTTTCGCCATAGGAGACCATGAAACACAGCTTGTTAAACCAGATGAAAAAGTTACTCCAAAGCCTTTGTTGATATTTACACCATTAGAAGCAGGAGAATACCCTGTACTTGTTTTACTTCATGGTTATCTTCTGTATAACTCATTTTATTCCCAGCTCAGTCATCACGTAGCTTCTCATGGCTTTATCATCGTCGTCCCCCAGGTTTTTTTATTTCTGATCTAAATTTCGTTGGCTAATCCACTCTCCATATATATAAGAAATGAGTCTCGTGTTCCTAGCTTTTGGTATATTCATAAACATATCGGTAATCCTTTTCTTTGTTCCAATTATAATTCGTACAACAAAAAGTATATATCCATTTTGACCCGTTACACAAACCCGTGGATTATAGTAATTCATCGGTTTCGTTAATTTGTTATTATACAAACTGTCTTAAATTAGTTAATAAGCTTAGTTAAGTGTTTTGTTCTTGTTATTTTTCATTTCATGAGTGAGGTTCTTTCTTAGATGTTCCTACATTTTGCTTGTTTTGCTTGAACACAAGGCATATAATCTTTGGTAGTAAACTAGTAATAACATTGTCCACAAATATACATCTAATTTAACTATAGTGTTCTAATACTTCATGCAAACTCTGCAATTGCATTTTGGGTAAAGTACAAAATCATTATGAAAAACTAACATATTACTGATTTCTTTTGATTCCATGAATCAGTTGTATTCAGTGACGGGACCAGATGCGACTAAAGAAGTTGAATATGTGGCAGAAATAACCAACTGGCTGCCTCAAGGGCTTCCAAAGTTGCTTCCATCTCAAGTAAATGCAAACCTTAAAAAGCTAGGACTTTCTGGCCACAGCCGTGGAGGAAAAGTCGCTTTTGCCCTTGCTCTAAATAAACTCGAGATGGAACTGAAGTTGAAATATTCTGCACTGATTGGGATTGATCCGGTTGATGGAATGGACAAAGGCAAACAAACTCCCCCAAAAGTACTGACTTATGTTCCACATTCGTTTAATCTTAAAATGCCAGTGATGGTTATTGGTTCAGGCCTTGGTGAAGTCAGGAAAAATCCCCTGTTCCCAGCTTGTGCTCCAAAAGGGGTGAACCATGAGGACTTTTACAATGAGTGTGGTAAACCAGCTTGTTACTTTGTTGCCAAAGACTACGGCCATCTTGATATGCTTGATGATGAGACTAAAGGGATTAGAGGGAAATCTACTCATTGTTTGTGTAAGAACGGCAAGTCTAGGGAACCCATGAGGAGATTTGTTGGAGGCGCTGTGGTTTCGTTTTTGAAAGCTCACCTGGGAGGAGATTTCAGTTATTTAATGGCAATAAAAGATGATGAAAATGCACCTGTTGTGCTCCAGAAAGTTGACTTTCTGCTTTGAAATATCTGATCAACTCAAGGTATAGCATGTCAGAAATTTTGGAATGATTTTAACTTCCAAGTCTAGTAGCCCTTACCAGTATAGCATTTCATATATTTGTTCTTAGTTTTTTTAATATAATCCTATTGTTGGGATTTAGTAATTTAACCATCGTTATAAAATATATACTTGTCCTCTAGAGTGATTGTATGAGCCTTTCTGTGCTTTGATCTTGTTTGGTATCTTATCATTGAAAAAATATTAATGATTTAATGCCCCTGATGAGGCTTTTCCAATCACGAAATAATCTTACGAATTCAGTTTTACTCTGATTGTTTTAAATAGGGATGAGCATTCGGGTCAACCCGACCCGACCTGAAACCGACTTTGCCCCAAAACCCAAACCGAAACCGAAAATAAGTCGGGTCGGTTTCGGTAGACTCGGTTCGGATCAAATTTTCCGACCCAACCCGACTTGTCCGGAAATATTTAAACCGACTCATACCCGAGTTCTTGGAATCCGTTCGGTTTTCGGTCGGTTTTGTCGGGTTGTCGGTTTCGGTTCGGGTCTATGTTGGTTTTGCTCACCTTAGTTTTAAACTAGCAATTGCCTTAAAAATTTGCTAGATCTAATGATAAGGTTGCAATATATATCTGAATTATTGGATCGGAGGTGGTTATTGGAAGATAATATTGGAAATTGGAGATGGTTATGAGATGAAAGATACTGGGTGACTGGATGTTGAGTCTGATTCCATTGATGCGGTCTATATATTGAAGGGCGAAAATTTGAAGTTACCCTAACAAACAATGATATCAGAGCCACTTCTATGGTGTCCGAGATGGTTGGGGCTGTAGAAACCGGTGATAAACAAACAATTTGTATCGATAATTGATTAAACTATTGAGAATATAGGAGGTAAAATACAAAAACAAGCAGATGAAACTAGACAGGCTTAAACCAACGGGCTTGAGGCTTACTAATCTAACAGGGGTAAACCTCATAGAGCATGAGGCGCAAGGTGATTTAACACCTTAGGTGATCCCACGTCAACCGTAGACTAGATAAATCCTTTGTTCATAAATAAATTATTCAGCCTTACCAAACACAATAAGATGGCGCAGTGGTGGAGCTAGGTGCTGCTCGAGAACCACTAGGACAAAAATTATTTGTAATCGATTCAGAAGTATCTTTCGGACCTACCTTATAAATGCTTTGGAAACCACCTTGGATTATTTTAGGAATATTAACTAATTTTAGTATTAAATATATTTTTAGCCCGAAAAAGAAATTAAGGCTGAGAGTAAACATATAATCATCGCTTTAATGATGTGCATGAGGTATTCAGAGGTACACGCAACAAACACAATACAGGAAAAGAGAATAATAGCCGAACACGCAAAGACTTTATATCGAAGAAATTTAACTCAAAACTCAAATACGATACAATTATAATGCGCTACCTTTCACGGTATATATAGACTAAACCAGATGATAACATCAAATAGTCCTGACTTTTTAGTGTCAATTTCTCCCGATTATGCTCATATTTTATGTCATTTATATGGATTTATGCTTGTATTCCTTAATATTTCAATTTCAGGTAAAATATAAGCATTGGAGCTTAGAGAAGCGGATTTGGATATTTTCCTAACGGTTTTATGTTAGTATACTATCTATGAAGAAGCTACGACATACATAACTCATATTCTTAATTACACCATAGCTAGTATTTTGTCACAAAAGACCAACTCAACTGCAGTTACGGCGTAACCCTCAACTAAGGTTACACCTTAATCATCTAGGTCATGAAGTATTTCGCGCCTCCATCAACTACGCCGTAACATCCTTACAAGCATTACGACGTAACAACCTTCTGTTAAGAGGACGTAATTGTTACGGCGTAACTCTCATCATTGCTATGGTAGAACTGCAATTACAGCGTAACTGTTCTTTATGTTACGCCGTAGTCACTTTAACGAGGCTTCTGTTTTGAAGATAATTAAGTTAAGGTGTAACTCGCAACTTAAGTTACGCCGTAACTGTGATCGGGCCTATAAATACATGCCCTAAAATATGCATTTCATATCATTCACTCACAACTCAAAGGCAGAAAACGTGAAGAGGGTTCCAAAGGCAGATCACACGGAGCATACGGAGCCATCTCCAAAGGAGGAATCACACCATATCGATAAGCATTAGCGATCATTTCTATCATTTACTTTAATTCATGTCTTTCATTATGTTAAACATTGAATTTATTGTATCTTTTAATATGGTCGGCTAAGCACCTTTGGTGCCTAGTTATGATTCGTTGATTGTATTGTTTGTGTTTTATTCTTCCATAAATTGTTTCTAGAGTATGCATACATAGTTTGATGGTAGTTACCCTAGCTTCGGTAGTTTTGAAGTGCGGTCGTATCTAGTTGCTTAGGAGAATTGACCAACTGACCCTAAGTAAGTAGGTAGAGAAGAGATTGGTAAGAATTGACCAACTTACTACCTTTCCCCTCTTGTGCGAATTGACTAAAAGATCACCGTTCGGATGGACGAACTTAAGAAGTTAGAGATGAGTGTCTAAGATGTTAGCGCCCGGGCACTCATTATTTCGAATCTTGCATGTATGGTACTTAATGACTTGGCTTAGGTTGCTTAAGACCCTCGACTCCCCAAAGGATAGGCCTTTGACATCGGGTATGAGCCTTTGTTGATAGGTTAGGACGAATAAACCAAATGCTGTCCTAGGTACTTAAACCCCCACTTGAATCAACTGGAAGAAATTTAGAAAACATAGACATTTCATGATAGGGTACTTAATGACTTGGTTTAGGTTGCTTAAGACCCTCGAAACCCCAAATGGTAATGCCGTCATTACCAACAAACTTGAAACTCTTGGTCGTGACATGCTAAAGCTCAAAGAAAGTGTGCACACTATTCAAGTTGGATGCAAAAGTTGTGGTGGAGGTCATCTCACTAAAAATTGCCCTCTTAATGATGAAGATAGCAAAATCGAAGAGGTCAAGTATGGTGAAGCCAATAGACCGCTCCAAGGGTCAAATGGAAATGGTAACTGAATATCGTGGAGGACCTCCGGTGTATTACAATTGATACGCGTACAACGCGCGTTCGGGGTCAAAGGAACTTCCTTTTCGTCGAGCAAGTTTTTCAACACCCTAGGCAGTGAACCTAATCGTTGTAGTGTAGTATTAGGGTAAGCCTCCAGAATTGATATCGTTCTCAGGGAATAGGAATGCTAGTGAGAAATTACTACGCTAAGGTTGGGGTTGAGGAAGATTATTTTTTATCTTTTTATTTTTTTAGAAAATTGAAATTACGAATCTCGGGGTATTGGATTTGGGGGGTTGGTATTTCTACCGATTACAAACTATTATCTATTCTAATTAACTAAGCTAAGGTGAGTGTAGTCTATGTCTATTGTTGTGTGCTCTTATGATGATTAAAAATGTGTTTACTTAGATGCTATTACTCCATAGTTATCTCCTATTGATGGTTGAATTGTCACGTCCTTATTCTTAACGCGTTGTTTCTTCTAAGGTCGTAGGGTATGCGTTTTTCCCTAACTCTTTGAGACTACCTTAAGGTTATTGCCTACAAAATCTCTAGGATTCATAAACTAAATCTAAGGTTACCTTTGGATGTTTAGACTACAATAACTCTTGGTGATTATAAACTAATGTTCACAAAGATTACTCAAGCATTAAAAACACAGCGAATGACCTATCGCAATACTAGGTCAATCACAATTAAGATAAGAGACAACCAATCAATATTCAATACCTAGGTTTCATAGATCTAAGCAAACACACAAGTAAATTAGCCGGACATGGAAAACATGCAAGCATATACACAAACAATTGAAGACATATATGAATTAATGAAGTAAACCACTTATCTTGTTGTAAAATAGGGTATGGAACCCTAAGATAACGCATGAGACACCAAAGTTTGGTTTAGGTTTTACTCCCAAAAACTACCTCTCTAAAATACTGAAAATCCGAATTCAATATATAGAGTTACAATATGTGACGGCGTCACTCTTTAACTGTGACGCCATCGGGTCGCCGCCATTAGGTTTTCATCTTGGCCACGTCAACATTGTGACGGCGTCACCTTATGCTTGTGACGCCGTCGGCTTCATCTTCTGACGACGTCGGGATCCAAATCTAGGCCGTCCGAGTTGTGACGCCCTACTCTTTTAAACCTGATGCCGTCAAGTGCAAAATAGCAATTTGCTCTCTGAGTCGTCTCAAGGTGTGTTGCGACGGCGTCGCTATTAGTCAGGACGCCGTCGCCTTCGGCCCAATGACTTGAGTGTCTTGATTCTTGACTATGGCCATTTTCTTCATATATTTGCGCCTTTTCGTCCGAATAAGTGTCATTCCAACAATTTGCCTTCAAGAGACCTAAAAAGTTAAAATGAACGAAATTAAGTAGTAACGGATACAAAAGTGATCGATTAAGGGCTTAAACGACCCCTCAAAAGTGTACCTTTTAAATCCTTATCAAATATCCCTACACTTGGTATTTGCTTGTGCTCAAGCAAATGTGCTTTTAGCCAATTAATTTATAAGTTAGAGGCCATGAAGCATTAGTTTAGAACAATTTACAACACGTATAAGCCCCGCAAAAGTCATAACAAGCACGAAAATTACATACTAGCACCTCACAAGTGGTGTTTAGATACACTCATCTCTCGGGTGTATACGAAATATATCAAGTTGGAAATGGAAGATAAACACTCATTAACCGGTCCTAGTACATAGATTACCATAAGCTTGAGACTAGATCAAACCTCCATCGCTTTGGCGTAAGCACCTAGGAAAAACTATCCAAGAGGTCTTTTAAAGGGTTGTAACGTTAGGCTTATGGTAGGGAAACAAAGGGTTTGGTGGGATAGGCGATGTAGTGGTGGCAAGTCAAAAATCTTTATGTTACAAGCATGAGAAGAATGGCGTTGCTAAGCCAAGACTCTACACTCTAAACTCTAGATAAATTGAAACAAACAAACATAAATTTAAAGATAGATGTAGGATAGTAGCCATTTTTTTTCGTACACTTTTACTCTACCATCCTCCATGATAACATCAAAATAATAGGGATTTATAGGCACATCCCTACACTTGAGTTTTTATTACTCTAACACTAGTTTGACCCGAATTGAAAAGATCAAAACACTTGGAGCACATTATTACGTAAATAAAGGGAATTTGAATTTAACGTTCCTTCCCGTCATCTCATAAAATTTAACTTTTCCCATGAGTCCCAATCGTCCCAAAACTGTGTACAAAGGATATGACTCGACTTAACAACTTATGCAAGCAACTAGACAATTGAACTAAGGGTTTAGTGTGATAACAATAATGCACTAAAAGTGAGTGCATACAAGGTAGGCTAAGGCGATTTGCGTGTACATTTGGGGGTGGATTGTAAAAAATGCTCTTCATTGATATTCCGGAAAACCGAAATATCAAGAGAACCGCGAAAGGGATAGGCTCTGAGGAGTTAACTAGGGGTATCATGTACTAAAGATGAGTACAACGCAAGGGTGTGGGGGAATTACTCAACCGATGTGGAAGAAGTAATTATAATACGGGTATCAAACAAGGGTTATCCTAATGCCTCTTATCATTTAGTTATTCCTAACTACACAAGTGTAGTCTTACTAGCGATCTCAGAATGCATCACAAAACAAGTTCTAGAATCTATTATACTACCGGTACACAGTCGAAGCATTAAAGTGGAATGCTTTAATTCCTACAAATCTAAGGGCGATCCTCACATTTTGGGTT
This sequence comes from Chrysanthemum lavandulifolium, assembly GCA_022545495.1. Lineage (NCBI taxonomy): Eukaryota > Viridiplantae > Streptophyta > Magnoliopsida > Asterales > Asteraceae > Chrysanthemum > Chrysanthemum lavandulifolium. Next base: position 150,810,169 of record CM040243.1, read on the forward strand.
GAATTTAAGTGGTAAAGGGTTTTGTGCTAGTAATATAACTTCCTATCCATGAGACGCTTTATTAAGACTAATGGCCCATTCCTACATGTTATGAAAAATTTTAAATTTGGTGCTAAAATTACCCTAACCGATATTTATGATGGTTTATTACACAAATGAAATTGGACAAGGCAAATAGTCAATGATAAGCATAGTTTCAAAGTTCCCATTTTATTTTTCCTCCCTACACTTAAACTGAACATTGTCCCCAATGTTCCCCAAAAGTATCAAAGTTATGATAATGGAAGATAATTAATAACGAAAGAAACTAATACTCCCCTGATTAGCTCGGTAGGATCCGTGTGAAGTAGTGGTTAAATCCTTCTTCAAGAAGAATGTATGCGTGAAAAGCTCCATCCAATCTTATGTATCTTCTTCTTGATAAATAAAACCTGCACACTTGAAGAAAACAAACGAAACCTTCGTGTAAAATCGGCGGTAACAATACATATATGACTCTACTGAACTAGGATATAATGCTTGTGGAATGGATGTTTACAAATTTTACGGAAAATTAAGACTGGAAAATTCAAAAATTTATAAGTAGCATAGAAAACGAGAAAAATTAGAAGTTGTTTCCACTCCTCCGATGCCGTCAGTTGCGACCGACGCCGTCAGTTATTCTCGATGTAAACCGGTGCGAGATTTTCGGAAAAATTCTGGAAAATTTATATTATTAGAATGGAAAAATTTCCGCAAAACATCCATTATGACTCGATACAAGCATTTGACTCTAACAAACACACATGTATATCTTTTTAATGATCGTAATTCTCATGTTCACTGATAACATCAAATAGTCCTGATTATTAAGTATCAATTTCCCCGTTAATGCTCGTTATTTATATCATTTATATGGATTTACGCTTGTTTTCCATTGTTTTACACTTTCGTGTAAATTGCGAGCATTGGAGCTAAAGAGGCGAAATGGAAACATTACTAAGGATTTATCATAGTATGCCTATTTTGAAGAGGTTACGGCGTAACTCGTCTCTCACATTACGCCGTAACTATTGCGTGACCTCAAGTCCAACTCATCAAGAGGTTATGGCGTAACTCCTTCCAAAGATTACGACGTAACTCCATTAGGTCAAAAGAGGTTCCACGCCGATACTTACGCCGTAGCTCTGCATCACTTACGACATAACCGGATTATTGAAGACTACGGCGTAACCACTTATAAGGTTACCCCGTAACTAGCGAATCTAGTGCATTTACGGAGGTTACGGCGTAACTCATCTTTTGTTCTGCCGTAACCCGGACCGCCTATAAATACCCACGAATTCCAAACATTTTTAATCATTCCATTCCACACACAATACTCGAGGCGTGGGAAAATACTCAAGGAAGGTCTAAGGAAGCATACAGTTTGTTTCCAAGGAGAAGTCACACCATTACGATAAGCTTTAGCGTTTATTATTTCTTTTACTTTCAATTCATGTATTTCGTACCTTTGAATATTGAATTGATGTGCATGATTAATATGAGCTGCTAATCACCCTTTGGTGCTAGCCTAGTTATGATTCCTTAATTGTTTTGTTTACGTTTACCTTTACTTCCGTACAATTATTTCTAAGTGTATGCATGCATAGTTCTTTGGTAGTCACCCTGGTTCGGTAGGTTTGAATGGCGGTGAGGCCAATTGCCTAGGAGATATGACCAATGACCCTAGGTGAGCGGATCGAGATGGGAAGGGTAAGATATGACCAACCGACGACCCTTTCTACTTGTGCGATTTGACCAACCGATCACCTATCGTTTGGATGAACTTAAGAATTGGGGGTGTAGTGTCTAAGTTCCTAACGGCCGGGCACTCACTATTTAGAATCTAGCATGTAGCGGTACTTAATGACTCGGCTTAGGGGACCGGGAACAACGGGACTTATGACGGTGCTACTGATTTCTCTGTGGTGGCATCTTTGCTTATAGGTTAGGCGAATTGACCAATACTGTCCTCTCGAATTTGACCCACCAAGTAATTGGAAGTAAGTAGACGTAGGCATAAGTAGTTAGGATGATTAACTAGGTTAGCACCGCTATTCCTCTATTGATTTCCTTTCTACGATTTAATTGCTTTTATATTACGCATTCGTAGTTTAATTAATTAAAACCATATCAAACCATTTATATTACGTGACAATTAGACTTAGTAATTATCCCACACACATAGCTCTTGGGACGACCTCGGCTTTACCATTTACTACACTACACACGACCGGGTACACCGCCTGTTAGTGCATTAGGGTGAACCATAGGTATAGCGAGACACTATAAATATTAAGACACAGTCGAAGAAAACGCATCAAGTTTTTGGCGCTTGTCACGGGAGCTATATTAGGATTAATATTAAGTCTTTCATTTCATATTTAAACTTTTCTCACGATCATATTTCAAGTTTTTAGGTACCATGAAGGCCATTAACATCGATAACCTCACTCTTGAGGAATATTTGGCTTTGACAAGAGAAGAACAAGGGCCAGGGATTGTAAGGCCAGCCATTGCAGAAGATGCTCAATTCGAAATAAAACCTCAATTCATGAGGGAATTACGTGCAAACCCCTTCTCTGGAAGCATCGCCGATGATGCCCATGAACATGTAGACAACATCGAATACATTGTCAGCCTATTCAAAATCCCCAGAGTCTCACGCGATGCTATAATGCTACGAGTATTCCCTGTTTCTCTCACGGGAGCTGCAAAAAGATGGGTCGATCGATTACCTGCTGGGATTGTCAACACTTGGCCTATCTTAAAAAAATATTTCATTCAGAGATATTGTCCTCCATCAAAGACGGCCAAGCAAATGGAGGAAATTCATAACTTCAAGCAAGAGGGTGATGAAACATTATACCAAGCTTGGGAAAGATACAACGAATTGTTATACAAGTGCCCTACTCACGATCTTAACTGCCAACAAAAAGTTAACGTCTTTTACAAAGGACTGAACATCTCTTCGAGACAAATGATTGATTCTCAAGGGCAATTCCTTGTATGACACCCACCATAGCTTTGGAAACCATTCAAAAAATGGCAGACCACTCTCACAAATGGCACAATGGAGGACGCAATGATAAACACAAATTAGAGAACCTTGGAAGGGAAATGAAGAAGCTCAAGGAAAATGTGCATTCCATTCAAGTGGAACGAGATGGGGGCCATCCTTCAAAAAATTGTTCCTCCAATGATGAAGTTAAAAGGATCAGTGAAGTGAACTATGGAAGAGAATTCCCTTTCAAAAGCTACAATAATTACGGACCTAGGTACCGAGAAAAATCTCCTGGGTTCTACACAAAAATCAACAATAATACTCCTAAACCGAGTCTTGATGAAATAATACACCAACACATTGAAGAATCGACAAAAAAGGAAGATAGGCTCAAGGAATGGATGACCAAAGTTAAGGAGGACACTTGTCACACCCCCAAATTACCTGTTTTGCAGCGGAATGGAATTTCCTGGGGGATGACTGTCATAGCATCAAAGTTACAGTTATATCGAACGACCTAAAGTGTCGTTTTGAAATATCGTTTGATTCATTAAAATAATCAGAGTTTACAAAATGAAGGTCCCAAATGAAAATCAATATGTACGGAAATAAATTTGAATCAAGCCAAACGATGTTTTTAAAGTTCATAAATCCCAAGTGAGACGCGTCGTCACCGCGACTCTATGATGTGTCCATATGCATGCCATGAAGTGAATGCCCTAGATACCTGAGATAAAACATGCTAAAAAGTGTCAACACAAAGGTTGAGTGAGTTCATAGAGTTTGTGTTGAAATGTAAAGCCTTTAAAGAATGTTCATGCAAGAAAGGCATTGTAAATCCACTCGGTTCAAGTTCCGCCCATACAAAACTTGCAACTGTGTGTTCACAACCCATTGCCCAAAATAGAATGACAATCATGATTATGCGCATTAAGGTAGTTAAAAGTATAAATATCACCACAAGGGTCTTCCAACAACTCATGTTGGGATGTTCCTCCAACGACTCACGTTATTTGTATCCATATAAATGGCCTTCCAACATATAAATATTGGGATGTTCCTCCAACGACTCACGTTAATGTATCCAAATAAATGGCCTTCCAACATATAAATATTGGGATGTTCCTCCAACGACTCACGTTGGGCTGTATCCAAATAAATGGCCTTCCAACATATAAATATTGGGATGTTTGTTTAAGTATAGTCACTTCACGCACCAAGTCTAAAGTATAAGTAATGTTGTTTGGCAAAAGAGTTTAAATGTTTTGATAAATAAGCATGTATCTCACCCCAAATAGTTTATAAGAATTTAAACGAGTAAAAGCGGGGTATGAACTCACAGTAATATGTCAAAGTTTAGAATATTTGTGATAGTAAAAGCAAGTAGTTGAGCATGTATCTCCCCCAAAGAGTTTATAAAACAAATAAGTAATAGAAAGTGAGGCTATGAACTCACATGGTATGATTGATATGCTAACAAAATGAAGTGCACGAAAATGAGGCTCGGAAACTATCCGCGACCTAAAATAAATGATATGCTCTAATATAAGTCATGAAACAATGTCATGCATGCAAACTCATATGATATCCATACCACTTGTACATTTTGGAAATAATGTTTATCGTCAAAATATATGTTTATGACATCCCGTCGTATTATAAAATACTTTACAAGTATTTACGTTGAAACAACCTCCTACGATAGTCGCAAAATGGTGCACATCGAGTGTTAGGAAACGAACTCAATTGTTTTGGATAGCTTGTATCATTATCTCAAAGTTTTAGTATTTAAGTTTTCGTCATAGAGGTTCCGATCATAGAGAAAAATATAGCTAAAGTATGGTACTTGTGTCCAAAATATAGTTTAAGGGTGGATTTCGGCAAAGTTTGAGTGACTATATTTTATTCGTTACAACTCCGCTTGATGAACGGTTGGACATTTTGGAAAATAGGCTAGGCGAAGTTACTTTTACTAGAAGACATCACTTTATAAAAGTACTACATCAATGTTAGAAACGACCTTCAACATGGTCACTTGTTGCCGTAATACTTGTCTAATAGAAATATAATAGTTTTTCTTACATAATAAAGTTACGGCAACTTTGTGTAAACGTGTATAATTTAATCGTTACAAGTCCGTTTTCTACGTTTTATATGTCCTTAGCTTCGTATCAAAGTATACTAATATATTTTGATAAGTCGACACAATTTATAACGCTTAAGACTCATTTTTACTCGTAAAAGTCGAGACAGCATGCTGAATTTTCGAAACAATTAGTTTTCGTCGTCAACTTGAAAAATTCATAACTTCTTCGTTATAGCTCCGTTTAATCCGTTCAAGCGCCACGTTTCGTTTTGAAGTGTATTTTCTAAATATCTAGCCCAAAATATTTTACAAACTGTCGGATTTTCCAGATTTCAAAAATATGGACAGACCCTTTATAAAACTTGTCGAAATGAGTTTTTCTCGCGCCAAACCTATTATAACCCATTCAAAACAACTCCGAAGCTATTTTAATCCTACCATACACCTTCTTAGGGTGTCATGGGTTCCTAGACATCACCAAAAGTAATATGTTTCAAGGGATTCATTGTAGGATAATTATATTACATAATAAGTAATAAAAACAACAAAAGTGGTATAAATATCCATAAGACTTGCGTGTTTTGCTCAATATGATGAAATGAATATGAAATAAATATGAAAGATGAAAAATGGACATGAGATGCTTACTAGTTAACTTGATGAGGTTTATGATCAATGGTTTAATCCTAATCACCCAAGGTTTTTATTTCACAACCTTAATCAAGAGTGATACTAGAGTGTAAATAACTTGATTAGAAAAATTTTGATGAAATCCTTCTTGATCTCCTATGGTGGCCGGTTCTTGCAAGAGGAAGAAGAGAGGGTTTTTGTTTTCACACCTTGAAATATCTAGTTAGTATGTGTATGTTTGTATAAGTGTTAGTATAATAATATACATGTATAAGTATCTAGATATTTTGGTACAAGAATTGGTGTGTCATCCTCTTTGGTCGACACACTTGATAAAAAAAATGACTAGAGGCTTTTTGTTGTACTTAAATATACACATGTAGAAGTAAAAGTGTAGTCATATAAGAATAATTTAGTAACTTGTGTACATATTTAAGCATTTTGGGTAGCGTTAGCTAAAAATATATTTTAACAGGTCAAGATAAAATATATTGAAGTCATAAAAATTATAAAAATACATTTCTTGCAAAAATTTGAGTGAAATAATAATTATCGTGTAGTTTTTAAGAAAACCGTCGTAATTATATAAATATAACAATTTATATACAAAATAAATTTAAAACACTGGGTAAACTCATAATATTATTTTTATAATCTTAATATGAGTATTAAAATATATCGGGGTAATTTTTGGAAGTTTCGGATCAAATGTTCAAATAATGTTTACGCGATATCGTTTATTTAATAAGAAAATAGACGTTTTAATGTAAAATGCAAAACCCATGCATAAATTGATGTGAAATGATGAATATGGAGTTTGAGAAATGACCAGAAATTGAGAATTGTGACAACACTAATATGAACCTACGTAACCAAGATGCTGTAATTAAGAACCTCGAGACACAAATTGGGCAATTAGCTAAGAACCTTGCAACAAGTAATGCTAAAGCCACTTCATGCAAAGCCATATTTGCGCAGGATAAAGCAAAAAAGGAGCAATGCACATCCTCTATCACTAATGATCTCTCTGGGATTAACTACCTAAAAGAGGATGATAAAGCTAAAGACGACGAGTTCCTACCTAGCCAACTCCCTGAGAAGCTGCAGTATCAAGAAAGTTTTCTTCTCCCTTGTACTATTGGTAATATTAAGATTCCCGCATTAGCTGATTTAGGGGCCGGGATTAACCTTATCTCAACTACTTTATTCGATAAAATCAAACTTACCAATTTAAAAGCTGTACCGAGGGGGATTGTGAACCATGTGCTTTTGAAAATTGGAAAATTTTTTTCCCACCGATTTTGTAGTAATTGACATGGGAAAGCGGGAGGCTTACAACTTGATTGTTGGAAGACCTTTTCTGGCCACCTGTAGAGCTCAAATCATGGTTTTTGAAAAACAAATTTCCTTGGGGACTGAAAAGGAACGAATAACTTTTAGTATGAACGAGCATTTAAAACCAAAAACTGAAATTTCTAATAATATTCAATCAATAAACCCAACTCTACACTCTAAACCTATTACTGATAATCGTAAAGAAAGTGTTGAACATTGTAAGCAGAAACAGGATGAAATTGTTCATAGCAAGGAGGAAACTCTAAGTCCTAGTAAACACTTTTGCAACTCGATGTTAACCACAGAATGAAAATCGGCATGGCCACCATTTTCTCGTCCTCAAAAATGTGAAAGAAAAGTTAATAAATGGATTTACCCTCATAAGGGAGAGCAACATGATGTTGAATTAGCATTGGAAGATTGGTACAAATTAAAGCCTGGAAGCTCGAAATTGATTAAGAAACTGATCAAGCAGTATGGGTGCAACCATATCACTGACATCATAGGCGGAACAAGATCAAACATCAGCATTACTGATAATATTAAAGATGATGACCATGGAGAATCATGTGATAAATGGCTTTCACATAAGTTGGGAGCATTTGGGCACAATAAATCTACAAGAAAAAAAGGGCTTGATAATTGGATGAATGAACACCAACGAGTAATGGAAGTGGGGAATGTTCAAAGACCCCCATAGGAGCCCCGCGGCTCTGAGTCTAACTTAAAGACTCGTTAATAAAGAAAAGTGCTCTTTCGGGAGACAACCCGAATTATCCTTTTCTTTTGTTTTTATTTCCTTTCTGTTGGGTTTTGTGTTTTCTAACATTTTTTGAAGGAGACAATGAAGTAATTACTGCTGCAGTTGTTGATCTGAACAGAGTTACGGCGTAACTCATCTCAGTGGTTACGCCGTAATCAACATTTTAGCAGCAGGATTCTTGACGCATTACCAACTACGGCGTAATACCATCGCAATGGTTACGCCGTAACCATTCGCTTCTCAGCTCCTTCCAGGTTTTGCAAGTTACGGCGTAACTCTTTTATTGGAGTTACGACGTAACTCTCCTCTGCTTTAATTCTTAAACACAGTAACCTTGTATTAGTTTTTAAATGAACTTTGTGGGTGTGTTCCCTGTAAACCCTCACGAGACTTCACTCGTCCACTTGGGACACCAAGTGGTTTAAAAACTTGTTGCATTCACTAAATGCAACCGTGATTCCTGAAAGTGAGTTAGGTTTGTTTTTCATTTTTTTTCTTTTCTTTTAGAATTATGCTTGTCGGTATTGTGATTTCGAGGATTGAAGTTTGCTCATGACGCTTTAACGAAGGCACAATCCTTTCTCATAGGACTTCTTCTTTTTGGAGCAAATTTCGGGAAGTTCTCGCTCTAATTCTACATTTCTCTTCACCTTTATTTTAATGCCTAGTACAAAGGGACTTTGTACAATTCAAGTGGGGGACGGGGTAGAATTATATCTTGAACTTTATTTAGCCCTCATTTTTCTAGTTTATTTTAAAAATTATGCCATTTTTATATTTTGACCTGTTTTTCCGAACCTAACTAGATTAGACCTTAGCCGAGCACATACAACCCTTGATATTACATGGTGAGATTAGCCTTATCCGTTTCCTATATTACCCAAATCCACCAAATTATGAGTGTGCCGGTAGCTTGTAAACTTTAGAACTTGGCCTTTGCATCATTTCGAGACCATAGATGAGGTATGTTGAGTTAGCTCGATGTATTTGGACTTTTCAGTTTTAGAAGGTAGTATTATAGGATTATCACCCAAACAGCCTACCATTGTGAGTCTATCGATTAGTCACCTCGACTTTTGACCCCATGTGAAACCCTTTTGTTGCACTCCCTTTAGTGCAAGATACCCCTAGATACACCCTTCCGAGCCATTCCTTTCATTTTGTCACCCCAATATATTGTTTCATTACACCCTTACACCTTAGCCTACCACCGTAGTCTTTATTTGTAATGGGAAGTCATCATTTGCCTAAGTTCAAGGTTCGAGCGGAAAGGTTTGGAAATCACGCTTTTATCGACAACAATTATGAAGATCATTGAAGACCCCCCGAATTCCCATTCATCTCAAGTGGGGGGATGTTATGTTATCATGTATGTTCGAAAAAAAAAAGTTGATTCAGTTATGATTTTGTAAAGTGCAATGATATAAGCACTATAGTATGAGCTTTATTGTTTAGTATCGAGGAGGCCACCTCAGTCACATTTGAAGATGGAAGTTGGAGTAATACCAACTAAAGAAGAAAAGGTAGTGTGCCCATCACGACGTCCTCTAATGACACATCTACCTTGCATTTCATGATCCGGTCTCTAGACTTCTAAGCTTGAACTTTGGGCGGACGGTAAGTGGTGATGACTTAGTTATAGATATAGACTACCTGATTGTTTTTCATTTTACACCAATTATACATCCCATGTCTTATCCTACCCTTTAGTCATGAAGCGTGTCTAGGTGATGCGTGAGCAATCTTTGGTGTCTTGGCCATTGATTTGGTCATGTATCATTGATTTTGTCCACTTCTCCGTGACATGTTAGTAATGACGAGTCACCCTTAACCTTTGTCATGTCTACCCATGTTGCCTTGAGAATTGTTTAGCCCTTAACTCCGATGGTGGAGATTTGTGTAACCGCCAAGCTTATGATAGAATACATGCTATGTTGTGCAATTAAGTGATCACCCGAAATTGACACTTAGAATAGTTGAGAGATTTGAGTGTTTGTTCCCTTCGCGAGGTGTTCGGCTTTGTTTTATTCTAGCATAAGGATTTGTAAACTCATATTTTCCGGGTTTTGGGAGATATCTTTTTAAGAATCTTTCTAATAAGGTCTACTTGAGGGGAAGTAGAGTTCAAGTGGGGGGATATTTGATAACATCAAATAGTCCTGATTATTAAGTATCAATTTCCCCCGTTAATGCTCGTTATTTATATCATTTATATGGATTTACGCTTGTTTTCCATTGTTTTAGACTTTTAGGTAAATTGCGAGCATTGGAGCTAAAGAGACGCGGAAATGGAAATATTACTAAGGATTTATCACAGTATGCCTATTTTGAAGAGGTTACGGCGTAACTCGTCTCTCACATTACGCCGTAACTATTGCGTGACCCCGAAGTCCAACTCATCAAGAGGTTACGACGTAACTCCTTCCAAAGATTACGACGTAACTCCATTAGGTCAAAGAGGTTCCACACGGCGATACTTATGCCGTAACTCTCGCATCACTTACGGCGTAACCGGGATTATTGAAGACTACGGCGTAACCACTTATAAGGTTCTGCCGTAACTAGCGGATCTAGTGCATTTACGGAGGTTACGGCGTAACTCATCTTTTGGTTACTGTAGTAACCCGGCACTGCCTATAAATACCCACGAATTCCGGCATTTCTAATCATTCCATTCCACACACAATACCGAGAACGTGGGAAAATACTCAAGGAAGGTCTAGGGTAGCATCTGAAGTTGTTTCCAAGGGAGAAGTCACACCATTACGATAAGCTTTAGCGTTTATTATTTCTTTTACTTTCAATTCATGTATTTCGTACCTTTGAATATTGAATTGATGTGCATGATTAATATGAGCGGCTAAGCACCCTTTGGTGCTAGCCTAGTTATGATTCCTTAATTGTTTTGTTTACGTTTACCTTTACTTCCGACAATTATTTCTAAGTGTATGCATGCATAGTTCTTTGGTAGTTACCCCTGGTTCGGTAGTTTTGAATGGCGGTAGAGGCCAATTGCCTAGGAGATATGACCAACTGACTCTAGGTGAGCGGACTGAGATGGGAAGGGTAAGATATGACCAACTGATTACCCTTTCTACTTGTGCGATTTGACCAACTGGTCACCTATCGTTTGGATGAACTTAAGAATTGGGGGGGGGGGTGTAGTGTCTAAGTTCCTAACGGCCGAGCACTCACTATTTACAATCTAGCATGTAGCGGTACTTAATGACTCGGCAGGGACCGGGAACAACAGGACTTATGACGGTGCGCTGATTTCTCTGTGGTGGCATCTTTCTTTGATAGGTTAGGGCGAATTGACCAAATGTTTGTCCTCTCGAATTTGACCCCACCTAAAGTAATTGGAAGTAAGTAGACGTAGACATAACTAGTTAGGATGATTAACTAGGTTAGCACCACTATTCCTCTATTGATTTCCTTTCTACCATTTAATTGCTTTTATATTCTGCATTCGTAGTTTAATTAATTAAAACCATATCAAACCATTTATATTGTGTGACAATTAGACTTAGTAATTATCCGACACACATAGCTCTTGGGACGACCTCGGCTTTACCATTTAATACACTACACACGACCGGGTACACTGCCCGCTAGTGCAGCGAGACACTATAAATATTAAGACCTGGTCAGTAAAACCTGCATCATTCACGTTCTTTTTGAAAATGTGTGTAATCCTCCCTACACTTATCCCTTTTGTAAAATACCTTTATATGTAATTAAGACGAGGTTAAAGACAAAATAAAGCATTTTTACAAATTCAAACATGAGAATAAACAATCAATAAAAGATATACGACACACAAACAAGCAAACAATTAAGCATGGGTTGCCTCCCACAAAGTACTTTTCTTTATTTATGAGTCTTGTAGCTAGACTCGAAGTCGTGCCCCTACGCTCCCCTAATCTTAGAGGTCCATTCGATTACCTTCACTCTTCTCTCATCACGAATATACTCAGGGCCTAACTCTAGACAAGCGGTGTAGTGAACCTTGTTCTCCCAATCTACTTCAAAGGCCAGAATGTTGTCTACATCTAGATCGTCAATACTCTCAAACTTCTTATTTTTGTAGGGCATTATATACTTAACACATTCGATCCCGTTTGAGAACTTGGCTATTCCTTCCTCTTGATCATAAACCATCTTAGATTCCTCAATAAATGGTCTCCCAAGTATCACATCTCCTAAAAACCCATCAATGATGCCCTTAACATCCTCCAGGATCATGAAATAACACCTATATGTGAAGTTACCTACGAAGACATGCTATCCTTTGGCCCTCCCAACATAGTTACTCACTTTCCTAGGGTGAAAGGGGTCCCTCATAGGTCCTAGCGTTTTGCTCATGATCTAATTGTAGTAGAGCCTAGACATTATGTTCATGGGTGCCTTATAGTCATTGTAAGTGTGATCCCTATATAAGTATCCGATCATGCATGGTATCTTAATATTTTTAGGGTCACCACTTCTAATGCAAGGATCGAAAGGTGGATGCGGGAAGTTAACTACGTTATAGTGATAGGCGGTTTCCTTCCCATTAGGGTATGAATCTAAATACTCCCTAAGTTCTTCCTCCTCCTTACATCCTTTCATAACTCCTAAGACCTTATAATCTCCTTTTTCTAACTCATCATCTGAATCACTTGAGATTGAATTACTGTCTAAAGTGCCAATGGATTCCATAAGGGCTTCCTCAAGTGCATTTTAATTATCCTATTCAATTTCCTAAGCTCTCCAATTTCACTAACAATACGAGCTCGGAGTTGGTTGGCAAAAGTGGGATCAAGTGGTAGTTGTTTTTTGGTGGGTTATCACCTTCCATGATGAAAAGTGATGGGGTTACTAACAAAGGTCACAAAGAAGGGGGATAGACTACGAGGAAGCTAAAAAATGGGAGAAAAGCTTACTTGATAGGAATCAAGCAAAGAAACCTAAACGAGGTGGAAATCTAACTAGCTATTCTATTCCCGTGGCGCGCCTAAAACTTGATACGCTGCACAACGCGTTCGGGGTCAAAGGAACTTCCTTTTCGTCGAGCAAGTTTTTCAACACCTAGGCGATGAACCTAATCGTTGTAGTGTAGTATTAGGGTAAGCCTCGAGAATTGATATCGTTCTCTAGGGGAATAGGAATGCTAGTGAGAAATTACTACGCTAAGGTTGGGGTTGAGGAAGATTATTTTTTTATCTTTTTTATATATTTTTAGAAAATTAAAATTACGAATCTCGGGGTATTGGATTTGGGGGGTTGGTATTTCTACCGATTACTCTACTATTATCTATTCTAATTAACTAAGCTAAGGTGAGTGTAGTCTATGTCTATTGTTGTGTGCTCTTATGATGATTAAAAATGTGTTTACTTAGATGCTATTACTCCCTAGTTATCTCCTATTGATGGTTGAATTGTCACGTCCTTATTCTTAATGCGTTGTGTCTTCTAAGGTCGTAGGGTATGCGTTTTTCCCTAACTCTTTGAGACTACCTTAAGGTTATTGCCTACGAAATCTCTAGGATTCATAAACTAACTCTAAGGTTACCTTTGGATGTTTAGACTACAATAACTCTAGGTCATTATAAACTAATGTTCACAAAGATTACTCAAGCATTAAAAACACAACGAATGACCTATCGCAATACTAGGTCAATCACAATTAAGATAAGAGACAACCAATCAATATTCAATACCTAGGTTTCATAGATCTAAGCAAACACACAAGTAAATTAGTCGGACATGGAAAACATGCAAGCATACACACAAACAATTGAAGACATAATTGAATTAATGAAGTAAACCACTTATCTTGTTGTAAAATAGGGTATGGAACCCTAAGATAGTGCCCAAGACAGCCAAAGTTTGGTTTAGGTTTTACTCCACAAAAACTACCTCTCTAAAATATTGAAAATCCGAATTCTATAAATAGAGTTACAATATGCGACGACGTCACTCTTTAATTGTGACGCCGTCGGGTCGCCGCCATTAGGTTTTCGTCTTGGCCACGTCAACGTTGTGACATCGTCACCTTATGCTTGTGACGCCGTCGGCTTCATCTTCTGACGCCGTCAGGATCCAAATCTAGGCCGTCTGAGTTGTGATGCCCTACTCTTTTAAACCTGATGCCGTCAAGGGCAAAATAGCAATTTGCTCTCTGAGTCGTCTCAAGGTGTGTTGCGACGGCGTCGCTATTAAGGTGTGACACCGTCGCCTTTAGTTCAATGACTTGAGTGTCTTGATTCTTGACTTTGGCCATTTTCTTCATATATTCGGGCCTTTTCGTCCGAATAAGTGTCATTCCAGCAATTTGCCTTCAAGAGACCTAAAAAGTGAAAAAGAACGAAATTAAATAGTAACGGATACAAAAGTTATCGATTAAGGGCTTAAATGACCCCTCAAAAGTGTACCTTTTAAATCCTTATCAACAATCGTGGACCTTATGGTGAAAGAAGGTCTAATCTCAAGGATACGATCAACAAGTACCTTGAAGACTCTACTAAAAGGCAAAAAGAGCAGGAGGAATGGTTAAAAAACTTCCAAGAAAGGACGCACAAAAGCCTTTTTAGCCATGATGAATTGCTAAAGAATTTAGAAACAATGATTAGGAAACTTAACGATGAAGTACACAGAAGAAATGCAGCACAAGAAAGTAAACCTATGGTAGCATGTAAGGCTATTTTTTCTGAAGAAGGTAAATCTATCGATAGTTCTAGCATTGTGCAGAAAAATGAAGCTGAAACTTTCGACGGTAGCCAGTTACGCCATAACTCCTCCTATAACTGGAACACTTGGCCCGAAAAGTTCCTTGAATTTGATGAATCAGGATCTAAAGTCCTAGACACTTGGCTCGGTAATCCGAATATGGTCCCGAAGTCCTCATCTAGAAGGAAATATCATTGGTGCAGAGCAATACTGATGGACAATGATAAATGGTATGACCTTTGGGCTTCATGTAACCCTAAGAATGACATTTTCGATGGTGGAGATGACAAGGAAAGGGTGAAAAATAATAAGTACATGTGGTCTTGGACAAATGATGAAGAAAGGAAGATGAGCTTTTCGATAGAACAAGCTAAAACTGATCAAAGCGAGGACGTAAAAGAACTGCCTAACAAACACTACTGCAATCCGGTAGTGGTCATGCAAGGTAAATCTACACAAACATGGCCCACGTGTAATCCATTTCGCGAATATTGTAATGGGGGTGGGAATATGAAAGTTGAAGTATTAGAATGGACATGCCCCCATTAAATTGAAAGACATGATATCAAGTTTGGAAACCTATCTTTACAAGATTGGTATATGATTAGATTTGGGGACGCTAATATTAATGCATGCCTAATAAGAAAGCTCAAGCTCGATTACGACGAACATCGCTTTCAGCATAAGGAGTTCGTTGATGAAGGATCAATCAAGAATAACATCTCCTGTAATGATGACTACTCAAGTGATGCCAATGATAAGGTAAAAGCTACGCGAAAGCATTGGTGTGAAAAGATAAAAACCAAAGGCGAAATATTTTAGGCTTCTTGTAACCTGTTTGACGAAGATTGTAATGGGGGAAGTAGCATGGCTAGAGTTGGGGATGACGAGTTTTTATGGACCTCAATTAACGACAATGAAAGAACCGATTTCCTTGGTTAGATAAGTTAAGATTTGATGATTGGGTCAAAATAAAGTATGGAAAAGTGGACACTTCCCCTAAATAAAAAATTTGGAAGGGTTGCATGAGTAAAGAAAACCCAAGTGAAGAAGAAATTCCTAATGACACTAGTGACGAGATGAAAGATGATTACAAGGCTAAATGGGGAGAAGAAAAAGAGCATTGTAAGCGTAATCTTGTGGAGGATTTGCTTGATGACGAATGGTTTAAAGGAACGGAGTCCGATGACGGTGATATTGAAGGAATTATGGACTACCTTGAACTACAAGGTCATGACGGGTTCACAGACCCGAATGATGAGGCATACGAGCAGCGGAGATGTAAAATTCTTGGTATTCCCTACATGAGACCCCCATCCATTATAGCTGAAAAGTTTGAAGTTACAAAATATCACTTGGGGCCGGATGTAAAATTTTCCAAGGCTCGAAAAATTGAAAGGAAGGAGTTTCTTCGCACCGCTTTTAACGTCGCATAGGTCTGCCACAACTTAATGAGGGAGATGGACGAAGTTGGCCAAGTTCGAAGACCCCCATAAAGCCCCATGGCTTTGAGTCTAACTTAATGACTCGGTAATAAAGAAAAGTGCTCTTCTAGAAGACAACCCGAATTATCCTTTTTCATTTATGTTTCTTTTCTTTTTTATTTGTTGGGTTTTATGCTTTTAACATTTCTTCAGAATTGGAGATGAATTCACGGCGATTAAAATGGGGACCTGATTCTGTCATGTTATCAAGTTACGACATAACTCTCTCTTTGGTTACGCCGTAATCGTTCTTTAGTAGTTGATTCACTCCAGGTTTTCAACCATTACGGCGTAATCTTCATCCATTATTACTCCGTAACAGTCTTTTGTAGACGAATTCCAGGTTTAACCAAAATTACGGTGTAACTCATTCTTAAGGTTACACCGTAATTCATCCTGCAGTTTAAAATTTTTTACAATATTAGCACGATAACCTTGTATTAGTTTTAAATAAACTTTATGGGTATGTTCTCTGTAAGCCCTCACGAGACTACACTCTTCCACTTGGGACACCAAGTGGTTTAAAAGGCTTGTTGCATATGCTAAATGCAACCTTGATTCCTACGAAAGTGAGTTAGGTTGTTTGTTTTTGTTTCTATTTTTAGAATTATGCTTGTTGGTTAGTTGTGATTTCAAGGATGGAAGTTTGCTCAGGATGCTTAACGAAGGCACGATTTTCTTCGTGGGCCTTCTTTCTTTTTAGGAGCGAATTTCATGGAAGTTCTCGCTCTAATTCTACTTTCTCTTCTTCTTTATTTAACGTTTAGTAAAAAAGGGACTTTCTACATCTCAAGTGAGGGGACGGGAGTAGAATTATTACTTGAACTTAATTGCCCTCATTTTTCTAGTTCGTTTTGAAAAATTATGCCATTTTTAAAATTCAAACATGTTTTTATTAACCTAACTAGATTAGACCTTCGCCAAGAACATTATAACCTTTGATATTCCTTGGTGAGATTAGCCTTATCCGTTTCCATTTATTTACCCAAATCCATCAAATTATGAGTGTGCCGGTAGCTTGTAAACTTTAGAACTTGGCCTTTGCATCATTTCGAGACCATAAACGGGGTATGTTGAGTTAGCTTGATATATATGGAATAATTAGTTTGAGAAGGCAATATTTTTAGGATTATCACCCAAATAGCCTATTTTTGTGTGTCTATCTATTTGTCAACTCTACTCTTCGACCCCCATGTTAAACCCTTTTGTTGCACTCTCCTTTAGTGCAAGATACCCCTAGATGTACAATTCAAAGCCTTTCCTCTCATTTCATACCCTTTATGTTTTTTTCGTTACACCCATTCACATTAGCTTACCGTGTAGTCTTAATTTGTGATCGGGAAGTCACTGTTTGCTCAAGTTCAATGTTCATGTAGAGAGGTTCGGAAATCACGCTTTCGTCAAAGACTTACATCTGAAGATCATCGAAGACCCCTATATTCTCATTATATGTTCATCTCAAGTGGGGGGATGTTTATGTTTTTATTTAGTTATGAAAAAAAAATGATGATTCGAAAAAAAAAAAAATTAAGTCTTTATTGTTTATGTTATTTAGTGCAATGTTATAAGCACTATGTTAGGAGCTCATCGGATATTAAGCATCGAGGAGGCCGTCTCGGTCACATTTGAAGAATTGAGTTGGTGATAATTCTATACCAACAGTTTGAAGAACAGGTAATGTGCTCATCATGACGTCCGCTAATGGCACATCTACTTGATATATCATGATCCGGTTTCTTCATCTCAAAGCTTGAACTTTGGATGGACGGTGGGCGGTGACAACTTGGTTGTAGGTTAAGATTATTTTTTTTGTTATTTTACACTAATTATTTCCCATGTCTTATCCTACCTTTTAGTCATGAAGCGTGTTTAGGTGATGAAGCAAGCAATCTTTGGTATCTTGGCCATGGATTTGGTCATGTATCATTTAATTTGTCTACTTTGTCATGATACGTTAGTAATGACACTTCACCCTTAACCTCATTTTGTGTCCACCCATATTGCCTTCAAAGATTTTTTAGTCCTTAACTCTAGTGGTGGAGATTTGTGTAACCGCCAAGCTTATGATAGAATACATGCTATGACTGTGCTTTGAGTGATCACCCCAAAATTGACACTTACACTATATGAGAGAATATGATTGTTTGTTCCCATTTCGTGAGGTGTTCGGCTTTGATTTATTCTACCATAAGAAAATTTTAAACTCATATCTTCCAAGTTTTGGGGGATATCTTTTAAATTTTTTCTAATAAGGTCTACTTGAGGCAAGTAGAGTTCAAGTGGGGGGATATTTGATAAAATCAAATAAGTCGTGACTTTTTTAGTGTCAATTTCCCCCGATTATGCTCATATTTTATGTCATTTATATGGATTTATGCTTGTATTCATTTATATTTCACTTCCAGGTAAAATATGAGCATTGGATCTTAGAGACGCGGATTTGGAGATTTTCCTAACGGTTTTATGTTAGTATGCTATCTATGAAGAAGCTACGGTGTAACTCATATTCTCAATTATGTCGTAGCTAGTATTTTGTCACAAAAGACCAACTCAACTGCAGTTACGGCGTAACCCTCAACTAAGGTTACGCCGTAATCATCTAGGTCATGAAGTATTTCGCGCCTCCATCAACTACGCCGTAACATCCTTACAAGCATTACGACGTAACAACCTTCTGTTAAGAGGACGTAATTGTTAGCGCCTAACTCTCATCAGCGCTACAGCAGAAATGCAATTAAGGCGTAACTGTTCTTTATGTTAAGCAATAGTCACTTTAACGAGGCTTCTATTTTGAAGATAATTAAGTTACGCCGTAACTGTTATAAGGCCTATAAATACAAGTGTGAAAGCGTAGAGGGGGGGGGGGTGAATACGTTTCCGTTTCAAACTTAAAAACTTTTGTATCAAATATAGTATAAACCATTGCATTTGCTAATCTCGACACGATGATGCATTTAACGCATTACGGCATGTAAGGCCAACCCCTTAATATCACATAATATTCCGCAAGATTAATGGTTCATTATAAATCAAGTTTCACCATTATTAGTCCGGTTGCTTTTTCTTGATCAAGCGTGTCATAATATGTAAAGTGTTAAATATAGTTTATGACTATATGAAAGACCAAGTATGTATTACAAACATAGACATCAACCACATAGAAAATAAACAATGTAATGCAAGAATAAGAGTAAAGCGATAAGTAAAAGAATAGACAAACCAACACGAGGATTTATAGTGGTTCGGCTACAAGGACACCTTCCTTGCCCTACTCCACTCCCCGAGTCACCTACTCGAGAGATTGTAAACACTACACGACACCAACTCCTTATGGCGGAGAAGCCTTCACAACGTCGCCTACTCTTTTTCCGGTACTAGGCTAACCACCGAGTTCTTTCACACCAAGGTGAACCACACCTACC
This sequence comes from Chrysanthemum lavandulifolium, assembly GCA_022545495.1. Taxonomy (NCBI): domain Eukaryota; kingdom Viridiplantae; phylum Streptophyta; class Magnoliopsida; order Asterales; family Asteraceae; genus Chrysanthemum; species Chrysanthemum lavandulifolium. The sequence continues at coordinate 150,829,625 of CM040243.1, forward strand.
ACAACGTCGCCTACCCTTTATCCGGTACTAGGCTAAGTACCGAGTTCCATTACAATGGAGGAACTACTACCCAACACTACACAACACCTATACCCCTAAGGAGACCAACTCCTTATTACAACACCATCAAGGATATCAATATGCTTGGATCCAATACTACTCTATCTTGTACATCGAAACACACCATATCGAATGTACACCTTAGGCACCTTTCACTAATGCCCTTAGTTAGATTACTCGACACCCTTCACTAATGCCTTCATCTTGACTCTTTTAGCATTCTTCACTAATGCCTTTGACACATCTATGACACCCATTATGTTTTGTGGCCCAACATAACAAACCTTGTGTTTTATGGCACAAACACATAAACCACCTAGTCTAGTCATAGATATATAACACATCTATGATACCGTTATGTTTTGTGGCCCAACATAACAAACCTTGTGTTTATGACAACGGTAGCGTTCGGGGTCAAAGGAACTTCCTTTTCGTCGAGCAAGTTTTTCAACACCCTAGACAGTGAACCTAATCGTTGTAGTGTAGTATTAGGGTAAGCCTCGGGAATTGATATCGTTCTCTAGGGGAATAGGAATGCTAGTGAGAAGTTACTACGCTAAGGTTGGGGTTGAGGAAGATTATTTTTTATCTTTTTATGTTTTTTAAGGAAAATGAAAGGTACGAATCTAGGGGTTTGGATTTGGGGGTTGGTATTTCTACCGATTACTTCTACTTATCTAATTATCTAATTAACTAAGCTAGGGTGAGTCTATGTCTATTGTTGTGTGCTCGTATGATGATTAAAAATGTATTTGCTTAGGCTTTATTACTCCCTAGTTATCTCCTATTGATGGTTGAATTGTCACATCCTTATTCTTAATCGCGTTGTGTCTCTAAGGTCGTAGGGTATGCGTTTATCCCTAACTCTTTGAAGCTACCAAAGGTTAATGACTACAAAATCTCTAGGATTTATAAACTTTAACTCTAAGGTATTCTTTGGATGTATAGCCTACAATTACTCTAGGTGATTATAAACTAAGGTTCAACAAAGATTAATCAAGCATTAACAACACAACGAATGACCTATCGCAATACTAGGTCAATCACAACTAAGATAAGAGACAACCAATCAATATTCAATAACTAAGTTTCATATTACCTAAGCAAACACACAAGTAAATTAGCCGGACATGGGAACATGCAAGCATACACACAATCAATTGAAGACATAATTAAATTAATGAAGTAAAACACTTATCTTGATGTAAGATAGGGTATGGAACCCTAAATATCTGTACAAGATGCCTTGGTTCGGTTTAGGTTTTACTCCACAAAACTACACACCGAAAACTAAAAATTCGGATTCTATATATAAGGTTACAAGCGCGACGGCGTCACCTTTAATTTGTGACGCCGTCGGGTCTCCGTTATTAGGGTTTCGTCTTGGCCACGTTATCATTGTGACGGCGTCACCTTATGTCCGTGACGCCGCCGCTTGAGTCTCGGCGCCGTCTGGATCAAATCTAGGCCGTCTCGAGTGCGACGCCTACTCTTTTAAAACCCGATGCCGTCACTTGAAAATAAGCAATTTGGCTCTTGAGTCGTCACAAAACTTGTTCGACGGCGTCACAAGTATAACCCGACGCGTTCCCTTCAATTCAGTGACTTGAGTGTCTCGATTCTTGACTTTGGCCATTTTCTTCGTATATTCGCGCCTTTTCGTCCGAATAAGTGTCATTCCAAACAATTTGCCTTCAAGAGACCTAAAAAGTGAAAAGGAACGATATTAAGTAATAACGGATACAAAAGTGATCAAATAAGGGCTTAAACGACCCTCAAAAGGTACATTTTAAAACCTTATCAAATATCCCTACACTTGGTATTTGCTTGTCCTCAAGCAAATGTGCTTTAGCCAATTGATTTATAAGTTAGGGGTCATGAAGCATTAGTTTAGAACGATCCACAACACATATAAGCCCACAAAAGTCATAACAAGCACGGAAATTACATACTAGCACCTCACATGGGGTGTTTGGATACTCACATCTCTCGGTGTATATGAAATATAACAAGTTGGAAATGGAAGATAAACACTCATTAACCGGTCCTAGTACATAGATTACCATAGGCTTGAGACTAGATCAAACCTCCATCGCTTTGGCGTAAGCACCTAGGAAAGACTATCCAAGAGGTCTTTTAAAGGGTTGTAACGTTAGGCTTACGGTAGGGAAACAAAGGGTTTGGTGGGATAGGCTATTTAGTGGTGGCAAGTCAAAAATCTTTATGTTACAAGCATGCGAAGAATGGCGTTGCTAAGCCAAGACTCGACACTCTAAACTCTAGATAACTGAAATAAACAAACATAAATTTAAAGATAGATGTAGGATGGTAGCCGTATGTTTTTTTTTTCATTTTTTATACTCTTTTTTTTCTTTTCTTTTTTTTCTATTTTTTTTTTTCGATTTTTTTTCATACACTTTTACTCTACCATCCTCTACGATAACATCAAAATGATAGGGATTTATAGGCACATCCCTACACTTGAGTTTTATTACTCTAACACTAATTTGACCCGAATTGAAAAGATCAAAACACTTGGAGTACATTATTACGCAAATAAAGGGAATTTGAATTTAACGTTCCTTCCGTCATTTCATAAAATTTAACTTTTCCCATGAGTCCCAATCGTCCCAAAAGCGTGTACAAAGGATATGACTCGACTTAGCAACTTATGCAAGCAACAAGATAATTGAACTAAGGGTTTAGTGTGATAACAATAATGCACTAAAAGTGAGTGCATACAAGGTAGGCTAAGGCGATTTGGGTGTACATTTGGGGTGGATTGTAAACAATGCTCTTCATTGATATTCGGAAAATCGAAACATCACGAGAACCGCGAAAAGGATAGGCTCGAGGGGTTAACTAGAGGTATCGTGTACTAAAGATGAGTACAACGCAAGGGTGTGGGGAATTACTCAACCGATGTGGAAGAAGTAATTATATTACGGTATCAAACAAGGGTTATCCTAATGCCTCTTATCATTTAGTTATTCCTAACTACACAAGTGTAGTCTTACTAGCGATCTCGAATGCATCACAAAACAAGTTCTAGAATCTATTATACTACCGGTTCACACTCTAAGCATCAAAGATGAATGCTTTAATTCCTACAAATCTAAGGCGATCCTCACATTTTGGGTGGAATTTAAGTGGTAAAGGGTTTTGTGCTAGTCATATAATTTCCTATCCATGAGACGCTTTATTAAGACTAATGGCCCACTCCTATATGTCATGAAAAATTTTAAATTTGGTGCCAAAATTACCCTAACCGATATTTCTCATGGTTTATTACACAAATGAAATTGGACAAAGCAAATAGTCAAGGATAAGCATAGTTTCAAAGTTCTGCTTTATTTTCCTCCCTACACTTAAACCGAACATTGTCCCCAATGTTCCCGAAAGTATCAAAGTTATGATAATGGAAGGTAATTAAAGACGAAAGAAACTAGTACTCCCCTGATTAGCTCGGTAGGATCCGTGTAAAGTGGTGGTTACATCTTTCTTCAAGAAGAACGTTTGCGTTAAAAGCTCCTTCTCATCTTATGTATCTTCTTCTTGGTAAATTAAACCTGCACACTTGAAGAAAACAAACGAAACCTTCGCGTAAAATCGGCGGTAACAATATATATAAGACTCTACTAAACTAGGATATAATGCTTGTGGAATGGATGTTTCTGATTTTACGGAAAATTAAGACCGGAAAATTCCAAAAATTTATAAGTAGCTCGAAAACGAGAAAAAGTCATAAGTTGTTTATGCTCCTCCCGACGCCGTCAGTTGCGATCTGACGCCGTCAGTTATCCCGACGAAACCGGTCTGCGATTTTCGGAAAAATTCGGAAAATTTACATCTTTAGAATATGGAAAATTTCTGCAAAACATCCATTATGACTCGATACAAGCATTTGACTCGAACAAACACACATGTATATCTTTTAATTAATTGTAATTCTCATGTTCACGTTTCTTTTGAAAACGTGTGTAATCCTCCTACACTTATCCCTTATGTAAAATACCTTTATATGTAATTAAGACGAGGTTAAAGACAAAATAAAGCATTTTTACAAATTTAAACATGAGAATAAACAATCAATAAAAGATACACGACACACAAACAAGCAAACAATTAAGCATGGGTTGCCTCCCACGAAGCGCTTTTCTTTATTTATGAGTCTTGTAGCTAGACTCGAAGTCGTGCCCCTACGTGGTCTCGTTTTGCATTCTCAATGAGAATTCTATCATGTTGACAAAATTTTCATTGACTTTATACCTAGGCCCTAGGGTCAAGCAATCCTTATAATAAAGCCTCCTTCTTTCCCACATGAATTTAAAACCTTTTTCGAACATCGTCCTTGCTTTTGTCCTCAAAAGCTCTAATGTTGTCTCGTTCAAAAAGGGATAGATGGCCATATTCATTCGTCTTCCAAGGCATCCTATAAGTGATCTCATCATTTCCTTCCTTAAACCTAACCGTTCCATCATACTTGTTATGGCTCATTTTAGATGTTTCAACAAACGGTTTTCCTAGCACTACTTGGGATAAGCTATAGTCAATGACACATCCAATGTCTTCTAGGACTACAAAATCAACTAGGTAGGTGAAATTTCCTATAAAGACGTGTACATCCTTGACTCTTCCCACAAAGTTGCAAACACCACCAGGATACTTAGGGTCTCTCCTAATCTTAAGTCGCTCATTCATAATGTCATTGTAAACGCTGATGACATTACATTAATGGGAGATTCCGTATCTATGTAAGCGTGCTCGACATTCCTATATCCGATCATACAAGGAATTTTGAGGTTCCAAGGATTTCCTCTCCTAATCTTTGGGCATATCCTAATGATGGGTGATCGGGGATTATCGATTATGTATTGATGGTAAGCAACCTCTTCCTTAGTGGGGTAAAGATTGAAATAAGCACTATCCTCCTCATTCACGTTTCTATTCACTAAGCCATTTTCCGAATTGTTGTCGATCATGGAGCCAACTACAGAGGCGCTGACCACTTTCTCAACATCATCCCTAATTGTACTATCAAATATCTTTTGCAAATCTTGAAGGTCGGTGTTTCTACTCACATAACGGTTTTGGCGGTTGTGTTGGTCATTAGGTTGGTTTTTGATTGAAAGTGATTTATTCGGTGGTGGGTTGTTGGTTGATGAGCAATCACCTTCCATGATGAAAAGTGATGGGATTACTAACAAAGGTCACGAAGAAAGGGGATAGACTACGAGGAAGCTAAAAATGGGGAAAAAAAGTTTACTTGATAGGAATCAAGCAAAGAAACCTAAACGAGGTGGACTCCTAACTAGCTATTCTATTCCCGGCGTGCGCCTAAAACTTGATACGCTACACAGCGTTCGGGGTCAAAGGAACTTCCTTTTCGTCGAGCAAGTTTTTCAACACCCCAGGCGATGAACCTAATCGTTGTAGTGTAGTATTAGGGTAAGCCACGGAATTGATATCGTTCTCTGGGGAATAGGAATGCTAGTGAGAAGTTACTACGCTAAGGTTGGGGTTGAGGAAGATTATTTTTATCTTTTATGTTTTTAGGAAATGGAAAGGTACGAATCTCGGGGTTTGGATTTGGGGGTTGGTATTTCTACCGATTACTTCTACTATCTAATTATCTAATTAACTAAGGTAGTGTAGTCTATGTCTATTGTTGTGTGCTCGTATGATGATTAAAAATGTATTTGCTTAGGCTTTATTACTCCCTAGTTATCTCCTATTGATGGTTGAATTGTCACGTCCTTATTCTTAATCGCGTTGTGTCTCTAAGGTCGTAGGGTATGCGTTTATCCCTAACTCTTTGAAGCTACCAAAGGTTAATGACTACAAAATCTCTAGGATTTATAAACTTTAACTCTAAGGTATTCTTTGGATGTATAGCCTACAATTACTCTAGGTGATTATAAACTAAGGTTCAACAAAGATTAATCAAGCATTAACAACACAACGAATGACCTATCGCAATACTAGGTCAATCACAATTAAGATAAGAGACAACCAATCAATATTCAATAACTAAGTTTCATATTACCTAAGCAAACACACAAGTAAATTAGCGGACATGGGAACATGCAAGCATACACACAATCAATTGAAGACATAATTAAATTAATGAAGTAAAACACTTATCTTGATGTAAGATAGGGTATGGAACCCTAAAATCTTGTACAAGATGACCTTGGTTCGGTTTAGGTTTTACTCCACAAAACTACACACTCGAAAACTAAAAATTCGGATTCTATATATAAGGTTACAAGCGCGACGGCGTCACCCTTTAATTTGTGACGCCGCCGGTCGCCGTCATTAGGGTTTCGTCTTGGCCACGTTATCATTGTGTGGCGTCACCTTATGTCCGTGACGCCGTCGCCTTGAGTCTCGGCGCCGTCTGGATCAAATCTAGGCCGTCGAGCTGCGACGCCTACTCTTTAAAACCGATGCCGTCACTTGAAAATAAGCAATTTGGCTCTTGAGTCGTCACAAAACTTGTTACGATGGTGTCACAAGTATAACTGACGCCGTCCCTTTCAATTCAAGAGACCTAAAAGTGACTTGAGTGTCTCGATTCTTGACTTTGGCCATTTTCTTCAGATATTCGCCTTTTCGTCCGAATAAGTGTCATTCCAACAATTTGCCTTCAAGAGACCTAAAAAGTGAAAATGGGAACGATATTAAGTAATAACGGATACAAAAGTAATCAAATAAGGGCTTAAACGACCCTCAAAAGGTACATTTTAAAACCTTATCATCATAACAAACATGTACGAACTGTGTTGTAGCATACAAGGACTTGAGTCCTCGAGAGGTGTTGAGAGTATGTTGAGACAAAATATAATTACAAGTAACTTATACATTTTACGTTATGTATTACAAGTTACATGTTTGTCATCAACAAAACAAATGAGAATGTATAGATTAAATATCGTAATATTTGCACTAACAATCTCCCCCTTTTTGATGATGACAAAATATATGTAAACGTAATAGATAAGTAAAATGTCAAAGTTACTTGTGTCCGTACTTCCTATAAATTACCTTCTTTGTTAACACTCTTCTCCCCCTTTTGTCAAAACAAAAAGGGTGTGTCCTTTAAACTTAATTTCTCCCAAGAATGGCGAGTTTGCATCATCCCTAGTGAAGTTAAAATGAAAACACCTTATTGCTCCAATTGGCATACCACGCCAATACCTTCAACACGAAACACTAATGACGAAGCTTTGCAACTCATGACTTTGAGCTTGCACGTCTTCAAAAGGTGGTGATCTCGCCTTTAAGAGGAACCTAGAGAATCACACACAAAAAAATAGAAAGATCCTTTGAATTATAACCATTATTGCCAACGGCTCAATGGATCAAAATTTTGAGGCTTAACCTACATCAAGGTTAGTGTTAAGAAGAAAAGAAAAAGGAAAAATATATGATGAGAAAGAAATCTCCCTTTTGTTGAAACATAAAGGAATTTTGAAGAATGAATGTGTGCATGCTCCCCCTTGATGGTTGCTCCCCCTTGTTAAAGGCGTCAAGTTTTTTTTGGAAGACTAAGACAAAATTATTTCAAAATTTGCAATGTTTTAGCTTTGACGAAAAACTCCCCTTTATTGAGAGCGTCAAGTTCTCCTAGTGTGTTTTGAAAATCTACAAAACAAAAAGTTAGTGCAAAATTATATTCGTCCTTGGACGAGTAAGTCATATGATGCACTTTATAAATGCTCGATGAAAGCTCCCCTAGCTCGAGGGCGTCAAGAAGAACCTACAAAAAAAAAACTAGTGTAAAATTTCGTCCATAAATAGACGAGAATCCCATACACATCAAAGTGTATATATATGAACCTACAAAGAAAGGATTAGTGTCAAAAAGAGAATAATCCTACTACTTGCATCATCATGGTTGGTTTAGAGGTTGTAAGGTTTGTTCAAGGTAAGAAAAAGAATGTGCTTAGGGATGAGACACATTTCATTACGAAATTCACTTGGCTTTTGACAACATAGATGTTTGTGAAACATGGTTGAGTGACCATGAATTGTAGTGGTAGTGAGACACTTGTAGGATGTGGTTGACACAAATAGGATGTGGTAGAACATGAGATACTTCATCACGTAGTTCATGAACTAGACCTTTGGACACGATGTTAATGATAGAAATCATCATTATGACTTAGAGGTATGGAAGTTGTGGTAGAGGTTATGAAAGGTATCAAGGTGAATCTTTGACTTGGTTGATGACTCAATAGAGGCGGTAGACATGATGACTTTGTGAGTAGTGATAAAAGTGGAGTAAAATGGTTAGGATGATGCAAGATTAGGAATAAAAAATGTGCGAATGAGCACAACTTGACTTGATGATGAAATCGATCATTGTCATCCTACAAGAATCCAAAAGAGTTAGTACAAAAGGAAAACATTTATACAAATGGATAAATTGTTCACATAATATCATGAAACGAAAAGAAAGAACACGTAAAGAATCATATAAATGCAACTCATTTATAAACATATAAGAAACTGATAATTCTAAGTGTTGAACAAGTGCTTGTGTGGAAAAAGGAAATTTGAAATGATTATCTAAAGACATAATGTACCTACTTTTCCACGGTTCCTCCGGTTCCCTCACTAGAGGGATCCGGCTAGCTTAAGTCTAGGGATCCGACTAACAGATGGGGTGAAAAAGAGGTGATTGGGTTCTAGCAATGTCTAGCACCTACATATCCTAAGTTACTCAGTTTCTTAAGTGTCTTACATGAAGATGGACTTAAATGATCAAGAGAAAATGATTGATGGTATATAATGATTGCCTTTTATGGAAAGGAATGGGGCTTTATGAGCATCAGTGGATGATCAAAGATGACACTAAGAAATTTGAGAGTGTCAAGTGGTGTTAAATGATCCTAGAGATCAAATGATGACTTAAGATATATTTGGAAAATTCCTTAAAAATCATAAGAAATTAAAAACTAGTTTTTGGCCTATTTTGAGGTAAGGATGACTAAAATCAATTTGATAAAATTGAGAGAAATATCAAACTAGGTGTTTTGAGATGAGAGGAACAATGTGTAAACATTGGATTGGAAAGATGGTGAGTTTTGAAGTAATGATAAATCAAAATTACTTTGAATGTGATCCTAAATCATCCATGAGTGAATGTGAGATCAACTGAGCCTAAGGAAAGTTTAAGTGATCCTAATGTAGCATGTTTAACTAGTCCAATAAGGTCTAGAATGTTGGATTGATACAAGGAGGCTAAAAAGGAGCTTCTGTCCACCCGGATCCCACAGATCCTTCACTTGAGGGATCCGTCTAGTTACATCTAAGGGATCCGGCATCAAAGACAGATTTTCTTAATAGAATAGTTGCAGAATTTTGCTCTATGTTTCGAATTATGAAACTAATGATTTCTACAACAAGTATACATGTATACACATTAGGCAAAGCAAGGAGAGCATGTAGAGATAACATATAGGCAATCAAATGAGATCGAGCTCACAAATGACACAAAGGTTTAGCAAACTTAACAAGCAGTATTCAAGAAGCCCAAAATAGATTTACGGTCTAGATTAGTAAATCATTTATGCTAACAATGATATGCAAGGTATGTGTCTAGAAAGTAAAGAGCACATGATGGTGTTCAAGACAAAAGAGTTGTGAGGTGCTAGTTTAGGACAATCTAGTCATTATGGATGGTGATTAGCATACAATGAGCTTCGTTCATGAAGTCATGTAGCTCTTCTCGATCAAAGCAAGATAATCACTTGATGAGGCAAGTGGTTGTGATTAACTAAAAGAAAATTTAATTTTATACCTTGTTTGATTAGTAATCCTAAGACAATGCAAAGTATTTCCATTGTAAACTTACTTTAGGATAACATAGGAGTATAAATTTCTCAAGTGAGAGAATGAATATGAGACTATTACTAGTGGTGCTCAATTACGGCTAAACACGACCATTTTTACGGGCTATTCCACATACCCAACTTCTATCAAAGAAGCAATTCAACCGTTAGGTCAAATTGAGTTTCTAGTGCAATAAGTTCTCCAGCATTCATTCTCAAGTTAGGAAAATTTATATTCCTACAATGGCCTATCGAAGAGTAACAATGATGATACTTTGCTTCTTTTTTATTAATATTATACTTGAAACAACTAAGGTGACGAAGGTTTCATGTTAAAAAAAATTGTCCATATGGTGAACAAAAAAATGGTTGGATGAGCTAGTTCAACATATGTTGTTGGAAAGCTCGAGTTTGGACTTTCGGATATGAACAATTATATTTGCGTTGCAAAATAATTTACTTGAGTATATCGGATGGAATAATCAAGTTGTCAATCCTACTATGAAGCTTGGAAAGCGATCATGAAAAGGAAAACGGGTGAGTACATCATCAACACAAGTGTAGGTTATGATCTGATGTACATTCTTGTTTTTCTTAGAAAACGATGCAAGAAAACAAGAAAACATATAAGCACATAAAATATTTATGTTGTACATATGACAAACTCAATCAAAAAGCCATTTAGTGTATTACATGTTTTAAATATTTTTCAACTTATATGTCTTATCTAAGTATTTAACCTAACATTTTCGACACAACTAGATGTTATCCCAAACACTCCTTCAAATAGCACATTGATTAGTAGAATATTACTAAATCGACAAACAAGAGAATGAATAGCAAGGTAAGGAAACCACATATGTTATTCAATCAAACAAGCACAAAAGCTATTTGAGATAAGCAAATAATCAAATAATGCAAGAAAGACAATATATCATATAGCATAGCATACAAAAGTTCTTTTCATCGTTTTGTGTTAAATATAAACATGTATACAAAGCTTGATTAGTTTCTTTTATATTTATAAATATGATCAAAACCTTAATTTCAAAAGAGGACACATTGTTATTCAAAAACGAAAACATCCGTCTCCAATTAGATTAGAAGTTTATGCAAAAGTTATGACCGAAAAATGACTTTCTATTATAAATCAAATGATTCTGTAAATTTTTGTTTTGAATCAGTTTATGAAATCATTTTTAAATGAAAGTAGACTCAAATACCTTTAAAATGATAGGTGGCACGACTTCTAACGACTTACGGTTAATTAGTTATGAATTTTTGAAATTCAGACAAAAATTGTCTTCTTTACCACGGATCCCACGGATCCCTTGCTTGAGGATCCGTCCGAGTGTAACTCGAGGGATCGCGGATCGACATGAATTACAAAATGCACGTTTTGACCGACGAAAAGGTACAACCTTTGTAGACTTTTTAGTGAAGTTATATTATCCATTTTTACCTATATTCAAGCTTGATTAACAAGATATCTAACAACAAAACTTCAAAGAAAAAAATCAACAAAAAACTTTTCATATTATGCTTGACTTCACCAAAAAATTGATACAAGGACCTTACTCATTTTGAAAACCATTTGTTTTAAAACTAGAGCCAACCCGCTCTGATACCAATTGTGAAAACGTAGGGGGGGGTGAATACGTTTCCGTTTCAAACTTAAAACTTTTGTATCAAATATAGTATAAACCATTGCATTTGCTAATCTCGACGCGAGGATGCATTTAACGCATTACGGCATGTAAGGCCAACCCCTTAATATCACATAAGATTCCGCAAGATTAATGGTTCATTATAAATCAAGTTTCACCATTATTAGTCCGGTTGCTTTTTCTTGATCAAGCGTATCATAATATGTAAAGTGTTAAATATAGTTTATGACTATATGAAAGACCAAGTATGTATCACAAACATAGACATCAACCACATAGAAAATAAACAATGTAATGCAAGAATAAGAGTAAAGCGAAAAGTAAAAGGATAGACAAACCAACACGAGGATTTATAGTGGTTCGGCTACAAGGACACCTTCCTTGCCCTACTCCACTCCCCGAGTCACCTACTCGAGAGTTCGTAACACTACACGACACCAACTCCTTATGGCGGAGAAGCCTTCACAATGTCGCCTACTCTTTTTCTGGTAATAGGCTAACCACTGAGTTCTTTCACACCAAGGTGAACCATACCTACCACAACGTCGCCTACCCTTTATCCGGTACTAGGCTAAGTACCGAGTTCCAATACAATGGAGGAACTACTACCCAACACTACACAACACCTATACCCCTAAGGAGACCAACTCCTTATTACAACACCATCAATGATATCAATATCCTTGGATCCAATACTACTCTATCTTGTACATCGAAACACACAATATCGAATGTACACCTTAGGCAGCTTTCACTAATGCCCTTGGTTAGATTACTCGGCACCCTGCACTAATGCCTTCATCTTGACTCTTTTAGCATTCTTCACTAATGCCTTAGACACATCTATGACCCTCGTTATGTTTTGTGGCCCAACATAACAAACCTTGTGTTTTATGGCACAAACACATAAACCATCTAGTCTAGTCATAGATATATAACACATCTATGATACCCGTTATATTTTGTGGCCCAACATAACAAACCTTGTGTTTTATGGCACAAACACATAAACCATCTAGTCTAGTCATAGATACAAGAATATGATACTAGACAATATCCAATAAAATGTGTCTAATGGATATGAAATCCTAAACTAAACATCAAGGACACAAAGCATGATGTAATTAGTCTTCTATGAATGAAGATGACAAGTTTCCCAAGCTTGTTTTAGAAGATCTTCATGTGCTTGTATCTTGTGATGGGTAATGATGCGTGCCAAACAGCCAAGCTTTCTCACACAAGCCCGCCACTTGTGAATGGCGGACCGTAAGGAGCTTAAAACTGCCTAGGCACGAATGCAATGAAGATCTGAGGAGAATAGAGTCTCCCCGGGTCGTTATGTCCCAGCGAGCTATGCAATGGATCAATCAACGTATAGTGATCGAGAAGTTTGAAGCGAAAAGGGAGTATGAATTATTATGACTACGAAATATCAAACAAATACAAAGGCTAAAATGCAAATTAAAGGAAATTAAAAGATAAAATCTATTAAATAAACGCTATCACTACAATTAAAATGATGTTTTGTTTTTTATGTTACTAAACCGAAATTAAAAACTACGCGACGTCTGACTATAAAACGTGAAACTTACACAATATAAACCCTAAAAATATGAAAATACATTTTACAATCCTAATGATAAAAGAAAATTTATGGAAAAAGAAAATTATTTTTAAAACTAATTATCTAATTAAAACTATTTTAACTATTAAATAATAAGCTAAAATACAAGAAATTAGGAAATAAAGCTAGAAAAATAAAATTAAGACTTAGAAAAATCTAAAATATCAAAATAGAATTTTCAAAACTATTTTTGTATTTTTGAGATTATTTTCTATTTTCCGGAATTTTAAACTATTAAAACTAATTAAATTACTAAAATTACAAAATAAACTATGAAAATCTGGAAAATTACTTTTTCACTTTTTATATTTATCTAAACCTAAGAAAATGAAAATTATTTTTTGAACCTTTTCGAATTTTTGTATTAAAGACTAATTAAAAGTGCTAAAAACTAATTAAAATTAAGAAAAATAGCAAAACAAATTAGGAAAAATCTGAAAATTTCAAGAAAACTCTAAAATGATGTTAAGAAGCTAGGAAAAATGGAAAATCAGTGTGCTATGTGGAAGAAAATGAAACTGATGACTCAAGTGCTTATTGAGATAAGCACTTGATAAGCAAATGAGCAAAACAAGCAACCCACTGATAACAGAAACTATGATATACTAAAAATGACCAAATGAAACAGAAATCAACAAGCTAACACTACTGAATAACAAAATAACACAGATTTGAAGATTATGAGATTAAGCTAAAAACAGAAATGGGTACCTACTTGCAGTCAACAAATAAGTACTCAATTAAGCTACAAACTGAAAACAAATTATTAAGACCTAAGCTAAACCTGGCTAACTATGTTTATACCAAAAATCAGACTTTGAGAAGCAGTGACAAGCCCTGTGCAAGTTTAGATAAAGCGAGAAAACTCGGTTATAGGGACCAGTTGTGAGCAGGCAATGGGCCCTGCTTTTGAGCTTATACACAAGCTTATCCGAAAGCTTAAGCTAGAAGCAGATAAGAGGTCTTAAAGACCACCTAGGAGACTACTTATATACAAAATTCAGACCTTAAAAGCACTAATGACACTATGGACAATCTGCAAGTTTTGCATAAAACCAACTTTGACACATTTTTTGACTTTTTAAGCAGTTTGAAAGTTTGACTTAAGTGAGATTCAATGCAAATTTAGGACTGATCTTGATGAAATAAGGTGTAATAAGCTTAATGCAAGCAAGGTTTATGAATTCCAAACACAAAACAAGGATTTCCAAATCCAAAGTTCCAACAGATTCACACAAGATGATGCAATTGAAACTTATTTTGACTTTTGAAGTATTAAGCACAAATTTTTGATGAGATATTAACTAAGGAGGGCTAAAGGAGGCTAAGATAAACGATCTTAACCACCAAGCAGATCAGAATGATGAGCTTAAAGCCTAATCCAAACACCCTTTCCTAAACTGTTTAACAAATTAAAACTAGGCTAACACTAAACAAGCTTGATTATGATCAAATTGACTTAACTAGACCTAAGTACATCTATTATAACATGATTTAACTGATTAAAACTACAAACACTGCTTATGCTAAAAAAAACTTTGAAAGGGCTTACAATTTGTCCAATAGCCACTATGGCTTGCTAACACAGAAACAAGGACCCTAACCTATTAATTCCAACCCATTTGCTTCCATTTCAACCCATTTCCAGTTCTGAATCACCCCATTCCAATTCTGCACCCATTATGCTCCAAGTTTGACTTTTGTTGACTTTTAACAACTTTGATTGAAGTTGCTTTGAAACTTAAAAGTGAGCTCACAAAAGCTATGATAAGCTAGTTTGAGCTTGTTTGAGTTTATAAATAAGCTTTTTGAAGCTTATTCATCAGATTTGGATATTGAAAGTTCCAACAGTAACACAGAAACATGAAATTGTAACTAACACTTGAATTGAGATTTAAACTGAGTTGCAATACACTTGGATAACTTTGTTTGATACAAATTGAGTGGAAAATACAGTTAAGAACTAATTAAGACATATTAATTTAAGAAACGACATACATAATTGAAAAACTAAAAAACTCCTCCTCTATCCTTCCTTCTTGGTCTTTTATAATCCAAAGCTTCTTTCTCACTCCTTCGAGCATTTCCCGGCATAAATATCAACCGTTGGATGCCTATTGAGCCATCTTGGCCGTTGAGTGGATTTGGCGGAAATTTGGTTTTGATATTAGAGATGGGGAAAGGCTTTGCATTAAATGCATTGAGAGGTTGGTGAGGAGGGGAGACAAAGGTGTAGTGAGTGGGTTGATAGGTAGGTTGGTGGGTGGTGGTGGGAGCGCATGAGTTGTCGGGAAGACAAAGGGCGGGTTTGTTTATTTTAAACATTGGGTGATGGGTTGTCGGGTTGGGTATTGAGCGGGTAATATGAATTGGGCCAAGGTGTTTGTGATTGGGCTTGGGTTTAAATAACATAAGGGTCCCGGTTTGGATTATGAGATTAATAACACCAAGGACCAATAATGCAATTCTTCCAAACTAAGGGACCAATTCAGAACTTATGAAGAGTAGTCAAAGGACTGGTCTTGCCAAGTTTTAATAATCCAAGGGCTAATTTAAACATTTTTGAAACTCCAAGGATTAATTTTGACCAATTTTGGATTTTCAGGGACTAAACTGTATTTTTCTCAAAACTTTTAGATTTTTCACCAAAGGACTAAATATGATAATTTATGTTTCCAAAAGGACCTTTGGTGACTTTTCTTTTGAAATTACGTGCTCAGGGACTGTTTTTGACAACTTTTGAAACTTGGGGGACTAAAACGCAATTTTGCAAATTTGATATGTTTTCATCCGATTTTGATATTTTTGCATTTACAACACATAAAACACCGATTTGTGATATTTTGATCATTTTGATGTGTTTCGAGTGTTTTCGGATGAATTTGCGTTTATTTTGTATAAAATGATGAGTATTTACACACTCATCAATCCCCACATCGAGATATTGCTAGTCCCTAGCAATGATTTGAGAAAACGTAATGGATTTTAATCTCTTTACCAAAAGCCATTACTCGAGTAGCCAAATGTTTCAGTTCAAGTAAGAACCATGGTACACCGATAACCATGTGATTTTGAGCAAACCACCGCCTTTCAACGGATTTGATTTTGTCTTTACCGAAGCCGTTTGCTCGGACTAGCCAACTCTTAGATAAATTATCAATATTATCTTTGGTGAGTGATTACCAATTATGGTTTTTCCATCGCCTTTACCACAAGCCATAATCTTGCGGGCTAGCCAACTCTTCACTTTTTAGGATATGGTGAGTTGAATACCATACAATTTTGGGCAAATTGCAAGCCGTCAACGGATTTGAGAAATCTTTACCAAGAGCCGTTTGCTCTGGATTAGCTAATCCTTTTGTCTTCTGAGACATGGCGGATCGATAACCAAATGAGAAAGTGTAAAATACTTACTCCAAAAAAAAATTTTTGGCCAAAACGGGGAATTGGTATAATTATATGATAAAATTCGTGAGAATTCCCCACACTTAGAAATGAATATTGCCCTCAATATTCAAAGTACCGCGGTTATGCCGAAACAAAGAACGTGAAAGGAAATACTACGGCCATTATTTAGAGATGATTTTTTTTTTTTTTTTTTTTTTTTTAAACATGTGGCAACCCCCACACTAGGGTGGTAGAAAGAGGTAAGAAGACGAAATATGGGTGAGAACCCATATGGCATGCTATCGTTTTTGATTACCGAGTCGCTAGCTTGACTCGATCCCGCATTCATTGGTTCATGGGGAAAGTTTGTAAGTCCGGACAACCATGGATGGAATGTCCTCTCCAAAGTAATGCTTCACTCGATGACCATTCACTTTAAAATTAGGACCATCGGGTTGAGATAACTCAATGCTACCATAAGGATAAACCTTAGCGATAGTAAATGGACCGCACCAGTGGACTTTAGCTTTCCGAGAAAATCTTCAATCTTGAGTTGAAAAGAAGGACTCGATCACCGACGTTGAAAACGCGGTTTTTGATTTTGAGTCGTGAATCTTCTTTGTCTTTGTTTATAGATCAAAGAGTTCTCGTAAGCTTGATCACGGAGTTCATTTAATTCATTCATTTGAACTTTCCGATGATCACTTTTGTCTGAATATCAAAGTTAGCATGCTTCAAGGCCCAAGATGCCTTGTGCTCGAGCTCAACCCGTAGATGACACGCCTTCCGTATACAAGCTTGTATGGAGTGCACCGATGGGTGTTTTATAAGTCGCACGGAAGGCCCAGTGCGTCATCTAACCTATCCGACCAAGAGGCACGGTTTTCGCCAACCGTCCTCTCCAAGATTCTTTAATCCCGGTTAGAAACTTCCACTTGCCCACTTGTTTGGGGTGGTACGCAGTAGAGGTACGGTGAGTTACACCATACTTTTGCATGACTCTTGCAAATTGGTCATTGCAGAAATGCGTACCACGATCACTGATGATGGCTCGTGGAGTTCCAAACCTAGCAAATAGAGATTTCAAGAATTTCACCACAACTCGGGCATCGTTGGTGGGTAAAGCTTTAGCTTCAACCCATTTTGACAAGTAGTCAACGGCCACGAGTATGTATTTGTTACCATGGGAAGAAGGAAATGGCCCCATAAAGTCAATGCCCCATATGTCAAAAATCTCACACACTTGAATGGCGTTTTGTGGCATTTCATTCCTTTGTGAGATGTTCCCGTGACGTTGACAAGCGTCACAGGTTTTGACGAATTCATGGGCATCCTTATAGATTGTGGGCCAATAGAATCCGGAATCAAACACCTTCTTGGCGGTATAGTTGGGGCTATGATGTCCCCAAGAGGTCCGAATGGCAAGCTTTGAGAATGTCAATAGCTTCGACCATGTACACATCGCCGGATGACTTGATCCGCATGATTTTAAACAAGTAGGGTCGTCCCGAAATAATGTTTCACATCTTTAAAGAATTTATTTTTCTGTTGGGACGACATCCCTTTCATAACAAAGTTACCCGCATGGTAATTTGCAAAGTCGCAAACCATGGGGTAGAAGAGTCTCCACGAAAAGAAACCACATTGAGTGTTTCGAGAGGAAATGTTTCATTAATTTCCTTTTTCTCAAACACATTTTGGTGAGGGTTCTCTAATCGGGATAGATGATCGCCACTAGGTTCTCGGCTCCTTTTTATCACGGATGATGATATCAAATTCTTGTAGGAGGAGAACCCAACGGAGCAATCTCGCTTTGCATCTTGTTTTACAAAGAGATATTTGAGAGCCGAGTGATCCGTATACACCACGCATTTGGTCAAGATGAGGTATGGCGAAACTTCTCAAATGCATACACCACAACTAATAATTCTTTTCCGTAGTGGTGTAATGGGTCCGAGCTTCACCATTGTTTTGCTTGCGTAGTGGATTGGTGAAAATGTTTGGTTTTATGTTGCCCCAAGACCGCACCGATAGCAAAGTCACTTGCATCGCACATGAGCTCGAAGGGTAAGTCCCGATGGGGCAACTAGAATGGGTGCCCGTAGCTTTTTCTTAAGTGTTTCAAAAGCTTCGATGCACTGGGAGAGAAGATAAAAGGAGCATCTTTTCGAGAAGATGGGTCATTGTCGAGCGATTTTAGAGAAATCTTGAATGAATCTACGATAGAACCCGGCATGACCTAGAAAACTCCTAATACCTTTGACGGTGGTAGGATGAGGTAATTTAGCAATGACATCAACTTTTGCTCTATCTACCCCAATCTCGTTCTTGGAAATCTTATGGCCAAGGACTATGCCTTCTTTGACCATAAAGTGGCTCTTCTCCCAGTTTAGACATAGATTGGTGTCTTCACACCTTTGAAGCATTTTGTCTAAGTGGGAGAGACATGTATGAAATGAGTCCCCAATGACCGAGAAGTCATTCATAAACACCTCCATAGTTTCCGATCATGTCGTGGAAAATGGCCATCATACATCGTTGGAACGTGCGGGAGCATTGCATAAGCCAAAAGGCATACGTCTATAGGCAAACGTCCCGTATGGGCGGTGAATGTGGTTTTCTCTTGATCCAGCGGATCAATGGGGATCGAAGTAACCCGAGAAACCATCAAGGAAACAATAGTACTCGTTCCTCGCTAATCTCTCAAGCATCCGGTCCATGAAGGGTAGAGGAAAATGGTCTTTACGGGTGGCTTCATTTAACTTTCGATAGTCAATACACACACGCCATCCCGTAACCAATCGAGTTGGAATTAACTCGTTTTCTTCATTCGTGACAACAGTTATGCCACCCTTTTTTGGAACGCAATGAATGGGGCTAACCCAAGGACTATCAGATTTTGGGTAAATCAAGCCGGCATCAAGAAGTTTGAGAACCTCTTGTTTGATAACCTCATGAATCTTAGGATTCACCCTTCTCGATGTTGGACTGGTTTGAAGTCATCCTCCATTAAGATTTTGTGAGTACAAAACTCGTGGTTGATACCCTTAATATCGGAGAGTTTCAAGCAATTGCTTGCTTGTGTGACTTCAAGACCTTTATGAGAGCGTTTTCTCCTCCTCGGTTAAGTCTTTAGCAATTATGACGGGTAATTTATCATCACCTCCAAGAATGCATACTCAAGATGAGGAGGTAGGTCCTTAAGTTCAACCTCGGAAATGCTTCATGAGATGTTTGTCACCGATTTGATTTCCTCAATTGTGATTTCTTTCGGAGGGAGTGATGGTAATGGATCTTCATTAAGCAATTGCTCAAGATAGAGAATATCCCCTCCGAATCATACACACCATCAATTCCAGCGGAATTGATTCATCAAGAGCCATAAATTCATCGATCTCTTCCGAAGGAAGTCACCTCCTCAAACGGAGGAGAGAGGGGAAGAGTCGGCAATGATAGGTTGAGAAGATGTGGTGGAATCGAATAGGATTCTCACTCACGAATTATGAAGATAACCAAGAAACTCTTGAGAGTACTCCTCGAAGCAACATCAATTAAATCGACTCGATTAATTGATTCGAGTCATAATTTGAGGAGTACCTCAAGTTTGATCGAGGTTAAAAGTAATGACTTAGTTACCCACACGCAAAGTGATCTCTTGCTCAAATACATCGATAAGAGCACGGCCCGTTCTCGTGAATCCTCGTCCAACGATGAGAGGAACCCGATGATCGGCATCAAAATCAACAACCACAAAATCGGTGGAAAATGGAACTTTCCTACTTTCACGAATACATCCTCGGCAATGCCAAGAGGATGCGATAGATCGATCCGCAAGCTCAAGAGTCATGCGGTAGGGATAAGTTCCTAAGAGAAAGTTTCTTCCATATCGAATAAGGCATCGATTGATGCTTGCACCAAGATCGGCAAGGGCAAAGCATTCAATCATCCCAGAAAACACAAGGAAGAAGAAATTTTCCGGGATCTCCTAGCTTCTCGGGAAGCTTTTTAACAAGATCACGAGCAATTTTCATTCAAAGGAGTCTTAGCCATTTCAAATAGCTTTTCTTTGTTGCTCAACATGTGTTTTAGAGTAGATGCAAACTTGGGCATTAACATGATGGCATCCATGAAGCTTATGTCAAAGTGAAGCTCTTGGAAAATTTGAAAGAACTTTTCCATCCGATGACTAGCTTTCTCATGAGCTTTTGCTCATGTAAACGTGAGGGATAAGGAATAGAAGTTTTGGATTCGATTCTCAACAGAGCTATAGGAGGTTCAAAACAACTCCTTGATTCGACTTGGGTTTCGGACCACTTGAGGTTGGACTACCGAAGGTGGGACGTGTCTTGTACCTCTGGGCTTGAATAATGCACCTTGTCCGTTGTTTCCTTGGTAACTTGACTAAATGCCATGCGAGGAGGAGGCATTGAGTCATAGGTCCATTGTGTGTCGGAGGTTCACTTTCCACTACCTTTGGGAGAGAAGAAGAAGAAGAGGTAGTAGGAATAGCGGGTCCAAAGATATGAAGCACCACTCGGTTGTGATCGCTTAGCATCGCCCTCGGATTAGCGATCGTGTTGCTAGGTAGAGTACCGAGCCCGAGGGTCGAACATTTAAAGACTTCTTGATGTCGAAATCTGGCGACCAACAACCGATTCATTTCCTCTTGGGATTTCATGAATTGTTTCAAGAACTCATCGATGATGGTCCAGTTGGAACAATAGCTTGAGTTTGCACACGAAATTCGCCTCTATTGTTAGGATTAGGCCTTGATTCGAAAATTCCTTGATTGTTTGCATGAAAATGCCTGTGGTTGAAATTTCCCCGACTGGTTTCTATTGAAATTTCCTTGATGTTGGAAATTTTGATTCGATTTTGAAAACCATTGTTTGGATTGAAATGACCTTGGTTTTGAAAACCTTGGTTTGGTCTATTTTGATTCGATTACGGTTTTGATTGAAACCGGAGGTCCGAGTAGTGGTTAGGACGGTGGTTCGGGTCTCTGGAGCACGATATTGATTGCCTCCTTGATTAGGCATCCCGCCCACAAAGATTAGTTTCAAAGGGTTACCATCGGTGGCCATACGATTATAGTAAGCATGGGGCCACCACGGTAACACGACTTCCACTTTCTTAACTTCAGCAGAGGTGAAGTTTGTGGAAAAGAGACTTTCTTCGGTTGGAGAGAACCAAAGCTTGATAGCTTCCGTGAGTTTATCAATCTTAGCATCGGTGCTAGACCGACTCACGGCGATGAAGAAGAAGAAGGACCGACACGACTTGGGAAACAACCGCTTGCTTCGCAAAGGCGGACTTTAGACTTGTTTTCGATTATCGCTAAAGCTTCTTTGATGCTTTTGCTTAGGAAATTTCCTCACGCGGAGGAATTGAGAGAATCTTGATCGATTGACTCACTCCATTGTAGAAAGTATCGAGTTGCATCAATTCGGAGAAACCGTGGTGAGGACATTTGCGAAGCAATTCCTTGAAACGATCCCACGATTCATGAAGGGTTCATCAAACTTCGAGTGAACTTGATGATTTCATTTTTCGACTCGTGGTTTTGGAAGGTGGATAGAATTCATTCACAAATTTCTTCACCGGATCTTCCCATGTCTCTATTGACCGAGGGGTTGTTTTTCAAGCCAAACCGGCTTGTCCCTCAAGAGAAAATGGGAATGGAAGAAGCTTAATGACTTCAAGAGGGACATTCTTATACTTGATGGTAGATGCAATCTTGTTAAACCATCGAATATGAGCATGAGGATCATCCGCTCAAAACCGTAGAATTGATTTGAGGTTACAAGATTCAAGAACCCGGTTTTGAGTTCAAAATTTTCACCACGATGGTCGGTATAACGATAGCATCTCCATACCCGTCGATGGGTGCACGGAGAAGCTCACACATAGGAATCTCTTCCGCCATGATAGCGAAGTAGCGTGAGCAGGCCGGATCTCGGATCCGATCGATGGAGCAGAAAGTCACGAACACGCCTTCTGGAATCTTGACAAGCTCACGAAATGGGCTCACAGATCTAGAAGCGAGTGCGCATACACTAGAGTTAACTCTAAGGAATCTCGAGTTAAGGAGAGAAATGGAATTATGAAAATCTTTCGATGAGAATGAGAATTATGAAGACGTTTTATAAAAATGGTGGTGAAAAGAATCTTTATGGGTTTTCCGGTTCAAACGTCAATATCACAACAAAATCAATTAACAAAAATCGAGGCAAAACAACGATGAACTTAACCAATAATCCAAGATGAATGGCTTCTTTGAAAAGGTACACCAATCACAAGGACACAAAGGCAAGTTTTAAATCTTTAGTTCGAACTTATTATGGTCGCACCCAGCTAGGTAGTGCAATGCCTTGGTTTCGGTGGTAATCTTTTAAGTTGTTATTATTAAAGAAAACGACGAATCTTTTTGTATTTTTATTTTTGATACATATATAGAAACAAAAGAAAAATATTTTTGTGTTTTATACGTTTTGGATGTTTTGGGTTTTGGATTTTTAGAAGAAAATATGGATATATATATATACGAGATGGATGATATAAACAAATGAGTGAGGATTCAAACAACTAATCTGCTACTGGAAGATAGATCAAGACTGACTCAAGGCATGGCGCCTAAAATTTGATCGGTGCTACCAAGTTTCACACAAGCCCGCCACTTGTGAATGGCGGACCGTAAGGAGCTTAAAACCGCCAGGCACGAATGCAATGAAGATCCGAGGAGTATAGAGTCTCCCGGTCGTTATGTCCCAATGAGCTATGCAATGGATCAATCAACGATAGTGATCGGAAGTTTGAACGAAAAAGGAATATGAATTATTATGACTACGAAATATCAAACAAATACAAAGGCTAAAATGCAAATTAAAGGAAATTAAAAGATAAAATCTATTAAATAAACGCTATCACTACAATTAAAATGATGTTTTTGTTTTTATGTTTTACTAAACCGAAATTAAAAACTACGCGACGTACAAACTAAAAACGTGAAACTTACACAATATAAACCCTAAAAATATGAAAATATATTTTACAATCCTAATGATAAAAGAAAATTTATGGAAAAAGAAAATTATTTTAAAACTAATTATCTAATTAAAACTATTTTTAACTATTAAATAATAAGCTAAAATACAAGAAATTAGGAAATAAAGCTAGAAAAATAAAATTAAGACTTAGAAAAATCTAAAATATCAAAATAGAATTTTCAAAACTATTTTTGTATTTTTCGATTATTTTCTATTTTAGGAATTTTAAACTATTAAAACTAATTAAATTACTAAAAATTACAAAATAAACTATGAAAATCTGAAAATTACTTTTTCACTTTTATATTTATCTAAACCTAAGAAAATGAAAATTATTTTTTGAACCTTTTCGAATTTTTGTATTAAAGACTAATTAAAAGTGCTAAAACTAATTAAAATTAAGAAAAATAGCAAAACAATTTAGGAAAAATCAAAATTTCAGGAAAACTCTAAAATGATGTTAAGAAGCTAGGAAAATGGAAAATCAGTGTACTATGTGGAAGAAAATGAATCGATGACTCAAGTGCTTATTGAAATAAGCACTTGATAACAAATGAGCAAAACAAGCAACCCACCGATAATGTAAACTATGATATACTAAAATGACCAAATGAAACTGAAATCAACAAGCTAACACTCTTGAATAACAAAATAGCAAAGATTTGAAGATTATGAGATTAAGCTAAAATGTAAATGGGTACTACTTGCGGTCAACAAATAAGTACTCAATTAAGCTACAAACGAAAACCAATTATTAAGACCTAAGCTAAACCTGGCTAACTATGTTTATACCAAAATCGAGACTTTGAGAAGCAAATGACAAGCCCTCGCAAGTTTAGATAAACCGAGAAAAACTCAGTTATAGGGACCCTGTGAGCAGGGCAACAGGGCCTGCTTTTGAGCTTATACACAAGCTTATCCAGAAAGCTTAAGCTAGAAACAGATAAGAGGTCTTAAAGACCACCTAGGAGACTACTTATAGACAAAAATTCAGACCTTAAAAAGCACTAATGACACCTGTGCACAATCTGCAAGTTCTGCAAAAAACCAACTTTGACACATTTTTTGACTTTTTAAACAGTTTGAAAGTTTGACTTAAGTGAGATTCCAATGCAAATTTAGGACTGATCTTGATGAAATAAGGTGTAATAAGCTTAATGCAAGCAAGGTTTATGAATTCCAAACACAAAACAAGGATTTCCAAATCCAAAGTTCCAACAGTTCACACAGTAAGACAGATTGAAACTTATTTTGACTTTTTGAACCAGCAGGCACAAATTTTTGACAGATATTAACTAAGGAGGGCTAAAGGAGGCTAAGATAACTGATCTTAACCACCAAGCAGATCTGTAGCACAGGCTTAAAGCCTAATCCAAACACCCCTTTCCTAAACTGTTTAACAAATTAAAACTAGGCTAACACTAAACAAGCACAGATTATGATCAAATTGACTTAACTAGACCTAAGTACATCTATTATAACAGGATTTAACAGATTAAAACTACAAACACTGCTTATGCTAAAAAAAACTTTGAAAGGGCTTACAATTTGTCCAATAGCCACTATGGCTTGCTAACACTGAAACAAGGACCCTAACCTATTAATTCCAACCCATTTGCTTCCATTTCAACCCATTTCCAGTTCTGAATCACCCCATTCCAATTCTGCACCCATTATGCTCCAAGTTTGACTTTTGTTGACTTTTAACAACTTTGATTGAAGTTGCTTTGAAACTTAAAAGTGAGCTCACAAAAGCTATGATAAGCTAGTTTGAGCTTGTTTGAGTTTATAAATAAGCTTTTTGAAGCTTATTCATCAGATTTGGATATTGAAAGTTCCAACAGTAACACAGAAACATGAAATTGTAACTAACACTTGAATTGAGATTTAAACTGAGTTGCAATACACTTGGATAACTTTGTTTGATACAAATTGAGTGGAAAATACAGTTAAGAACTAATTAAGACATATTAATTTAAGAAACGACATACATAATTGAAAAACTAAAAAAAACTCCTCCTCTATCCTTCCTTCTTGGTCTTTTTATAATCCAAAGCTTCTTTCTCACTCCTCTGAGCATTTCCCAGCATAAATATCAACCGTTGGATGCCTATTGAGCCATCTTGGCCGTTGAGTGGATTTCAAGGAAATTTGGTTTTGATATTAGAGGCAGGAAAGGCTTTGCATTAAATGCATTGAGAGGTTGGTGAGGAGGGGAGACAAAGGGTGTAGTAGAGTGGGTTGATAGGTAGGTTGGTGGTGGTGGCGGGAGCGACAGAGTTGTCGGGAAGACAAAGGCGGGTTTGTTTATTTTAAACATTGGGTCATGGGTTGTCGGGTTGGGTATTGAGCCGGTAATATGAATTGGGCCAAGGTGTTTGTGATTGGGCTTGGGTTTAAATAACATAAGGGTCCGGTTTGGATTATGAGATTAATAACACCAAGGACCAATAATGCAATTCTTCCAAACTAAGGGACCAATTCTGTAACTTATGAAGAGTAGTCAAAGGGCTGGTCTTGCCAAGTTTTAATAATCCAAGGGCTAATTTAAACATTTTTGAAACTCCAAGGATTAATTTTGACCAATTTTGGATTTTCAGGGACTAAACTGTATTTTTCTCAAAACTTTTAGATTTTTCACCAAAGGACTAAATATGATAATTTATGTTTCCAAAAGGACCTTTGGTGACTTTTCTTTGAAATTACGTGCTGTGGACCTGCTTTTTGACAACTTTTGAAACTTGGGGACTAAACCGCAATTTTGCAAATTTGATATGTTTTTCATCCGATTTTGATATTTTTGCATTTACAACACATAAAACACTGATTTGTGATATTTTGATCATTTTGATGTGTTTCTGAGTGTTTTCAGATGAATTTGCAGTTTATTTTGTACAAAAATGATGTGTATTTACACACTCATCAGGTAATCACTTTAGTAGGTAAGGAAGCAAGATCTCTAAGCTTGCTTTGGAGGATCACTTCGGGAGTATGCTTACAATAAATGAAAGTTAGAAGCATTATGATCATATGAGATGAGGGTGGTTTACATGTTTCCTAATGATCTAAATATCCTAGAAATGGTGGAGAGAAACTATGTGTGAAGGTGTAAAGAAATGGTAAGTGGCTTGTTATTTATAGGCAAAAGACCAAAACCACATTACGCCCCAAGGATCCCTTCGGAGGATCCGCCCTTGTAATTCGTGGATCCGTGGGCACTTTGAGGATCCGTAGGACGCTCCCTTTTGCCCATGGGTTTTGGGTCATGGGTCATGGGTTATGGGTTGGTCCATGGGTATTTCATTAGATACAATGTATCTAATAGATGCAATGCATCTAGTCAAATGGGTATGGGTCTTGGGTCATGGGTTTTACCCAACACATTTACTTATGTTTACTTAAGTGTTTTATAAATTATTTAACTAAACATGTTTAATGGTTTGTTAGGGGTTTGATCATAACGCAACATAACAAACATGTACGAACCTGTGTTGTAGCATACAAGGACTTGAGTCGTCGAGAGGTGTTGAGAGTATGTTGAGACAAAATATAATTACAAGTAACTTATACATTTTACGTTATGTATTACAAGTTACATGTTTGTCATCAACAAAACAAATGAGAATGTATAAATTGAATATCGTAATATTTGCACTAACAACAAGTTCTAAAATCTGCATTTCACATCATTCACTCAAAACTCAAAGGTAGAGAACGTGAAGACGGTTCCAAAGGCAGATCACACGGAGCATACGGAGCATCTCCAAGGGAGGAATCACACCATATCGATAAGCTTTAGCGATCATTTCTATCTTTTACTTTAATTCATGTCTTTCATTATGTTAAACATTGAATTTATTGTATCTTTTAATATGATCGGCTAAGTACCTTTGGTGCTAGCCTAGTTATGATTCCTTGATTGTATTGTTTGTGTTTTCATGCTTTCATAAATTGTTTCTAGTGTATGCATGCATAGTTCGATGGTAGTTACCCTAGCTTCGGTAGTTTTGAATTGCGGTCGTATCTAGTTGCTTAGGAGAATTGACCAACTGACCCTAAGTAAGTAGTTAGAGACGGGATTGGTAAGAATTGACCAACTGACTACCTTTCCCCTCTTGTGCGAATTGACCAAAAGATCACCATTCGGATGGATGAACTTAAGAAGTTAGGGATGAGTGTCTAAGATGCTAGCGGCCGGGCACTCATTATTTCGAATCTTGCATGTAGGGTACTTAATGACTTGTCTTAGGTTGCTTAAGACCCTCGACTCCCCAAAGGGTAGGCCTTTGATGTCGGGTAGGAGCCTTTGTTGATAGGGTAGGACGAATTGACCAAATGCTGTCCTAGGGACTTAAACCCCCACTTGAATCAATTGAAAGTAATATAGAAAAGATAGACATTTCATGATAGGATGATTAATTAGGTTAGCACACTTTCTCACCATTGTTCACAACCTTAATTTACTTTTCGTTATTTATTTGTTGTCTTTAGTTTAATTAATCATTTCAACCTTAAAACCAATTAAAACAAGTGACACTTAGACTTGATAGGATCCTCATCTACATAGCTCTTGGGAATGACCTCGGCTTTTCCACTCTCTATACTACGCACAATCGGGTTCACTGCTCGTTAGGGCATTATGTAGACCTTAGGTAGACGAGAATTATAAATATTAAATCCTGGTCGGGATACATGCATCACTAGACATATTAGACTATAACAAGGATTACACTTTACATAACCTTATAATTATTTAAGCCCTACAGGAAAATAATTACTTAAGTGTCAAGTAAACTTGTTGGACTTCTACTCCAGCTAGGATAGCTTTCCTGGTTCTGGAACACGCTTTACAGCCATATCCAATAGATCAGGAATTCCCAAAAAATCACCCCCTGGATTTCTGAGTCGAAGAAGGTAACTCTTGCACACCAAGTAACGATCTCGTCTCCTTGAACTTTATACGCGCCAAGGCCTTCGTTAACGGGTCTACACTTTGTTCTTCACCGGATACATGCTCAACAATTACCTGCTCATTCCCAGTCACTTCCGCCAATAACTCCCTTAGCCAAATTGCTTGACACGCAGCTGTAGTAGCCGCCATGAACTCATCTTCACACAAAGACAACGCCACGGTAGTTTACTTTTGTGAGCACCATGTAATCGGTGATGTACCGTGATAAAAATGTATCCAGTAGTATTCCGTCCATCATCAATATCAACATTATGAGTGCTATATCCCACCAGTCTCATGTCATTACCCCGATTGTATTTAATTCCAAACAAAGTTGCACCTTTATGATAGCGTAGGATTTGCTTGATTGCACAAAGCATGTGATTCTCTTGGACTTTGCATATATCGACTAACCACTCCAACCGAATAAGTCAAATCTAGATGAGTATGCAAGAGGTAACGCAAGAAACTCACAACATTTCGATATTGAGTAGCATCAACTTCTGGTTCATCTTCTGCTTTTGTCAACTTGAGTCCCGGTTCCATCGGACATAAAGTTGCATTGTAATCTTCCATACCAGCTTCTTTTAAAATCTTCCTTGCATATCTCTCTTGCTAGATCTCCACGCAATCCTTTTCTTGTGAGACTTCGATACCTAAGTAATAAGTTAACTCACCAAGCTATCCGACATTTCAAATTGAGACACCATTCTCCTTTTGAACTTATTTATGAGGTCTAAGCTCCTCCCAGTCACGAATAATCATCCACATTAACCGCAACAATGATAAATTCTCCATTGGGCACCTTTCTATAAATTACATTTTCGTGCACGCATTGTAGAAAACCCATCTCTTTTAAAGTACTATCGAGCTCCTTTCGATCATCTTTTAGAAGAGCCATTTTCATATCCAAGTGATGAATCTTCCATCCTTTCCTGGCTACGAGAGGAATCAAGAGTCTTATGGTCTCGAGTCGAGCTACCAGTGCAAACACTTCATCAAATTTAATAACAAGTTGTTGTTCATCTGATTGTCATTCCACTTCATTTGTATCTTCTTTACCACATTTTAGTTGAACTTTATAAAGCCGATTTGCACTACGTGGGACCTTTATAAGTAAAGCTCCACAACTATGTAGCATGGTTAAGAAAGTACCTCGTATCCTAGTATCATAACCGGATATTGTCGCTTGTCCGAGACTTATCACATTACTTCGAAGAGCGGGAGTAATAATAGACATCTTTCAACAACTTTTGTTCTCCGTTTTTACCTTGGAACAAAATCGAGCCTTTTCCCTTTATGCTCACACATGAACCATCTGCGAACCTAACACGTCCAGTAATATTTTCATTTAATTCAGAAAAGTAAGAGTTATTACCTATCATGTGATTACTTGCACCATTGTCAAAATACCATACATCATCTTCATCTATATTTGAATCGCTCTTTGGTGGAGTGTACTTTTCTTCATTCATGCAAATCGTTTCTTGAACCAGGATCATCATAAAGAATGTTCCTTCCTCATGATACACCTCTTTCTCTTGTGTCTCCTTAACGTTAACTTCATGGTTTCAGTTTCGTTTAGTGCACCGTGAAACAAAGTTTTTGTACTCATCACAACGGTAACAATTTATATGTGAGAGGTCACGTTTCTCATTTTGCTTACCCTTGTTTTCATTATCTTCATGTTTTTTTGAGGAGTCACATTGACCTTGGTTTTGATTGTTGCCACGTCCACTACCTTGACCATGACCACGGCCACGACCTCGAGAGTATGAAACATGTCCTTTTTATATGCTTGAGTCATTATTCCCGTTGGAATATTCAGTCCTAGCATAAAGCAAATTCTCTTGAGCATCGTTTGCTTTATCTTCTTCCTTGACTCTTTCTTCATACACTTTCAATCTACCAACCACATCCTCAAACCACGTTTCTCTAAGGTCTAAAACCTGTTCTAAGGCTGCCACGATATGGACAAAACTTCTTGGAAGACTTGTGAGAAACTTCTTTACCATCTTGTGTTCCGACATGACTTCTCCAAGCATGGCTAATTTAGAAGCAATACCCGATAACTTTGCAGCATATTCATCTATGGTACCATTATCTGACATCTTTAAATTCTCGAACTCCGTGATTAGGGTTTGAAGCCTAGCTTCCTTCACATGATCAACCCCTAGGTTACGGGTTTTATTGCTTCCCACATGTAACTGTTAGTGCAAATATTCGATATTTAATCTATACATTCTCATTTGTTTTGTTGATGACAAACATGTAACTTGTAATACATAACGTAAAATGTATAAGTTACTTGTAATTATATTTTGTCTCAACATACTCTCAACACCTCTCTGCTACTCAAGTCCTTGTATGCTACAACACAGGTTCGTACATGTTTGTTATGTTGCGTTATGATCAAACCCCTAACAAACCATTAAACATGTTTAGTTAAATAGTTTATAAAACACTTAAGTAAACATAAGTAAATGTGTTTAGTAAAACCCATGACCTAAGACCCATACCCATTTGACTAGATGCATTGCATCTATTAGATACAGTGTATCTAATGAAATACCCATGGACCAACCCATAACCCATGACCCATGACCCATGAACCAAAACCCATTGGCAAAGGGGCGTCCCACGGATCCTCAAAGTGCCCACGGATCCTCGAATTACAATGGCGGATCCTCCGAAGGGATCCTTGGGGCGTAACATGGTTTTGGTCTTTTGCCTATAAATAGCAAACCACTTCTTACCATTTCTTCACATCTTCACACATAGTTTCTCTCCACCATTTCTAGGATATTTAGATCATTAGGAAACATGTAAACTACCCTCATCTCATATGATCATAATGCTTCTAACTCTCATTTGTTGTAAGCATACTCCCGAAGTGATCCTCCAAAGCAAGCTTAGAGATCTTGCTTCCTTACCTACTGAAGTGATCACCCATCACAAGATACAAGCACATGAAGATATTCTACAACAAGCTTGGGAAACTTGTCATCTTCATTCATAGAAGACTAACTACATCATGCTTTGGGTTCTTGATGTTTACTTTAGGATTTCATATCCATTAGACACATTGTCTTGGATATTATCTAGTATCATATTCTTGTATCTATGACTAGACTAGATGGTTTATGTGTTTGTGCCATAAAACACAAGGTTTGTTATGTTGGGCCACAAAACATAACGGGTATCATAGATGTGTTATATATTTATGACTAGACTAGATGGTTTATGTGTTTGTGCCATAAAACACAAGGTTTGTTATGTTGGGCCACAAAACATAACGGGTGTCATAGATGTGTCAAAGGCATTAGTGAAGAATGCTAAAAGAGTCAAGATGAAGGCATTAGTGAAGGGTTCTGAGTAATCTAACCAAGGGCATTAGTGAAAGGTGCCTAAGGTGTACATTCGATATGGTGTGTTTCGATGTACAAGATAGAGTAGTATTGAATCCAAGGATATTGATATCCTTGATGGTTTTGTAATAAGGAGTTGGTCTCCTTAGGGGTATAGGTGTTGTGTAGTGTTGGCTAGTAGTTCCTCCATTTTAATGGAACTTGGTACTTAGCCTAGTACCGGATAAAGGGTAGGCGACGTTGTGGTAGGCGTGGTTCACCTTGGTGTGAAAGAACCCGGTGGTTAGCCTAGTACCGAAAAAAGAGTAGGCGACGTTGTGAAGGCTTCTCCGCCATATGGATTTGGTGTCATGTAGTGTTTACGAACTCTAAAGTAGGTTACTCGCGGAGTGGAGTAGGGAAAGGAAGGTGTCCTTGTAGCCGAACCACTATAAATCCTCGTGTCGGTTTGTCTATCCTTTTTACTTATTGCTTTACTCTTATTCTTGCATTACATTGTTTATTTTCTATGTGGTTGATGTCTATGTTTGTGATACATACTTGGTCTTTCATATAGTCATAAACTATATTTAACACTTTACATATTATGACACTCTTGATCAAGAAAAAGCAACCAGACTAATAATGGTGAAACTTGATTTATAATGAACGATTAATCTTGCGGAATCTTATGTGATATTAAGGGGTTGGCCTTACATGCCGTAATTCGTTAAATGCATCCTCCCGTCGAGATTAGCAAATGCAATGGTTTATACTATATTTGATACAAAAGTTTTAAGTTTTAAACGGAAACGTATTCACCCCCCCCCCATCTATGTTTTCATAGTAACAATTCGTATTTTCAGGTTACTGCTAATACAAATAAACCATAAAAACGTTTGTTTATATTTAGCGATTTCTTTATGTTTTGTTGATAACAAATATAAAGTTATCATAAGTAAAATTGTAAGAATACATGTTGTTTTGAAAAGTATATACGTTTGGTCATTTACATAAGATGTTGTAGTAACTAAATTGTTGTAATATAATATGTAATAGGATGGGTAATATCCAAGACCCATGACCGATACCCATGGAGCTAATCCATAACCCATGACCCATTGCATGACATCATGCATGAAATCATGTTGGATATTATCCATGACCCATGACCCAATGTCATTGTATCTTGTTGGGTACCCATGACCCAAAGTTCATGACCAATGTCTCATAACCCATAACCCATAACCCGGTTTGCAACGCAAAATCCGGACTATTCTGACCCAGACTGCCGGATCCCAGGAATTGCAATGGCCGGATCCCTTGGGTGAGGGATCCGCCAGAACCATGAGACAGAAGTCTTTTGTGCCTATAAATAGTGAGCCATTCTTCATTGTTTCTTACCCTTCTTCTTACAAACTCTGTCATATATTATCTCACTCTTCTAACCTATGATCATTTGATCATTCTAGTAGTTCTTCTATCTTTTGTTGTGATTCTTATATAGGTCCTTCACAAAAGCGAGATCACGCTATTCTACAAGTCATCCAAGCAAAAGGTCCTTGATTGATTTGTCCATCCATAAGATTTCTGTAGCATATCTTGTAATTCATATTTCACATAGTTATTGTGTAATAGTTGTGTAAAGGTTTAGTTCTATCTCGTGGAAGAACTCGATATTTAGCTTTGTACTGGAAAAAGTGTAAGAGACATTGTGAGGCTTCTAGTTGAATGAGCTTGTTGACATAGTGCTTGAACTCTCGAGTGGGGAACTCGGGGAGTGGAGTAGGGCAAGGAAGGTGTCCTTGTAGCCGAACCACTATAAATCACTTGTGTCGCTACATTCTATCCTTTTACTTTACTTGCTTTCTTTACTTACTTTACTTATTGCTTCATACTATTTATCCATCCATACGAATTCACATAAGATCAAATCTAAATCTTTGAAACTTAAATTAAAATGGGTAAAACTATTCAACCCCCCTTCTAGTTTTCCAAAATTGACATCAAGAGCAAGGTTTTCAAAAGTTTTAAAGTAAATTGTATTTTAAAATTTTTTGATCAAAATGAGTTTTGAAAATTATAGAGAAGGGAAATCTATGCAACGACCTCCACTACTTGAAAGTAATAGTTTTATTTATTGGAAAAATAGATCTGAAACTTATGTGAAATCTAAAGATATTGATCTTTGGTATATTATTGTTGAAGGTTATTTTCAACCAACTGTAAAAGATGATAAAACCGGCAATGAAGAAAACATTTCTCATGATCGTCTCACCGACGAAAAAAGGAAAAAGCTTTCCAAAAATAGTGAGGCAAAAATGGTTTTATATAATTTCTTACCCAAAAAGGAATTTGAAAGAATATCTATGCATAAAACATCTAAAGAAATTTAGAAATCTTTGGTTGTAACACACTAAGGAAATCAACAAGTTAAAAATAGCAAAATTGATTTATTTGTTCAACAATATGAACAATTTTCAATATTGGATGAGGATAGTATTGATAATTCTTTTGATAGCTTTAATACTATTATTACTTCATTACAACCACTTAATGAGTCTTTTTCTAGTCGTAATCATGTCAGTAGACTTCTAAGGGCGCTTCCATCAAAGTGGAGACCAAAGGTGACGACCATTGAAGAATCCAAAGACTTGTCGATCCTCACTCTCGATGAACTCATAGGCAACCTAAAAATCTATGAGCTTGTGCTCGTCAAATATTCTGAGGTCTCAAAGGAAAAGAAAGAGAAACATAAATCTCTCGCTTTAAAGGACAAGAAAGTCTCAAGTGATGAAGAAACCTCATTTTCGGAAAGTGAAGAAGAAGAATATGCAATGTCGGTATGAGACTTCAAGAAGTTCTTCCGGAGAAAAGGAAGATATGTCAAGCAACCCCTATGACGACAAGAAAGGGTTGCGGAAAAGCAAAGACGACAAGAAAGTGAAGGACAAACGCAAATGTTTCAAATGCGGGGATCCAAACCACTTCATTAGTGAGTCTCCCAAACGCGATGAAAAAAAGGTGTTCGTGAGCGGTTCATGGGGAATGAGTGAGGAAGAAAAGGAAGAAATTTGTCTCATGGAAAAAGACTCCAACGAGGTATGTTCCGACTCTCTATATTATAGTAGTTCATCTTTAGATGATGAATCCTTACATCTTGAATATGACATGCTTTGCAAAATTAGTCTCAATGTAATTAACAAAAACAAGATTTTGAAAAATAAAAATGAACTTTTAGAAAAGGAAGTTCTTGAACTAAAAGATAAATTTAAGAGACTAGAAAAGGAAAAAGAACTAAGTAGTGAATGCAAGCTTTGTGTAGAACTTCAAACTCTAGTTGATCACCTTGATTCCAAAATTGCTAGACTAAGTACTAATTACTTTTTGATAAAATACTTGATAGTGTCAAAACGGGTAATAATCAAAAGGGTATAGGTATTCAGGAACATATTGCGTCAACTAGCGAGATTAAGGAAACAAAATTCATTAAAACAATTGAAAAACCAGCCACTATAGTCCCAGATCCGACGGATCCCTTGAAAAAGGATCTGGTTAGTGTAAATTAAAGGAAACGGGCATCTGCAGCAGTAAACAGTGAAAATAACGCAACCACCTCTTCTAGAACCGAATTTGTTATTGTTAACAAAAATAAACCAACCCATGTCAAACAACCACCTTCCCAAAAACAAGGTCAAAGTTTTATGAAAAACAAAGGTCTATCATTTTCTAAACCGAACACAACTATAAGAAGGCCAAACAATGTTTATCATAGAAGTAACCACCATCAAATAGGATGAAATCCTAACACACAAAATGGTTTTCCATTTCAAAACTATACACCTTGGAATGCTTTCTCACCATTTTCGTATATGCCTCATATGAATGAAATGTATAACACCAATGGACCCATGAACAAATGAGGACCACAATTTTGAGTTAATTATTTTCTTAGGTGTGCCTAAAGGTTGACTTTGATCCGGACGAATGGATCAAGGATAGCGGGTGCATAAGGCATATAACCGGTAATAAAGCATTGTTCTCCACATATGAATCCTTCAATGGAGGAAATGTGGTGTTCGGAAATAGCAAGAGCAAAATCATCGGAAAATGTACAATCTCTCACAAATCCTTGACCATTAACGACGTATGTCACATAGAAAACCTAAACTTTAATTTACTAAGTATAGGTCAAATATGTGATAAAAAGTGCAACGTACTCTTTAGCGAAACTGGTAGTAACAATTGACATTTCGATTTCTTTAGTGAAACGTACTCTTTACCCGTGTATAGGTTGTACTTTCTATTGGAGTAATATGTAATAGTTTGCTTTATTAGGCTTTTAAGTTAGTATTAATGCCAAGGCTTATGTAGAAAGCCCATGAGCCTTGGCCCAAGCCTAATAAGGAAAGGAAGGGAACTAGTGTGTTGCCCTAGTTCCTTCCCTATAAATAGTCTTGTAAACCTTCACTTGAAGGTTGGTTGTTCACTTTTCTATTTCACTCTAAGCATAAACCTTTCTTATATGTGTGTGTGTGTGTGTAGTTAAGTGTTCATCCGATCTTTCTTTACCTCATTTCTTATATTGATGCTTGTGTTACAAACATGGTGACCTAACAGTGGTATCAATCGCCAAATACTTGGGTGAACGATTTGTTTTTGAAGTTTTTTTTTCTTCCTACACGTACGTTTCGGTATACTAACCCTTAAACGCTTCAAAACTTTGATTTTTACACTTTAAAATTCAAGATTCTTGTACTTTAAAGGTTATTTGGTGTGAAAGTTGAAGCTTTTGGCAAAAAGTTTGAAACTTTATGTGTTTTTCATTGTTTTTGAGCTTGGTTTCATACGAGTAGTTCTATCTATGCGTAAGGTGCATAAGGGTTTTAGATCATCAAGTTTCACACTTTTGTGTTATTTTGGTGATATTAAAGCTTTTTCATCACAAAAATCTGGTTTAGAAACATTGGTGTGCTTAAAAATTGGTTTTAGCAAAAGTTGGCTATTCCTACGCGTATCTAAACCCTAGTTTTACGCGTAAATGCTCAAAGTCTACGCATAAGGTTTTTTCTTGGTTTGATCTTCAGAGATACTGGTTTACTCAGTGTTTTCTTGCTTGGATAATCCTGAAAACACTTCGACTTTGGATATCTTCTACACCGAATAAGTGTAAAGGATTTTGGGATAAAACGATGAGTGTGTAAATACTCATCATTTTTAATACAAAATAAACCGCAAAATCATCCGAAAACACACTAAACACATCAAAATGATCAAAATATCACAAATCGTTGTTTTATGTGTTTTAAATGCAAAATATCAAAATCGATGAAAACATATCAAATTTGCAAAATTGCGCTTTAGTCCCCAAGTTTCTAAAATTGTCAAAATAGTCCCCGAGTCAAAATTTCAAAAGAAAAATCATCAAAGGTCCTTTTAAATCATAACTTGTCAAATTTGGTCCTTTGGTGAAAATGTAAAAGTTTTGAGAAAATTACAAATTGGTCCTTCAAGTTTGCAAATTGGCGTAAATGGCCCTCGAAAATTGAAAATGGCAACTTTGGTCCTTGTAATATCAACACTTGTCAATTTCAGTCCCTCAAACACCTTTGCAAAATTACGTGTTTGGTCCCTTGGTTTTTTGGAAATTGCATATATGGTCCTTGTGTTGTTAACTTAGCCAAACGGACCCTTTTTACACTTTCGCCCTTGTCAATTACCCAATGGAATGCCCAACCTTTACCCGGTTTTAACCCGAAATTTGGACCCCCTTTTTTTAATACCGGTCAAACCAGTTTGACCCTCCCCTTTCCTCTCTCCCTCACATGTTAACCATTTCCACCATCATCACAACTCCCGCACTCCCCGATCACACTCCACCTCCACCATCATCATCACCCTAACCTACCCTCCAAACACTTAAGCCAAAGGAGCATTAAATGCCCCATACCTACCCCACTCAACCTCCAAACGGTTAAAATGGTTTTGGCGCCAAAATACTTTAAACGGCTAAGATCAATTTGAGTGATCCAATGGTCATTTTTATTGGGAACTATTCGTAGAGGAGAGAGAGAGACTGGGTGTATAAAAGGCCAAGAGAAGCAACAAGGAAGGAGTTAGTTTTTATTTTTTAGCAATGTATGTCGCTTTTTAGCTTATAATCATGTCTTAAATAGTTTTCAGTTGTATTTTAAGTTTATTTTGTATCAAACAAAAGTATTTAAGTGTATTTGCAACTCATTTTAAGTATAATTTCAAGTTTATGTTCAATTTCCATAATTTTATGTTAATCGTTGAAATTTTAAGTTTCAAACTCATTTGTCAAAGCTTTAAGCAACTCAATTTCAATCTCAAATAAGCTTATATAAGCTTATAATAGCTTTTTGTAAGCTTATAATCAAGTTTCAAGCTACTTTTGAAATTTGGTCAACAAAAGTCAACATGGATCAAAATGATGCGTAAATGGAAATGGGTTGATTCGCATATGGAATGGGTTGAATGGATAGCTATGGGTTGGTTTGATAGGTTAGTGGTCCTTGGTTCACATTTTGCTAGCCATTGTGGCTTGGACAATTTGTAAGTCAAATTTTCAAGTTTCTTGCATAATCTGCTTTTGTAGTTTAAATTAGTTAAAACTGCTCTAATAGTAGTATCTAGGTGATATTAAGTTAGTTTGATCATAATAATAAGTTGGTTCATTGTTTAAATCTGCTTTGAGCTCAAATCAAGAATATATAGGGTGTTTGCTTAATCTGATCTATCTGCTCTTTTAAGGCTTATGCAAGGTTAGGTTTTATTGTTTCATGTTTGTTAAGTTCATTTGAACTCATTTCAATCAATAGCTTGGGTCCTCAATAGCACTAAAAGTCAAAACATCACCTAAATCTGTCTTATCTCGCCAACTGTTGTGATTTTGGGATTGCAAATCATCATTTTGTGTTTAGAAATCCATAATATTGCTTGCATTAGGTTTATTACAACATATAACATCAATCTCAGTCTTAAAATTGGATCCAAAGTTCAATTTAGTCAAAGTTCTTCATTTTGTCAAAAGTCAAAAGTTTGAAAAACTGCTTTTGAGCTCATTTATAAGGAATTTTTTTGAGTTCATATTTGGGTCTTATCAAGTGAATTTTGGTATTTCAAAACTTCACTGGTGCTCTTTCTTATCATCATTTTATGTCGAATTTTACAATTTTTTTAAAAGCTTCAAATAAGCTCTTCTTTAGCCCAAAATGCCCGCACCACAAACTCGCTGAATACCGAGTTTTTCTCGATATTGCAGCAAAGTGCACAGGCTCATAAGAGCTCATCATAAGTCTGATTTTTGGTACAATTACTCTCAACCGTGTCCTTTCCAAGTTCCAATTGGTAGTTTTCAGTTTGAGCTTATTTATAAGCTTGTGCATGTGTTTAAAGTTAGCACTCAAAACTGCTTTTAACTTGAAAGTTCATAGACATCAAATCTTGTGTTTGTGATTCGAGGTTGTAGCTTGTTGATTTTAGTTGCATTTAGTCACTTTTAGTAGTATAGAACTTCGTAATCAGTTGGTGGCTTGTTTGTTTCATTTGGCTTATTTTAGTGCTTATTAATAAGCACTTGTTTTAGCAGCTTCATAATTTCACAAACAAGCACTTGTTTTTCCAATTTTCTTATATTCCTAATATCATTTTAGAGTTTTCCTGAAATTTTCAGATTTTTCCAAGTTGTTTTGCTATTTTTCCTAATTTAAAGTAGTTTTAAGCATTTTAAATAGCATTTAATATAAAAAATTCGTAAAAGGTTCAAAAAATAATTTTTCAATTTTCTTAAGTTTAGATAAATATAAAAAGTGAAAAAGTAATTTTCCAGATTTTTCATAGTTTATTTGGTAATTTTAGTAATTTAATTAGTTTTTAATAGTTTAAAATTCATAAAAATAGAAAATAATCGAAAAATACAAAATAGTTTTGAAAATTCTAGTTTGATATTTTAGACTTTTCCATTTCATAATTTTATTTTTCTAGCTTTATTTCCTAATTTCTTGTATTTTAGGTAATTATTAAATAGTTAAAAATAGTTTTTAATTAATAATAATTAGATAATTAGTGATAAAATAGTTTTCTTTTTCTAAAAGTTTCTTTTATCATTAGGATTGTAAAATATCATTTTCATATTTTTAGGGTTAATATTGTGTAAGTTTCACTTTTAATTCAGACGTCACAGTAGATTTTAATTTCGCTTTATAAAACATAAAACAAAAACATCATTTTAATTATAGTGATAGCGTTTATTTAATAGATTTTATCTTTTAATTTTCTTTAATTTGCATTTAAGCCGTTGTAATTTGTTGGCTTTTTCCGTAGTTATAATCATAACCAAATCCTTTTTCCGCTCAAACTCCTCGATCACTAAACGCTTGATAAATCATTGCATAGCTCATTGGGACATAACGACCGGGAGACTCTATACTCCTCGATCTTCATTGCATCGTGCGTGCTTTTAAGTAAGTTACGGTCCGCCATTTAAGTTTCTTGCTTTGTGAGAAAACTTGACGGTTTTTGCAGAGATCAAATTTTTGGCGCCACGCGGGAGTCAGTGCTATTTGTCTTACGCTCTAGCGATTAGTTGTTTGAATCCTCACTCATTTGTTTATATCATCCATATCTCATATATATATATATCCATATTTTCTTCTAAAAATCCAAAACCCAAAACATCCAAAACGATAAAACACAAAAATATTTTTCTTTTGTTTCTATATATGTATCAAATAATAAAAATACAAAAGATTCGCTGCTTTCTTTAATAATAACAACTTAAAAGATTACCACCGAAAACCAAGGCAAAGGCACTACCTAACTGGGGTGCGACCATAATAAGTTCCCGAACTAAAGATTTAAAACTTGCCTTTGTGTCCTTGTGATTGGTGTACCTTTTTCAAAGAAGCCATTCATCTTGGATTATTGGTTAAGTTCATCGTTGTTTTGCCTCGATTTTGTGTTAATTGATTTTGTTGTGATATCGACGCTTCGTAACCGTAAAACCCATAAAGATTCTTCTCACCACCATTTTTATAAAACGCCTTCATAATTCTCATTCTCATCCGAAGATTTTCATAATTCCATTTCTCCTTAACTCGAGTTTCCTTAGAGTTAACTCTAGTGTATGCGCACTCGCTCTTCTAGATCCGTGAGCCCATTTCGTGAGCTTGTCAAGATTCCAAGAAGGCGTGTTCGAGACTTTCGCTTCCATCACCGGATCCGAGATCCGGATCGCTCACACTACTTCCGCTATCATGGCGGATGAAATTTATGTGCGAGCTTCTCCGTGCACCCATCGACGGGTATGGAGATGTTATCGCAGCCACCATCGTGGTCGAAAATTTTGAACTCAAGACCGGTTATCAATCTTGTAACCTCTAATCAATTCTTCGGTTTTGAGCGGATGATCCTCATGCTCATATAAGATGGTTTAACAAGATTGCATCTACCATCAAGTATAAGAATGTCCCCACCGATGTCGTTAAGCTTCTTCTTGCTCCCATTTTCTCGAGGGCAAGCCCGGATTTGGCTTGAAAACAACCCCTCGCCTATAGAGACATGGGAAGATCCGTGAAGAAATTTGTGAATGAATTCTATCCACCTTCCAAGACCACGAGTCTTAAAATGAAATCATCAAGTTCACTCGTAAGTTTGATGAATCCTTCAATGAATCGCGGATCGCTTTCAAGGAATTGCTTCGCAAATGTCCTCACCACGGTTTCTCCGAGTTGATGCAACTCGACACTTTCTACAATGGAGTGAGTCAACTGATCAAGATTCTCTCAATTCCTCCGCTGGAGGAAATTTCCTAAGCAAAACCGCCAAAGAAGCTTTAGCGATAATCGAAAACAAGTCTAAAGTCCGTGACCGCACGAAGCAAGCCGGTTGTTTCCCAAGTCGTTGTTGGTCCTTCTTCTTCATCGCCCGTGAGTCGCCTAGCACCGATGCTAAGATTGATAAACTCACGGAAGCTATTCAAGCTTTGGTTCTTTCCAACCGTAAGAAAGTCTTTTTCCACAAACTTCACCTCACCAAGTTAAGAAAGTGGAAGTCTGTGTTACCGTGGTGGCCCCCATGCTTACTATAATCGTATGGCCACCGATGGTAACCCTTTGAAGCTAATGTCGTGGGCGGATGTCTAATCAAGGAGGCAATCAATATCGTGCTCCTCAGAGACCCAACCACCGCCCTAACCACTACTCGACCTCCGGTTTCAATCAAAATCAAAACCGTAATCGAATCAAAAAAGACCAAACCAAGGTTTTCAAAACCAAGGTCATTTCAA
This sequence comes from Chrysanthemum lavandulifolium, assembly GCA_022545495.1. Classification (NCBI taxonomy): domain Eukaryota; kingdom Viridiplantae; phylum Streptophyta; class Magnoliopsida; order Asterales; family Asteraceae; genus Chrysanthemum; species Chrysanthemum lavandulifolium. The sequence goes on from CM040243.1 coordinate 150,871,855, forward strand.
TCCAAACAACGGTTATCAAAATCGAATCAAAATTTCCAACATCAAGGAAATTACAATAGAAACCTGTGTCGTGGAAATTTCAACCTGTGGTATTTTCATGGAAATAATCAAGGAAATTTTCAAAATCAAGGCCCTAATCCTAACAATAGAGGCCGAATTTTCCTGCAAACTCAAGCCATTGTTCCAACCGCCCATCATCCGATGAGTTGTTGAAACAATTCATGAAATCCCAAGAGGAAATGAATCGGTTGTTGGTCACCAGATTTCGAGATCAAGAAGTCTTTAAATGATCGACCCTGCTCGTGTACTTTACCTAGCAACACGATCGCTAATCCGAGGGGCGATGCAAAAGCGATCACAACCCGTAGTGGTGCTTTTATGCCGGACCCGCTATTCCTACTACCTCTTCTTCTTCTCTCCCGAAGGTAGTGGAAAGCGAGCCCGAGGCGACAAAGGACAAGGAACTTCCTACTAATAACGGGAGTAACAACAATGTCCATCCTCGTGTTGTCCCGAAAAAACCAAACCTCGAGTTGTTTTTGAACCTCCGCTTGTTGACCCTAAATCCAAAACTTCTATTCCTTATCCTCACGCTTACATGAGCAAAGCTCGCGAGAAAGCTAGTCATCGATGGAAAAATTCTTTCAAATTTTCCAAGAGCTTCACTTTGACATAAGCTTCATGGATGCCATCATGTTAATGCCCAAGTTTGCATCTACTCAAACATATGCCGAGCAACAAAGAAAAGCTATTTGAAATGGCTAAGACTCCTTTGAATGAGAATTGCTCAATAGCCTTGTTAAAGAAGCTTCCCGAGAAGCTTGGAGATCCCGGAAAATTTCTTCTTCCTTGTGTTTTTCCCGGATGATTGAATGCTTTGCCCTTGCCGATCTTGGTGCAAGCATCAACTGATGCCTTATTCAAGGTGGAAGAAACTGCTCTTCCGAACTTATTCCCACCGCATGACTCTTGAGCTTGCGATCGATCTATCTCGGCCCTCTTGGCATCGCCGAGGATGTATTTGTCAAAGTAGGAAAGTTCCATTTCCCACCGACTTTGTGGTCGTTGATTTCGATGTCGATCCTCGAGTTCCCTCATTGTTGGGCGGGATTTTTGAGGACGGCCGTGCTCTTATAGATGTATTTGAGCAAGAAATCACTACGTGTGGGTAATGAAGTCATACCTTTAACCTCGATCGACTTCGAGGTACTCCTCAAATTATGATATCGAATCAATTAATCGAGTCGATTTAATTGACATTGCTTCGCAGGAGTACTCTCAAGAGTTTCTTGGTTATCTTCATAATTCGTGAGTGGAAATTCCAATTCCACCACATCTTCTCAACCTATCATTGCCGACTCTTCCCTCTCTCACCCGCTTGAGGAGGTGACTTCCTTCCGAAGAGATCGATGAATTTCGGTTATCGATGAATCAATTCACCGAATTGATGGTGTTTATGATTCGGAGGGGATATTCTTTATCTTGAGCAATTGCTTAATGAAGATCCATTACCTTCACTCCTCCGAAAGAAATCACAATTGAGGAAATCAAATCAAGGCAAACTTCTACCGATGAATTTCCCGAGGTTGAACTTAAGGACCTACCTCCTCATCTCGAGTATGCATTCTTGAGGGTGATGATAAATTACCCGTCATAATTGCTAAAGACTTGACCGAGGAGGAGAAAACCGCCTCATAAAGGTCTTGAAGTCACACAAGCAAGCAATTGCTTGAAACTCTCCGATATTAATGGTATCAACCCCGAGTTTTGTACTCACAAAATCTTAATGGAGGATGACTTCAAACCAAGAATTCAAAGTCGAGAAGGGTGAATCCTAAGATTCACGAGGTTATCAAACAAGAGGTTCTCAAACTTCTTGATGCCGGTTTGATTTACCCGATCTCCGATAGTCCTTGGGTTAGCCCAATTCATTATGCTCCAAAAAGGGTGGCATTATCGTTGTCACGAATGAAGAAAACGAGTTAATTCCGACTCGATTGGTTACGGATGGCGTGTGTATTGACTATCGAAGTTAAACGAAGCCACCAGAAAGACCATTTTCCTCTACCCTTCATGGACCGATGCTTGAGAGATTAGCAGGAACGAGTACTATTGTTTCCTTGATGGTTTCTCGGTTACTTTCAGATCCCCATTGATCCGCCGGATCAAGAGAAAACCACATTCACCGCCCATACGGACGCTTGCCTATAGACGATGCCTTTTGGCTTATGTAATGCTCCCCGCACGCTCCAAAGATGTATGATGGCAATTTTCCACGACATGATCGGGAAACTATGGAGGTGTTTATGGATGACTTCTCGGTCATTGGGGACTCATTTCAGACATGTCTCTCCCACTTAGACAAAATGCTTAAAAGGTGTGAAGACACCAATCTATGTCTAAACTGGGAGAAGAGCCACTTTATGGTCAAAGAAGGCATAGTCCTTGGCCATAAGATTTCTAAGAATGGGATTGAGGTTGATAGAGCAAAAGTTGATGTTATTGCTAAACTACCTCACCCTACTACCGCCAAAGGTATTAGGAGTTTTCTAGGTCATGCCGGTTTTATCGAGATTCATTCAAGATTTCTAAAATCGCCGCCAATGACCCATCTTCTCGAAAAGATGCTCCTTTTATCTTTTCTCCCGAGTGCATCAAGCTTTTGAAACACTTAAGAAAAAGCTTACGGAAGCACCCATTCTAGTTGCCCCGATCGATTTACCCTTCGAGCTCATGTGCGATGCAAGTGATTTTGCTATCGGTGCGCCTTGGGGCAACGCAAAACCAAACATTTTCACCAATCCACTACGCGAGCAAAACTATGATCAAGCTCGGACCCATTACACCACTACGTAAAAGAATTATTAGTCGTGGTGTATGCGCTTGAGAAGTTTCGCCATACCTTATCTTGACCAAATGCGTGGTGTATACGGATCACTCTAAGACTCAAATATCTCTTTGCAAAACAAGATGCAAAGCCGAGATTGCTCCGCTGGGTTCTCCTCCTACAAGAATTTGATATCATTATTCGTGATAAAAAGGAGCCGAGAACCCGTCACGATCATCTTTCCCGATTAGAGAACCTCACCAAAATGTGTTCGAGAAAAGGAAATTAATGAAACATTTCTCTCGAAACACTCAATGTGGTTTCTTTTCGTGGAGATTCTTCTACCCCATGGTTTGCCGACTTTGCAAATTACCATGCGGGTAACTTTGTGGTGAAAGGGATGTCGTCCCAACGTAAAAATAAATTCTTTAAAGATGTGAAACATTATTTCGGGACGACCCTACTTGTTTAAAATTTGTGCGGATCAAGTCATCCCGCGATGTGTGTATGGTCGAAGCCATTGACATTCTCAAGGCTTGCCATTCGACCCACTGGGGACATCATAGCCCCAACTACACCGCCAAGAAGGTGTTTGATTCCGGATTCTATTGGCCATTAATCTACAAGGATGCCCATGAATTGTTAAAACCGCGACGCTTGTCAACGCCACGGAATATCTCACAAAGGAATGAAATGCCGCAAAACGCCATTCAAGTGTGTGAGATTTTGACATCCGGGCATTGACTTTACGGGCCATTTCCTTCTTCCCGTGGTAATAAGTACATACCGTGGTCGTTGACTACTTGTCAAAATGGGTGAAGCTAAGGCTTTACCCACCAACGATGCCCGAGTTGTGGTGAAATTCTTGAAATCCTTATTTGCTAGGTTTGGAACCCACGAGCCATAATCGTGATCGTGGTACGATTTTGCAATGACCAATTTGCAAGAGTCATGCAAAAGTATGGTGTAACTCACCGCACTGCTCATCGCTGCACCACCCACAAACAAGTGGGCAAGTGGAAGTTTCTAACCGGGATAAAGAATTCTTGAGAGGACGGTTGGTGAAAACCGTGCCTCTTGGTCGGATAAGTTAGATGACGACTGGCCTTCCCGATACTTACAAAACACCCATCGGGTGCACTCCATACAAGCCGGTGTACGGAAGGCATGTCATCTACCGGTTGAACTCGAGCACAAGGCATACCGGGCCTTGAAGCATGCTAACTTTGACATTCAGATACCGGTGATCATCGGAAAGTTCAAATGAATGAATTAAATGAACTCCGTGATCAAGCTTACGAGAACTCTTTGATCTATAAACAAAAGACAAAGAAGATTCATGACTCAAAATCAAGAACCGCGCTTTCAACGCCGGTGATCGAGTCCTTCTTTTCAACTCAAGATTGAAGATTTTCTGAAAGCTCAAGTCCCGCTGGTCCGGTCCATTTACCATCGCTAAGGTTTATCCTTATGGTACCATTGAGTTATCTCAACCCGATGGTCCTAATTTTAAAGTGAATGGTCATCGAGTGAAGCATTACTTTGGAGAGGACATTCCATCCATGGTTGTCCCTGATTTACAAACTTTCCCATGAACCAATGAATGCGGGATCGAGTCAAGCTAGCGACTCGGTAATCAAAAACAAGAGCATGCCATATGGGTTTTCACCCATATTTCGCCTTCTCACCTCTTTCTACCACCCTAGTGTGGGGGTTGCCCACCCACATGTATATAAAAAAAAAAAAAAAAAAAAAAAAAAAAAAATCTTCTTTCTAAATAATGGCCGTAGTATTTCCTTTTACGTTTTTTGTTTCGCATAACCACGGTACTTTGAATATTGAGGGCAATATTCATTTCTAGTGCTGGGGAATTCTCACGAATTTTATCATATAATTATACCAATTCCCCGCTTTTGGCCAAAATTTTTTTTTGGAGTAAGTGTTTTACACTTTCTCATTTGGTTATCATCCGCCATGTCTCAGAAGACAAAAGGATTGGCTAATCCAGAGCAAACGGCTCTTGGTAAAGATATCTCAAACCGCTTATATGGCTTGCAATTTGCCCAAAATTGTATGGTATTCACTCACCATATCCTAAAAAGTGAAGAGTCACTAGCCCGCAAGATTATGGCTTGTGGTAAAGGCAATGGAAAACCATAATTGGTAATCGACTCACCAAAGATAATATTGATAATTTATCTAAGAGTTGGCTAGTCCGAGGGTACGGCTCGGTAAAGACAAAATCAAACCGTTGAAGTCGGTGGTTTGCTCAAAATCACATGGTTATTCTGTACCATGGTTCTTACTTGAATCAAACATTTGGCTACTCCGTAAGTAATGGCTTTTGGTAAAGAGATTAAAATCCATTATGTTTTTCAAATCATTGCTAGGACTAGCAATATCTTTATGTGGGGATTGATGAGTGTGTAAATACTCATCATTTTTGTACAAAATAAACCGCAAAATCATCTCGAAAACACTCGTAAACACATCAAAATGATCAAAATATCACAAATCGTTGTTTTATGTGTTTTAAATGCAAAATATCAAAATCGATGAAAACATATCAAATTTGCAAAATTGCGCTTTAGTCCCCAAGTTTCTAAAATTGTCAAAATAGTCCCCGAGTCAAAATTTCAAAAGAAAAATCATCAAAGGTCCTTTTAAATCATAACTTGTCAAATTTGGTCCTTTGGTGAAAATGTAAAAGTTTTGAGAAAATTACAAATTGGTCCTTCAAGTTTGCAAATTGGCGTAAATGGCCCTCGAAAAATTGAAAATGGCAACTTTGGTCCTTGTAATATCAACACTTGTCAATTTCAGTCCTCAAACACCTTTGCAAAATTACGTGTTTGGTCCCTTGGTTTTGTTGAAATTGCATATATGGTCCTTGTGTTTTACTTATTGGACCCTTTATCACTTCGCCCTTGTCAATTACCCAATCCAATTACCCCGCCCAACCTTTACCCGGTTTTAACCCGAAACCAACCCACCCTTTGTTATTAATATCCCGGTCAAACCAGTTTGACCCTCCACCCTTTCCTCTCTCACTCACATGTTAACCATTTCCATCATCACAATCCCGCATCCTCCTCGCTCACACTCCACTCAACCATCATCATCCCTACACCCCTCCAAACACAAAGAGCCAAGGAGCATTAAATGCCCTTATACCTATCCCACTCAACCTCCAAGTTGTTAAACCAAGTTTTGGCGCCAAAATACTTTAAACGGCTAAGATCAATTTGAGTGATCCAATGGTCAATTTTATTGTGGGAATATTTCAGAAGAGAGAGAGAGAGATTTGGGTGTATAAAAAGCCAAGAGAAGCAACAAGAGAAGGAGTTAGTTTTTATTTTATAGCAATGTATGTCGTTTTCTTAGCTTATCATGTCTTAAATAGTTTCATAGTTGTATTTTCAAGTTTATTTTGTATCAAACAAAAGTTTTAAGTGTATTGCAACTTATTTCAAGTGATAATTTCAAGTTTATGTTCAATTTCCATAATTATATGTCCAATCGTTGAAATTTTAAGTTTCAAACTCATTTGTCAAAGCTTTAAGCAACTCAATTTCAATCTCAAATAAGCTTATATAAGCTTATAATAGCTTTTTGTAAGCTTATAATCAAGTTTCAAGCTACTTTTGAAATTTGGTCAACAAAAGTCAACATGGATCAAAATGATGCGTAAAGGAAATGGGTTGATTCGCATATGGAATGGGTTGAATTATAGCTATGGGTTGGTTTGATAGGTTAGTGGTCCTTGGTTCTCATTTTGCTAGCCATTGTGGCTTTGGACATTTGTAAGTCAGTTTTCAAAGTTTCTTGCATAACTGCTTTTGTAGTTTAAATTAGTTAAAACTGTTCTAATAGTAGTATCTAGGTGATATTAAGTTAGTTTGATCATAATATAAGTTGGTTCATTGTTTAATTCTGCTTTGAGCTCAAATCAAGAATATAAAGGGGTGTTTGGATTCATCGATCTATCTGCCTTTTAGGCTTGTGCAAGTGTTAGCTTTTATTGTTTCATGTTTGTTAAGTTCATTTGAACTCATTTCAATCAATAGCTTGGGTCTCGCTAGCATCACAAAAGTCAAATTTCACCTTAATCATCTATCCGCTTATTGTTGGATTTTTGGGATAGCAAATCATCATTTTGTGTTTAGAAATCCATAATATTGCTTGCATTAGGTTTATTACAACATATAACATCAATCTCACTCACAAAATTGGATCCAAAGTTCAATTTAGTCAAAGTTCTTCATTTTGTCAAAAGTCAAAAGTGAAAAGTCTTTTGAGCTCACATAGAAAGGAATTTTCTTGAGTTCATATTTGGGTCTTATCAAGTGAATTTTGGTATTTCAAAACTTCACCGGTGCTCTTTCTTATCATCATTTTATCTCGAATTTTACAATTTTTTTAAAAGCTTCAAATAAGCTCTTCTTTTAGCCCAAAATGCCTCGCACCACAACTCGCTTGAATACCGAGTTTTTCTCAGATATTGCAAAGTGTACATGTGGCTCATAAGAGCTCATCATAAGTCGATTTTTGGTACAATTACTCTCAACCGTGTCCTTTACAAGTTCCAATTGGTAGTTTTCAGTTTGAGCTTATTTATAAGCTTGTGCATGTGCTTAAAGTTAGCACTCAAAAACTGTTTTAACTTGAAGTTCATAGACATCAAATCTGATCAAACTTGTGATTCGAGGTTGTAGCTTGTTGATTTTAGTTGCATTTTAGTCACTTTTAGCATATAGAACTTCAGAATCGTTGGTAGCTTGTTTGTGTCATTTGGCTTATTTTAGTGCTTATTTATAAGCACTTGTTCCAAAGCACTTCTCAATTTCTTACAAACAAGTGCCTGTTTTTCCAATTTTCTCATATTCCTAATATCATTTTAGAGTTTTCCTGAAATTTTCAGATTTTTCCAAGTTGTTTTGCTATTTTTCTTAATTTAAAGTAGTTTTAAGCAATTTTAAATAGCATTTAATATAAAAATTCGTAAAAGGTTCAAAAAATAATTTTTCAATTTTCTTAAGTTTAGATAAATATAAAAAGTGAAAAAGTAATTTTCCAGATTTTTCATAGTTTATTTGGTAATTTTAGTAATTTAATTAGTTTTTAATAGTTTAAAATTCATAAAAATAGAAAATAATCGTAAAAATACAAAAATAGTTTTGAAAATTCTAGTTTGATATTTTAGACTTTTCCATTTCATAATTTTATTTTTCTAGCTTTATTTCCTAATTTCTTGTATTTTAGGTAATTATTAAATAGTTAAAAATAGTTTTAATTAATAATAATTAGATAATTAGTGATAAAATAGTTTTCTTTTTCTAAAAAGTTTCTTTTATCATTAGGATTGTAAAATATCATTTTCATATTTTTAGGGTTAATATTGTGTAAGTTTCACTTTTAAATCAGACGTCACGTAGATTTTAATTTCGCTTTATAAAACATAAAACAAAAACATCATTTTAATTATAGTGATAGCGTTTATTTAATAGATTTTATCTTTTAACTTTCTTTAATTTGCATTTAAGCCGTTGTAATTTGTTGGCTTTTTCCGTAGTTATAATCATAACCAAATCCTTTTTCCGCTCAAACTCCTCGATCACGTGACGCTTGATAAATCATTGCATAGCTCACCGGGACATAACGACCGGGAGACTCTATACCCTCGATCTTCATTGCATCCGTGCTTAAGTCGCTTTTTCCTTCACTCTCGGATAATCAATCTCTAGCTTTGTGGGCTCAAGCTTGTTATCCTCAATTTCCAACTCTACAAATTGTCTTCACAAATCCTCTGTTGGGAATAATCTGTTACCACGGATAGTTGTGGTTTACACTGATCGGATTAATGCTAGCAGTGGAAACGTATTCCCACTTCCAGTACATTATTACCACTGCTATTATATAATGTTTAGTTAAACGTGTTTAGATAAGTATAGAATAGATCTTGTGTATATTCTATAATGTTAGCATTATACTTATCTTGTAAAGGACTCCTTGTTGTATAAAAGGAGGTCCTAGGTCATTGTCTTAGGTACTTATCTAATTACCTACGTATTACTCACAAAGGCTTCAAGGTGTAACCCTAGTGATAAGCTAAGATCACTCGTATTATTCATCAATAATATTGGAGCTTAAGTTTTGTGTTTAATCTGTGTTTACATACAATACATCATATATTCCATCTTCTAAGTATTACTAAGTAAATTCCGCGTGCTTAATAATATTATACAAAATATCATTGACACAAGGAGTGTGTCTAGATCCATCAAGTGGTATCAGAGTGAAGGTTATGTCATTTTGTTTTAGAAGATCCAAGGAATTAGCTTAACCTACTCACTCAATTCATTGGAGATGGAAAACAATCAATCAAACTCTTCTACACCAAGGCTACCTAAGCTCAAACTAAATGAGTTTGAGATGTGGAGGATACTGATTGAGCAATACTTTCTGATTCAGGACTATGCTCTATGGGAGATCATTCAAAATAGTGATTCTTTCAAGTCTGGGACTAGTACTGTGAAGGTTGGTGACACAGATGTTGTGAAAGTTTTGTGCCTGAATCTAGTGTTGAAAAAGCTTGCGGGAAGAATGATCTTAAAGCTAGAAGTTTGTTCTTGATGACTCTTCCTAGAGATCGATCATTGCATTCAGCAAGTACACAACCGCTAAGGAACTGTTTGAAGAGATTTGCTTAGTGTTTGGTGGTAATGATGCTACAAAGAAGACACAAAAGACATTGTTGAAGGAAAGTTATGAAAACTTTTTCGCTTCAAGTAATGACTCACTTGATAGCATTTTCACCAAACTTCGTAAGATTGTTACACAACTAATCGTGCTTGGCATTGAGGTAGAAAAGGAAGACCTCAATTTGAAGTTTCTAAGAAGTTTGCCTTGAGTTTCAAACCAATGTTATTGTCTGCGGGAAAACAAATCGACATAGAAACAATGAAGCTCAATGACCTTTACAACAACTTCAAACTTATTGAGCAAAGGTTGAAGAAAGCGGAAACTTGGTACAAACTCTAGTAGCTTGGCATTGTTGTCAACCTCTGTTGATGATGATGATTCAAGATGACAAATGATGATGAAGTTACCATTCTTTGGTTCTAAAGTTTCCACTGGTAATGTGAATGTTACCACTGCAGGGTCAAAGAAGAAGGTTGCTAGTATTAGAGATCCTACCTTTTATGCTTTCATATCCACACAAGTTGATGGCTCTGTCTTAACTCATGAAGACATAGAGCAAATTGATGAAGATGACTTGGAAGAGATGGATATAAAATGGAAAATAGCTCTTCTTAGCATGAGGGCTAGGAAATTCTACAAGAAGACTGGCAAGCCTATTCACATCAATGGTGATAAAACTGCAGGCTTTGATAAGAAGAAAGTGGAGTGCTTTAACTGCCACAAGTTTGGACATTTTGCTAGAGAATGTAGAAGACCAAAGACCAAGGACAACAGGTCTACTTGGTACAAGCAAAAGAAGGGACCAACGTGGAAGAACCAAAGGTAATGTTGGCTATTGATGGTGTGAGCTATGATTGAGTTTCATGGTGATGAACAAGAAGAAGAACATTCGATGTGCTCTTGTTGCTACCGAATTTGCTCTCATGGCTTTCTCGACTCGAGGTACAAAACTTTGATAGTTGTTCTAAAACATGTAGAGTTGCTAAAGAATTTGAAAGACTTAATGATTTATATTCTAATGAAAGACAAGAGTTATATACGCTAATTATCACGTGTCTAATCTTAGGAGAGCCATGGCAAGTAATAGAAAAGCAAATAGAGCACTATCGAGGCAAATGAGTCAAAATATAATGATGATATGATTCTTCTTAGAAGAGAGGTAGAACATACAACTGCTGTGAATGAAGCATACCAAAAAGAGCTTGAAAAACTTCAAAAGAAAAATGAAAATGTCAATTTAACATTAGACACATGTTATCATTAGTCTAAGTCAATTGATAAAATTTTGGAATGCTCAAGTACATAGTAAAGTTAAGTCTGGTATGGGTTATAATACTATGCCTCCACCACTAAGGGGTGTTCATTCACCTCCAGGTATAGACTTAGCTCATACAGGCTTAGAAGATTTTAAGGATCTTGAAAGAGAATATGGTCCTTTAAAGGACACAGTGGTGAAAAGTGATGAAGAGTTTAAGCAGGATAATGATGTGTTTGAGAGTGCTAGTGACTCATCTGTTGTTGATGAGAATGTTAATAAGAATGTAGAGACTTCTATCCCAAAAGTTGTTAATACTATTACAGAGGAACCTATGAAACCGTTAATAAACCTAGACCAACTGTAAGGTATCTTTGAGATGTATAGGAACAAGCCTTGACTCCTAGGGGTAACCGGAGGAGTTGGAATCATGTTAAATCTCAACAACTAGGTAGTGATTTTGTAATGTATAATAAGGCATGCTATATTTGTGGTAGTTTTGATCATTTACATGCTTATTGTGACTATCATGTTGGGAGAAGGAAGTCCATGGGAATAAAAGGGTGGAGACTAACAGGTTTCAACATAATGTACACCCTAATTCACATTGCAAAATGGTCCCAAGAGCGATTCAACTTAGAAGTGGCCTCAAAACCTTTGCCACCGCAAAGGCATGACATCGCCACCCTAAGTCACATGTTAAAAGTGCAAACCCAAAACAACTTTGCAAAATTTGCACAAACCGGAAAGGAACTTTTCAAGCTAAAAGGTTAATTATAACCAACGGTGGTTGCCTAAAAAAACCAAGTAGTTTCCACCGCTCATTCAAAAATTACCACCGCAAGGGTTGTAAACAAGAAAAGGGAGGACATGGGCAATCTTGTGAAGGCCTCAAGACGTTGGGAATGGAAACCAAAAGGAAATACCTCTACAACCAATCCCAATGGTGTATCAATGACCTTTGATAGATTTAACTATATTGATACACGAGGCGGATCCAAGTCAATCATGGCTTGGGTCCCCAAAAGAAACTAATTCTTTACTCTTATGTGCGGGAACATCCAAGGACAAAAGATCGATCAAGGATATTCGGATAGTGGGTGTTCAAGGCACATGACTGGCAACAAGTCCTATCTTTCAGATTTTAAGCATAATGATGGAAAGTATGTCAGTTTTGATAATGAAGTTAGTGGAACAATATGTATGATGCAGGAACACTAATGAAAAAGGAAAACAAAGGAACTTCATTTCATTGATAAAACATGATTTATTACAACTAAAGTGAAAGTACTTCTAATCATCAAAACACAACAGACTGCAACCTAGCACATCCTATACCTAACTTCAGCTACTCCATTGGCTTCTTGCCTTTGCCCACATAGTCATGCTTGTTTCTATGTGTCCTCTTCCTTTTGTTCTCAAAGTGGATTGCATTCTTGGACATGGAAGACCAAGAACTTATGGAGGAGGCTTTGGTAGCATTGCAGGCTTTGTTGGGATGGATATTTGCTTCATATTGGAGATAGCTGTTTCCAGTGCTATTGAAAGAGCTTTTGGCAAATCTTTGGCCATGGAATAGGTTTCATCATTCTCCTCGTCATCATCTGATGAGCTGGAGTAGAACTCAAGAGATTTTGTAGGTTTTGCTGCAGGCTCACGCTTAGCAGTTTCTTTGGTATACTTTTTGGAAGTAGTGCCAGCCCCTGGTGGAAAGTATCCAAACCATCCTGATGCCTCTGAGGATGTCTCTGACTCGATTACATATTCTTCTTCTGAATCAGAAGAGATGTCAATGGTGTTGGAAGGATTGCTCATGACTATTTTTAGGGATATTGTGTTTGAATGTGATTTGATGAAGATTACATAAAGTCAACCTCCTTATATAGACAAAGTCGGTTGAAAGGGTTAATTAATGAGTATATTTAGTTTTTCCTATTTTGGTAGGTTAAGGAGTAAATATAGATATTATTGGGTTGACTTTGGAAGATATTTTACTTGAATAATGGTTTGGTTAAAGGTAACTTTGGTAAATATCAAGTTGGTTATTCCTATCTCTTACAGATACATAATCAAGTTTTGATGAGAGTTGAATTTAAAAGGTGTATATCTGAGATACACAACAAATGGTTATTGATTCACCATGTCTAACCCACATAAGAATCAACTAGTCCAGAGCAAACGGCTACTGGTAAAGACTTGATAAATCCGTTTATGGTTGATAGTTTACCAAAAACTATATAGTTATTAACTCACCATATTCTTTATGATTAAGAGTTGGCTAGTCCATAGCAAATGGCTCATGGTAAAGACATATCAAATCCGTTGATAGCTGGTAGTTTGCTATAAACTATGATAAAAGCAGTCTTGTTATCACATGATTTTATTTACCACTACTCTTTGAAATTTTTGTGAAAAATTACCACCGCTAGTTCACGATTTCCACTGACGGTGTTATTTTACCCTTTGTTGTTCTAGCCGTTACAACTGATTGTGTCAGTAACTAAATTTTACTAGCCGTTGAAAGTAACCACTAATTTTCGTATATATAAGGTTAAAATTTTAAGTAAATTATCTTCTTTCCATATTATGATAGCTACTTTCTAAAGATAATTTTACTTGCGCAATAATCTTAAACCCTAACCCTATATATCTTTCTCTCTCAATTGGCTAGTTATTCTTTTGATTCTTACTGACCCAATATTGTTTTTCATCAAAAGTTTCTATGGCACCTTTAAACTTTGCAGATGAGCACAACCTAGTGGCCTACCTACAAAGGTCTAACGAGAAGAGTGGCCATGTTTATCATCAGATTGTGGACTTTCTCCATACCACACATATAAGGTATGCTTTGCTTTTAAAACCCACAATTTATATCTCTCAAATCAAACAGTTTTGGACTTCTGCTCAGTCCATCACATTTGAGATTGGAGATACACATGAAACAGTGGATGCTCTAAGAGCCACTGTGGATGGGGTAACTATTGATGTTACTAAGGCATCCTTGAGGAGAGTACTCCAATTGGGTGATCTCAATGGTCTCATCACATTACCTATGCCCGAAATTCATGATACTTTATCATCCATGGGGTATGACACCACTGTCCAAAAGTCTACTTTCAAAAAGAGTGGTTTTTGTCCCCAATGGAGATTTTTGATTCATACTCTGTTGCATTTTCTAAGTCCTAAGAAAACATCTTATGAGCAATTTAGTTCAACCATGGCTTACCCTTTGGTTTGTCTAGTCACCGATAAGATTTTTAAGCGGTCAAATTATATTTTTACAAGTATGAAAGGCAATGTCTGAGTAAAACAAAATTTTAATGTATCCAAGGTTTGTGCAAGCGGTGCTAAATGAGTTTCAACTGCAACCCCATACTAATGTTTATCAAATCGGTTGCCTAAAGCCTAAAGTTTTCAAAATTTAAACAAAGATGGCAATATGATTTTTACACCTTTACTTCCCAAATGCTTGCTAAGATTACACCGAACAAAACACACCTATAATTAATGTTCCAAACATTGATTATATTCCACCGATTTCAAACACCTATGAGAGAAGGTCTAAATAGTCAACTCCTCTCATGACAACACAACAAGTTTACGAACCTTTTGGTCTAGGAAAAGCGTTGGTGGTTCTAGACTTCCACCTAGTTCAACTAGGGAGGACTCTGAACCTTTGCCCCATGATTCACCTCTCCCAACAGGTAACACAGTTGGAAGTGATGAGGGCAGTGGGAACCAATTGGAATTGATGGGTTTGTGTACAAAGTTAGCCAAGCAGGTTGAATCTCTCCAGAAGGATTTGGCAAATGTCAAGAAGCTGCATGCCAAGGATGTTAAACACTTAAAGGAAGAGATTCATACCTTAAAGGAAGAGATGCAGGGGTTGAAAAAGCACAAGAGGACTGCAAAGTTGGTGATTTCATCTTCATCCTCACCTACTGATCGTGACTCAGCTGATCATGATTTGGGAAATTCTCCCAAACAGGGAGGAAAACAGGTGCTGACACTGAGGGAGGAAAATTGTTTTTGAAGATGAAGGAGATATAAGTAAAGGAGCAAAGGAAGCCGATACTCATGGAGAGCAAAGGAAGCTGATACTCATGGAGAGCAACTTGATGATCAAGACATTTTCTGTACTGCAACTGATTTTACCACTGATTCTATTTCCATTGCAGAGCCAACTATTGCCACTGCAAGTGAAGAATTTGTTAAATTGAAGAAAGACAAAGGTAAAGCAGTTATAGAAAATGTAGAGCAAACTGGAAGAAAGATTTCAAAGAAAAGACAAGCACAGATTGTTCTTGATAGAGAAATTGTCAAAAGATCTCGAAGAACAAATGGTGAAAAGAAAAAGCTTGAAGAATTGGAAGTTGCAAGCTTTATGGAAGCTAAAAGATTGGATAGAATGGAAGAAGATCCACCGCTCAATATTCAACCAACAATTCTTAGAGAAAAGATTCGAGTTTAGCTATGTTCCTCTTGAAGAAGATATTGAGTTCTTGATTGCTAATAATCAAATAATCAAGAAAAGGCAATTGACACAGTAGGCGATGCATCCTTAATCGAAGAACAAAGAAGCGCTCGGTTGAAGGATTTCATTCTAATGAAGAACAATCAAGCACTTGAAGATGTGATCAATTCGGTCAAAAGGGTCAAAAGAAACCAAGACAACCAACCAAAGCACAAATTCTTTCATATATGAAGACTTATTGTTGTCATGTTGGTGGTTGGAAGAAGCATCAATTCAAAGGAATGTCGATGATCAAATTGAAAGAGCTTACTACGAGTTCAAAAACATGATCAAGATTTTATTGCAATGGGCTCAAGAAGAAGCAAGAAGATTTCTGGATTGAAGAGAAAGGCCAAAGAAAGTGATTCTCAAACTGTTAAGAAGACTAAGGTTGTTGAAGAACAAGAAATTCCTCTTGAAAAATTCATGAAGAACAACGATCTGGTATGATTGTGATTGAAGAAGAAGATTTTTATTCAGAACCACTGCAAGTTCGACATCCTATCATTGACTGGGAAGTTTACACTGCTAGCAATTTTGCTCCAACTTGGAAGATCACAAGGCTAGGTGGTGAAACTTCATCATTCATTCAATTTGAAGATCTTATAAAAGCTTTTGACAGAGATGACCTTGATACACTATGGAGGTTAGTTCAAGGAAGGTTTAATGCTCAAGATCTCAAAGATACAAAGGAGATGCATGTGTGGATTAAGCTTAAAAGGCTCTATGAGCCAGATGTTAATGATGATTTTCGGAAATTCTCATGCACATGTTCTGGTACTAAATGGTTTTACTATGATTCATGTGAAGTTCATCATGTCTCTACAGCAAATGGAGAAGATGCTTTCATGCTTTCGAGAAAGAATATCCACTCAGAGTTGGAGCTCTCTTTGTGATGTTATGTTCAACAATAAGAGTTAATGAAGACAATGAGAAGGTCAGAGCATTGTTACATAGGCTTCAAGATCAATGTTCAAGAGCTATTCAAAAGATAAGAAAGAAGTGAAGTGTTTGGTTGAATTCCCAAATCCTTGAAGATAATGCATATTGAAGAAACTTATTGATTTGCAGAGAAATCATAAGTTTAGGGGAGGATTGTTGGGAATAATCTGTTACCACGGATAGTTGTGGTTTACACTGCTTGGATTAATGCTAGTAGTGGAAACGTATTCCCACTTCCAGTACATTATTACCACTGCTATTATATAATGTTTAGTTAAACATGTTTAGATAAGTATAGAATAGATCTTGTGTATATTCTATAATGTTAGCATTATACTTATCTTGTAAAGGACTCCTTGTTGTATAAAAGGAGGTCCTAGGTCATTGTCTTAGGTACTTATCTAATTACCTACGTATTACTCACAAAGGCTTCAAGGTGTAACCCTAGTGATAAGCTAAGATCACTCGTATTATTCATCAATAATATTGGAGCTTAAGTTTTGTGTTTAATCTGTGTTTACATACAATACATCATATATTACGTCTTCTAAGTATTACTAAGTAAATTCCGCATGCTTCATAATATTATACAAAATATCATTGACACAAGGAGTGTGTCTAGATCCATCATCCTCCACAACCAACTGCAACAATTACACCATATGATCCGTCACAGCACCAATCTCAAGAAACTCAATTGGTTCCATACAACAACAACAATGATCAAGCACTTTACAGTGAATCTAATGAGGATATAGAAGTTTTTGATGCATTGCAACAAGGGTTTGTCATGATTGCTAGAGCTTTCGGCTGATATTCAAACAAATCCAACAATCGCATTCGTACCTGATGTGTTACGTGTAGTGCAAGTTTTAAAAATTTATAAACACGATTTAACCGTCTAATTCTATTAACACATACGAGCAAGTATACTCGTCCGTGATAGCAAAGTTTGGTAAGTCGAGATCGTCCCAAGGGATTTTGTGTTTGAAACTGTTTTGTATGAAAAGATTCCAACAAGAAAGCTTGTCAAGACTTCCTCAAATAGTGATGTTTATAGTGAAATTCAATAATAAGAAATATATATACTTGTGTGTAGTCTATAGTCAATCATAAATAGTGTTCATGAAGGTTTGGTGTAAACTCTTGATGTGATGCACAAATCATAAGCAAATGATCCCCAACCATGGTATATGTTTGTAAAATCATTCTAAGAACAAAACATATAGGTAATCCTTTCGGTCCTTATCCTAATGATTATCCTTTAGAAATTCCATTTGTTTGCAACATGTTCTTATTAAACTTGTTCTTACGAATCTTTCGACCCTTCGTGATGAAAATGTTCCTAGTCTTGTTTTAATAAGAAAACATGGTGGTTGTCAATCACCATATCCCCATACTAGTTTGTCACTCAACTTTTTGGAATAAAACACAAGAGAAATCCTTTCGGTCCTTTTTCTTAAAACATGTTTTATCAATAAATCAAACCAAGACTAGTATTTTTCCAACAAACTTATTTAAACAAGATCATATATACATGCATCACATATGAGAACACTAATATGATTAACTACATCCCAACACACAAGTATATCCCAAAAATACTCCATGATAATAATAACTACACACAAATCATAACAAAGTAATTCCAATAATTCAAAAGAATAGAAATCCATAACAAAGTTCATAGAATACCTAAACTTTTGCGATTACAAGAATAAGAATTCGTGGATTGTAGCAACCACGCCTCAATCACCTAGATTCACCGTATAACTCCAAATTACCAAAACTATGGATGAGAATTGTTCCTCCTAGCTCTGGATGTTTTTAGTAAGAACTAAGCTTTTGGGCTGAATAATATAGTTGGTATTAGTTTTGATGTAAACTAATACACTTTTGGTTGTGTCACACCTAGTAAACTAGGACTAGGTTCATTATATAGCCAAATATGCTTGCTCAACTGACCAAAAACGTTCCCAACAAGTTAATATCAAGAAATGATCGGCCTCAAATGATTATGGGGAGTTAAGGCAACAATAAATGCAACTTTGAGTAACTGCAGCTCATGCAACCGGATCGGTTGCGATGGCAACCGGATCGGTTGCGATTTGACCATTTGCCCAGCCGGATCCGGTTACGGGTCACGACTGAACGGCTGGGTGTTGTTGATTTGACTTTTTGTTGACCTTCTTGTTATACGTCTCATTCTTCGCTCTCGCTGATGATTTCCAAGGCAAAACTTGATCTTTCCTTGCTGTAGATACTTAGAAATCATTGTAATTCCCAATCATTGAATCCAAAAGCTTCCTTGCTCGACTTCCTTATTCGAGAATCTTCCAAATGTGTATAAAACTTCATTTCTTCATCATTCGTGATACACGGCTACATATACATACAACACGCATCTTTTGCACTTTTGCAATGATTATGAGTAAATATAGCCGATTATCATGCACAAAACCAACAATAACGCTACTAAAAACATGTTCATTTTAGGCGTTATCAAATTCCTACACTTAATCTCTACTAAGCCTCGAGTAGGTCTAACATTTGCAAAGATTGATTTCAATGGTCTTGACACCATGGTTCCAAAAATGTAACAATCATCCCAAAAGAGATAACCATTGGTTTGCTTTTAATATGTGAAAACTTTTAAAAATGAACCAAACACTTTAGATAACATAACTAGAACATCTCACGAATGATTTTAAGAATTCACTCTACACTCATATATTGGTGGGTATATGTAAAATACTCAATGTCTAGTCATGATCAATGCTTTTTACCATAAGCTTTTACAAGTATCAAAACAAAGAAAATAAATTCATCAAAGAGGGCTTTTATTCGGGTTATATCGTTAAGGCTAAGGGTTCATAAATGGTATGGATAAGGCATGGGATGGTTTATGAAATTGGTGTTAAAATAAAATAAAATCAAGTCTAAACCTCCATGTTGCTAGCCATCATACAAACCACAATCCCGTAAATGATTATTTCACCTCTTCAAATATCGATCTCCGCAAATATGTATTAATCAATTTAGCTCATTGGCTAATCAATATCCTTCATATACCTCATTGGCTATAACCACTTCTTTTTCTTTCTTTTTTTTTCAACATAACAAAATTCCCCCACACTTAGTGTAAGCATACACCACAAAAAAAATCGAGAAAGACGTCTCTTTCATCTATGATAGAGAATGGTACACACTATAAATAAAGTGTAGCTTCTTCATAATCATCAAAAACAATCTAACATTCCAAACAACTAGCAACAAACCAATACACATGACAAGGGTTGGCTAAAGTTTAAAAGTGTAAAATATTTTTGTATTTTTCTGGATTTTAACAAATGAAAAGGATGGCTCAGAGGGTGTAACTAAGGGTATCTAGTGGTAAAGATGAGCACTAACAAATGGGTCCATATAAAGGTGGTTAACTAACCGATGTGGCTAGCTAATATATCATTAGATGTAAACGGAAGGCCATTTGGGTTAAATCCTACGATGCCTCTTATCACTTGAACATATTTATATCACTCGAGAGTGATTTTAACCGTAATGCATAACTAGTACAAGTTCTAGAATCGACATAATCACCGGCACACTCATAGCAAATATAAAACAAAAGATGTGTTTTATACAAAAAGAAACCTCACAATTGCGTGGGAAAAAGGCTATAATGCATGCTAGAAAATGCTATCGAATCCAAAATGAATTACTTCCGTAATTTGGTTCAAATCCAAAAAATTTCAAAAACCTCATTTTACCATTGAAATTCCCAAGTTATTTTTTTAATATTTATCAATAATGCGTGAAAACAACTAGACCATCAAGGGCGAATTCCTTCTAATCACTTGCATCCAAAAGTTATCTAAAAATTAAAAATGCGTATCATTTTTCCTATTTTCTTCCCTCCCCTATACTTAAGTTTTGCATTGTCCTCAATGTAATAAAATGAACTTCAAAGTAAAGAAAATGGGAAAAAGAAATAGTTAAAAGATACCACGGGATAGAATATGCAACACGCATATTGGGTCATAAGAAAGTATGTGAGTTATCCAACTCCAAATATTTGACCATCAATAAGCTTCCGACATATCCATCCTGCAAATAAAAATTGCAACACACAATACACAAAACAAAACAAAACAATCCAAATGCAAATGCTACTAAAAACAAGATAAAACCAAGCAAAATATGTTAATCATCCTAAAGAAATAGTTAAAAAGATAGAAATAATATTGTTTAACACATCATAACCATTGTATTTGAAACCACAAATCACGAATGATCCACGATCACTCGTCGTCCTCGCTCATCTCGTCCCCTTCTTCATCATCATACTCATCATCATCATCACTTTCGGTTACATAGTTTTCGTCCACAATCTCCGAACGAACTCTCCTCTTCTTCTTCTTTCCTCCAACTCCTGATGACGATCCTCCAACATCATAACTTGCTCCACCAACCTCAGGTAATCAACCATATGCGGGCACTGGATCAGGAAATGGTGCGTACCCAGGATATGGATACGGATAGGGTCCAGGATAAGAAGTGTATGGGAACGGATATGGTGGAACATTGGGTGGATTGTAGGGTGGTAACTCATAATTGGCTTCTCGAGCCATGTGTTGAAAGATAGGCATTGAATAATCATTGATGTAGTTGTTTCTCAACATCATCGAGTCTCTCCACACATCCCTACATTGAATCTCATCTAAATGTTGGTTCCACTCTCCCCAACCTGAATCAAAACTACTGGACGTACCCGTTTGCACGTTCTCCATTGGTATACTTTCCTGCTGCTGTGGTGGTTGTTGTTGTTGTTGTTAAGGTTCAATCCATAACCCCAAGGTTTTCAATTTCCTATTCAAAGCATTTCCAAAACCTTTTGCACTCCACATCTCACTATACATTGGCTCTCCACACTTAGCCAATTCCTCATCAACATAATACCCAAGATTCTTCGCTAACCTTGTCACAAAATGTCCTCCACAAATGTTGCTATTGCTCTTGATTCCCGGGGCCCTCCTAGACAAATACTCGGCTATCTGCCAAATCGCATTACCGTCCTTAGTTTCCTCCAATAACATCATAACCCATAAGTCCGGTTTCTGACATTTGTCCCTGCTTCCATACCTATTAAACGGCCCAGTCACTATCAATTTGTGAAGTATCCTCATTAATGGACTCCTGATGGTCGCGGCATTCCTCCTAGTGCAAGAAGGATCTCTCACTTGATTCCAATAGGTGGGTACACTAGGAAAATCTTTTTCAAACCTCCGAAGCCTCGAAAAGTGAGCTTTAAATAACCGATAATTAACCTCATGTGGCTCATACAAACCAAGAGCCATGCCAAAAGCCGGCAAAGTGTAAGCATGATCCCTTCCACAAAGCCTAAACCAAACACAAACTTCCTCCATCAAGTTCCGAACATTCACCTTTCTTTCAAAATACATGGTTGAAAAGAACTCCAAACACCATTCTCGATAGACCTCTTCATCGATGCTAAATGCTCTTTCCCATGACAAATCTTGAGCGAATCCCCATCCGTTGGATACACATAAGATGTCGCATCATCACTCCTCTTCTTCAATCAATCACTATCGGAACAAACTCTTGCAACGATAATCAAACATGCTTCTCCCCGGTGAGATCTTTGAACTTTAAGTTGGCATTTGCTTCCGTCTTCAAGCTATACTTGACTTTCTTCCTCTCGTTCCTTTGACAAAACTTTGTAACAATCGGGATCATTGGAACTGGCCTCGAGCTTGAGCTACCTACAACAATTCTCTGTAGAAATCATAAATATAAGACAATATAAGAGTGTTAGAACAAACGGGAAGGTTCAAGGAACCCTCTAAGGTCTACTTCAAAATTTCAAAAATTTTCATCACAGAACCTGGAACCGGATTCAGTTGCAGAGCAACTGAATCGATTACTCTTTGGCCAAACCAGCGGTCGGTTTCATACAAGAACCGGATCGGTTGTACAATCTGCATAAGGCTTTTGCCTTTTAAACCATTACTCACTCAATTTTCTAAGTCCAATCCACTCCTAGGCGCATTCTAACATCCTCAATGATTTCTACATCCTTGAATTACTCTAAATTCGTTTTTCAAACCTCAAATCATCACACATTCATCATCTTAGAACTCAACTTAATAAGACCTATATTCTTTAATCATTAGTTCTAATCAATAATGTGGCATCTATTACTCATAAAAACACATCATCTACCATTAGGAATCACCCATTGCAACTTATCTTGATTCACTAGCATAACCTAATCAAATCCGAAAATTCAATCATCTAATATTCATTCCATGGTGAATCAATCAATACAATTCTTTTTGCAATGCATTCCTATATCAATTACCCACTTAATCCAAAAATATTACAACTTAATTTGAATTATAACAAAAACCCCCAAGTTGGTGTCCTAATATGCAATTCGAATCAAATGCTCTAATTAAACCTCAATTGAGTTAATTGAATGTAGATGCTTACTTGTTTGGGTGCCATGATGTTCTCCTATAACTTAAACAATCTTCAATTAGCTTCTCTTGGACGAATTTTGCAAAACCCAGCTGGAGAATTAGTGTGTGTGTGTGTGTTTTTATGGAAAAGTGAATTTTTGGTATATATACTTGTATGCAACCGGTTCAGTCATGGAAACAAACGTTTCGGTACGCATTTTGCCAAATTTTGCATTTTTTCATGTTACTTAGGCATTTACCTTCCAAGCAACAATTTTTTACTCAAAAATCCTGTTAAAGATTCACACAACATTCATCCATCATTTGGAAATTTCAACAATCATCCAATCTTAAAAACTCAATTCATCATACTTACGAACTAAATCAAAACTTCAACTAAAAATTCATAGTCATAATGCATTAACCAAATAACCTCAATCATAAAAATAAAAATGTAAAACTGAAATGAAAAACAAAAATCCTAAATGCATCAAATCAAAAAGAAATAGTTCATGAAATTCAAGCAAATAATTGCTTGTTTATTATGGTCCCTTTTCTTCTCCTTAGAATTCCTCGAAATACTCTTGTCTTAGGATGTCCTCACTTTGAAATTTTCCGGTCAACTCACGGTATGTTTCAAAAGTTTTGAACTTCCTCATGAATCTTCTTCCGTCCGGACATAGTATATCGAACTTAACATGCCATTCTCCATCTCCAGTTTGTCTCTTGTAAGTGCCCGACCCCTCGGGTCTCCATTCCAAATTCTTAAGTTGCACCGGTAAAGAACCTAAAAAGTCGGTCAACTTCTTGTAGACTAGTATGTTTTTGAATGGGTTATAGAATGCTTCCACCGCTAATGCACGTTCCATTTCGTCCTCTATATAAAAATAAGGCGGAGCTAATGGTCCATACATTGGGTTTCCTTGGATATCACGTCCCACTTCAAAACAAGTCAAATCCTCATTTGCTTCCATCATTTCTAACTCCTCCATAAATTCCAAAGTTGGTCCTCTTGGTCTCGGATAGTATGTTTGCATTGAAATCCCATCATCAATAGTCATTGTGCCTCTTCCCATGTCTATAGTTGCACCACAAGTTCGTAGGAATGGTCTCCCCAATAGTAGTGGTAAACTCTTGTCCACCGGAATATCTAGGACAAGAAAATCGGCAAAGTACGGTTGATAGCCAATTTGCACTCTCACATTCTTCACCTCTCCCATTGCTTTCGCTTAAGTATTATCCGCCATAGTAAGCTTCGAATGATTTGGTTGCGGATTACTTAGACCTAAAGTCATAAACAATGGGTAGGGCATCACATTAACACTTGACCCCGTATCGGCTAAAGCATAAACTGGTGTAGTCCCATTCACTTTTATTAGCAACACAAAATTACCCGGATCCTTCTCCTTCCGTGGCATGCCTCTAAACAAAATTCTATCTCGCTCCTCCTCCGTTAGATTCTTATCTTCCAACCTAGCCCTTGCTAGCATCACCGCATCCAACTTCTTACGGTAAAGCACATAATCTTGAAGTACCTCTATCACCGGTTTCTTCTCATTAAGCTCAAGAAACTTTTTGTTAGGAATTAGAAATTCCATGTATAAAAGAGTCGGTCACCTCAAGTATATGTAATCGTTAGAAAGCTCGTAGTCGTAGTTCTTTTAAGTTAAGTAGTATTTAGTTAAGTAACACCGTGGAGGACGGACGGTCTTTACCCACCTGTATGCCCGATCCACGACCCGATGTGTGGCGATTTATGTAAGACTATAAATACTCTCTACCTCCCAAGGTAGAGTTGGAGCTCATAATAATATCTTTCACTTTCTCTCACTAAGTTCCCTAAACCTCTAACTTTCTCTCTAGAATTCCACTTATTCGCCACCTTGTTGTTATGGTTTGATGTGTATGTGAAAACTAATATCTTACAATTGGTATCAAGAGCCATGGTTAGATCATATCTTGCACATCTTTGGATTTCTAGTGGTTTTAGGTGGTTTTGAGTTTGAAAAAGTTTAGTGGTTTTGCATCATTTGGTTGATTTCTTGTGTTAAAGTTTGGATTTTGTTAGTACTTTTATGTTTAGAATCATCAAAAGTGTGTAGGTTTTCATTTGGTAAGCTTGAATCATCTTGGTTGGGTTGTTTTGGATTGAAAAGAATGTTTATGTGGTTTTCTTGCTAGCGACTTAGCTCACGGATTACTTTCTTCAGTAGCGACTTGCTTTACAAATTTGTAGCGAGTTCTGAGTTTCGAGACCTAGCGACTTAGATCTAGTGAGTTACAAGACAAGTAGTGGACTCTCCACTACGGGTAGCGACTTAGTAGTAGTGACTTGGTCCGTAGCGAGTTGCTCTTTAGCGACTTGTATCTTTAGCGACTTGAGTAGCAATTGTTGCCAAAATTTTGCTAGCGACTTGAGGCTTAGCGAGTTACTACTTAGCGACTTGCATTTGTCTAGCGACTTGGGACCTGTAGCGACTTAGTGGTGTAGCGAATTAAGTGTTAGCGACTTGGTCTTGTATCTTCTAGCGACTTGGGTGATTGTTTACGGTTTTCTCTTGATTTAGTAAAATCCGTGAAAGAATCTATTTCTCGCTTTAATCATAGAGTTATAAAATCCCGTATTTTACGTTAACATGTCTACCAACGTTCCTACTATCATCTCCACGGTTGCGAGAGGATGTTCAAGCGGATGGGTCGGATACTCGTCCACCCATGCTTGACAGAGCCGACTACGATTCTTGGGCTCAACGAATCGTTGTCTCGCCTTGGAAAGGAAAATGGTGTCAACATTCTCAAATCCATTGATGAAGGACCATATCGTGTTGAGACGACTAGAGACATACTTGATACTAATGAAGATGGTACTCTGTTTACGGAATGGACGGACCTAAAATGTATGATGAGCTTGATGATAAGGATAAAAGAGATTCGATGAGATATCGGGGCTTCAAACATTGTTCTTCAAGGTCTTCCTAAAGACATCTACAAGTCGATCAATCATAACAACGATGCAAAGGCGGTTGGGATAATGTTAAGATGCTTCTCTCGGGTTCGAAATTAACTATGGAAGGCAGAGAATCCCAACTCTATGACTAATTTGAGCACTTCAAGATGAAACCAGATGAGAATGTCTATGAGTACTATGTGAGATTTCATAAGCTAGTGAATGACATGAGGAACATCGAATGACTATGCCTAACATTCACTAAACTCAAAATTTGTGAACAACATGAATCCCGAATGGCACAAGTTTGTCACCATTGTGAAGCTCACTAAAGGATTGAAGAATACAAACTATGAGCAACTCTATGCCTTCCTCCTTGAATGAGAGAAATGCTATGTTTGAAAAATTGATTCTCAATCGGTTCAAAACCAACCGAGGAGAGACAAGCTAGTCTAATGACTCAACGACTTTCTACTCAAACATCGGAATCACAACCAAAGCATCACAAGTCATACCCTTGGGTAATGGTAATCACAAACTCATTCCCGATCCTATGTTCAAACAAGGCGATCTTTGATGCACACGTGGGTAACTTCATTAATCAACTAGCTCTTCTCATTAGTCAAAACATGAATTCTCTCCCACAAACCAACAACGACCTCGAAGCGACATCTAACCCACACAATCAAGCCCTTTGTTAAAGATGGAAGGATCGTGGTGCAACCGATTCGGAAAGACAGTATGATCGGGGAAGAGGTGGGTGGGAGAGGTTATGTTGGCAACCGAATCGAGGAAGGAATGGTAACCAAGGTCAAGCTAAGCCAATCAAATGTTATAAGCGTGGTGGTGAGGACACATTGCAAGGCGCACATCTCCAAAGCGTCCATGAATCGATTACTTGAGAGATAAGATCTGCCGCACAAGCTCGGGATAATGGTGCCTTTGGATGAAGAGGAATTGTTGTTTCTTCTTGAGGCAATGCCAAGACCTATGATGCGAGATGTGGATGAGCGACCTATTCGGAGATAGGTCACAATCATCGAATGCCTTTCAAGTCACCGATCGTGATGCATACGACTACGATGTAGATGATGGACCCTCGCACACACAATTTTTATGGCTAGCATTTCTCCAATGGTTTCTCCCAAGGTCTCTTCTTCACCACAAGTGGCCCATCCAAGGACAAACTCATCTCGGAGGTATTAAAACTATACAATGATCTTGATGTGCAATGATGCATGACAAAGTACAATCAAGCGAAACTATTGAATCAAATGTTGAAAATATAGGTAATAACAATATTGTCCCATACGATCAATACGTGAAACAAAGTGAAAGTGAAGTTGTACCAAGTGATGCATCTTCAAGTCAACAATGACTATGTCTTTGATGAATACACCGCATGTGCTCCCGATGATTCCGTAATTTCGAACTAAATGCCTATAAGGAACGTGTTGCTATTTATGAACAACGTGCAAAATTTGAGTTGACCACTCGTGAGCGGAAATGGATGACCAAGTGCGTCTGATCATTAGAAAAGTAATTTTAGAAGAAGTATTGAAACAAGAATTAAATTCCTTGCAAGAAAAAACTTTCTAAAACAATTAAGCAAAACAAGAACTTCAAGAAAATGTGAAAATGCTTAAGCAAGAATTTAATGCAAAGGAATCAAAACTCTTGAGAGACTTTTCTAATCGAAAACTTTGAAAACAAACTTGAAAACAAGTTGTACATACAAGGAAACACCATTTAGGCTGCTCACATGGTCACTAAACATCGAGTCTTAAGCGATAAGCATAGCATTCCCTTGTTGAGGAACCAAATCCAGAGGTAATTAAAAGGCTAGAAATGCTCATAATGTGCTTTATGATGGTAATGAAATCCTTAAGCCTAGGCGAAACCTAGTTGCGTTGAGTGCACCGAGGAAGATAAGAAATCAAATGAAATCACTAGGAAAAGATGAATAAGAAACAAAATGATCCTAAATGCAAAGAGAAAAAATAATTATCACTCCTCATGAATACAAGAAGGAAAACTGGATTTCCTTGAACAAGTTTAAGCCTCGAGACTTTCTTGACTCCGAGCAAGTCTTCGGAAAAAGGATTTAGATAAGCGAGAAAGCGGAAAATATTGTTGAAACAAACCCTCCCTTTGGAAAATGCCTAGAGCGTGTGTATCCTCCTAATACACCAATGCATCTTGTACCTAGAACAATTGCCACTAAAAGCAAGACATTAATTAGCCAATACGTTATATTTCAACTATTTGTTGATTTTGAGAAAACTTGCAAGAAAAGGATCACACCCATTGGTATAAGCGAAGGAGAAAGGGTTTTGAACAAATGAAAGAATGTTATTTAACCGAGGTCATGCCTTTCTTTAAACTTCGAAAGATCACTTTGAGAGTCTTAAAAAGGGGGTAGAAACTGATATCAAGGGAATGGAAAAGGAATTTGATGCAATGGTAGTTGAAGTTAGTGATTATGAGCGTGCATTAAAATATAATGAGATTGAGAGGAAGAACTTGCATACCTTAAATGAGACTCTTATTACTGAATGTATTGCTCAAGATATTTTTTTTCACTGCTTCAAATTGCTCTATTAATGTTTCCCAATTTCATGAACTATCTCTTGCCCTGAAAGTCTCTCATGATCGTGTCATTGAGCTTGAAAAAACTAATTCTAAACTAAGCGAGAAAATTGAGTGGATGATCACGACAATTTGGTTAAACATTTTCTAAACTAGAAGTTGAGCATTTTAATTTACAACTCAAATATCAACATCTTAAAGAAAATGTCAAAACTTCAAATATCAAGACATCATCGGATGCTCCGAGTTTGATGCGTTTTCAAATTAACAAGCGTGATGAGCATTCAAGCTCGGTGCAACACGATCGAAAGTTGAAAGCCCAAATCTCTCAATTAAAGGGTCAAACGAACAATATGACAGCTCCCAAATGCCTCCTCCTTTAGATTCTCGAATTCTCAAACGTTTCATCTTCAAAACCTAGTAAATGCTTTACAAAAGGAAAACAAAAGTTTTCTAGAAGAAAATGAAAAGGTTAAACGTCATTTCAATGAGTTATTTGAATCAATTAAAGTCACTCGTAACAAAAACAACGAACAAATAGCTTCATTGCAAAAGGAAATTGAGAATCGAAGAGTCAAGTAAAAGGAAAATGCCAATGACCAATGGGAGAATGGTGGATCAAAGGTTCACTCTTGTAATAAATATGCTTTGTGCGTGACTTATGTCCTCCTCATCTAAGGAACAACAAACTTGCTATTCAAACATACTTCTCATCCCTTAAGGATTGCCTAGAATGTCTGCGTGAGATTGTTGAAGAGGATAAGTTAGAGAAACCTCATGATAATGCAATTGGACATGCATGCTTATATGCCAAACGATCTCAAGAAATCTTAGAATGCTTGATCACAATATGCCCAAAGTCATTAGGTGAGAGAGTTAATCCTTTGATTCCATGCTCGATGCCTAATGCCAAGTATGATATGCACTCGATTCCCAATGTTTTGAATGTGAACCGTAGTGTGCCTTTAAGGGGTTCAGATTCTAGATTTGTAAATGCTAAGAAAGATAACTCAAGTGTGCCTTCTAGGAGTACAAATCTCAGTACCTCTAGTTTTAAGAATGTGAACCGAGTGCACATGCATGTAGTTCGGATCCCAAGACATCTAAGCAGTGATGCAAAGAGTAGTTAAACCAACTAATGTTCCCATTCCTCTACAGAGTAATCGGTGACATTAAAGGGAGCGGTCAAAGTCTCAAGACAATACAAGGAATGATAGGACCTCGCAAGCTAAGAATGTGCCTTTGGAAAAGAGTAGAAGAACAATCTAGGAACTTTAAGCTTGAATCGAATAAAGCGAATCGTGTTGATTCTAGTATTAGCCATAGCGCATCTTGTAATTAATTCAATTCGATACTATTTGCAAACCTTGTCGATGTCCGCTTGAATTACATTTCTAATCATGAATTTGGTATTAATGTTACGCCTAATGATGTTAATTGTCCGATTAATATTGTTAATGCTAAAATTCATGCTAAGAAGGCTAAAAGGCAAAACGAAAGAAAGTTAGAAAACAAAGAGAAACCCGGGAAGAACATTCAAGAAATAGGCTTTTATTGGATACCATTGGTCATAAGACTAATCGATAATGCCCACTAGAAAATGGATGCCTCTTGGTAGAACTATTCCTTAAGAAGTGATCACACCGTGAGCAGGGCTAATGAGACACTAGTATTGCATCTAGTCACAATGATTTCATTGCCTCACTTTCTCGATATGAATGCTTCTATTTCGAAGTGGGTGTTCCAACTTTGCTACTAACCAAATGGAACCCATTCTTGCATGGGGATCCCAATTATCCGATTATCCATTCTTGTCGTGTTCAACTGCGGATCGTTCAAATCGTTACGTGGTACCGGACTCAGTTGTTCCAAGCATATATTTGGAGACCGGTCGCGCTCATGAACTTCGTGAGCAAATTCATCGGGACGATTAGATTCGGTAATGATCATTTCGGTGCTATTTTGGGTTATGGAGATTACGTTGTTGGTGATAGTGTCATCTCTAGAGTATACTATGTGGAAGGTCCGGGTCATAATCATTCTCTGTTGGTCAATTTCGTGATTACGATCTAGAAGTAGCCTTGAAAACATACCGCTTTGTTCGAGATCTTAATGGTAAGGAAATGTTAAAAGGAACTCGTGGCTCAAATCTTTACACCATCTCTATCGATGACATGATGAGGTCTTCTCCAATCTGCTTGTTATCAAAGGCTTCAAAAACAAAGTCATGGTTATGGCATCGTCGTCTCAATCACTTGAACTTCGGCACCATCAATGATCTTTCCAGAAAGGACTTAGTTGTAGGTTTACCTAGAGTAAAGTATGAAAAGGATCATCTTTGTTCAACATGCCAATTGGGTAAAAGCAAGAAGTATGCCCATAAACCCAAACCTACTAACTCATCACGAAGTTCTTCATATGATTCATATGGATTTATGTGGACCAATGAGAGTGCGAGAATATCTATGGGAAGAAATATGTGTTAGTTGTGGTTGATGATTACTCTAGATTCACAGGTCAAGTTCTTAAGGACAAAGGATGAAACTCGATATCATAATCAAACTCATCAAACAATTGCAGTTCGACTTAACAAAACCGCCGTAATTATCGATGCACAATGGAACCGAGTTTGTCAACAAACAACTTAGTGAATTCTATGAAAGCGTTGGAATCGACCATCAAAGAAGTGTTCCACGAACCCCTCAACGAGCGGTGTAGTTGAAAGACGAAATCGTACTCTTGTTGAAGCCGCTAGAACAATGCTTATCTACTCAAAGGTTCCAATGTTTCTCCGGGTCAAGCAATTGGCACCGCATGCTACACACAAAATCGTTCCACGATTCACATTGTTCATGGAAAACTCCATATGAACTTGTCCACAACAGAAAACCTAATCTATCTTTCCTTCGTGTATTTGGTGCATTGTGTTATCCAACTAATGAGGGTCAAGACTTAGGCAAACTTAGGGCTAAAGGCGACATTGGAGTATTTGTAGGATATGCACCAAACAAAAAGGGATACCGAATCTACAACAAAAGAACCCGAAATATCATGGAAACAATTCACGTTACGTTTGATGAGTGACCGGTCAAATGGCTCCTGGACACTCCACTCGGGACCCGCACTTCAAAATAGTCCCATTGGTTCATCCCTTGTTCCAAACTCTTCTCAAGAAACTCCATATGTACCTCCATCGAAGATGATTTAAAGAAGCTGTTTGATCCTATGTTTGATGAACTGTATGATTCAATTACTAATGAGGTGTTGATCCCTACAACAGAGGATGCTCATATTCCGATGAATGAAGTCAATCCTCGGTCTCAATATCTCTAAGTCAAGAAGCACTGCTGCGATCCTTGATCCATCAACAAATCATCACTCTTCAAATGTACATCATGGAAATGTTTCGCATCAATGATGAAGTTAATCCCTTTGCTACTCTCGAAGATGCTCCATTTGAAAACATATTTGCTACTCCCGAATCATCATCGAACCATCGTCTTCGTGAGACATCGAATCACTACCTCGGTTCCTCAACAACCGCCACATGAACACCTCGGAAAATGGACTCACGATCATCCATTAGACAAAATCATTGGAAATCCCTCTCGTCTGTATCAACCGGAAACAACTTGCAACCGATGCCTTATGGTGCTTCTTCAACTCCGTACTATCTAAAATCGAACCAAAAGATGTTAAAACCGCCATGAATGAAGATAGTCGGTTCAATGCCATGCAAGATGAAATTCATGAGTTTGATCGACTTGATGTATGGGAGTTAGTACCGCCAGACGTGCTATGATTATTGCTCTTAAATGGATCTTCAAAGTGAAACTTGATGAGCATGGTGATGTGTTGAAGAACAAGGCTCGATTAGTTGCTAAAGGATATCGTCAAGAGGAGGTATAGACTTTAAAGAATCTTTTGCTCCGGTTGCTCGAATCGAGGCAATCGGAATCTTTCGGCTAATGATGCTAGTAAGAACATGGTAGTCTATCGATGGATGTAAAGACGGCATTTACGAACGGAGATCTTAAAGAAGTCGTCTCGTCACCAACCTGAAGGATTTGTGAATCAAGAGCATCCTACTCACGTTTATCGTTTGAAGAAGGCTCTTTACGGTTTAAAGCAAGCTCCAAGGGCATGGTATGATACATCGTCAAAGTTTCTTCTATCAACCGGATTCAAACAAAGGAGCGATTGATCCTACTTTGTTCACCAAGAAGTCGCAAACATTTAATTCATGTTCAAATTTATGTTGATGATATTATTTTGCCTCGATGACCCAATGGAATGTGATCGTTTTAGAATGAAATGAGTTCAAAATTTCAAATGTCAATGATGGGACAAATGTCATTTTCTTGGGACTACAAATTTCACAAAGTCCCGGAGGCATTTTCATAAATCAATCTAAATATGCAACTGAAATCTTAAAGAAATTTGGATTTGATTCAAGTGACCTGTTGACACCCCATGATTGACCGAACCAAACTAGATGAGGACCTCTCGGGGATCATGATTGACCAAACGAAATATCGTAGTATGATTGGATCACGATGTATCTCACGCTAGTAGACCGAGACATCTTGTTCATTGTTTGCATGTGTGCTAGATACCGTGCTAAGCCTACTAAAAGCACCTTGAAGCGATTAAACGGGTCTTCGGTATCTCCAAAGAACCATCAATATGGGTCTTTGGCACCAAGGACACCGGTATGTCACTAACGGCCTATGCGGATGCCGATCATGAAGGTTGTCAAGATACACGTCAAATACGCCCTGGAGGTGCTCGGTTTTGGGTGATAAGCTTGTGAGTGGTCTTCAAAGAAGCAAATGAGTACTTCTATTTCTCTACAGAGGCTGAATACATAGCCATGTCTTCATGTTGTGCTCAAATCTTATGGATGAGATCTCAATTATCGACTATGGCTTTGTATTCAACAAAATCCTCCGCATCTTGTGATAATAAAAGTGCTATTGCTCTCTCATGCAACAATGTTCAACACTCAAGAGCAAAGCACATCGACATTCGACATCATTTCATCAGGGAACAAGTGGAAAAAGGTGTGGTGGAACTCTATTTTGTAAGGTCTGAATATCAGTTAGCCGACATCTTCACCAAAGCTCTTCCAAGAGAACGGTTTGAGTTCATTCTTCCACGACTTGGCTTGAAAAGCCTTCAACCAGAAACACTCAAACGCCTTCAGGAGGAAGACGAGGAGTAATAGGTTTCATTCATCTATCTCTTGTAAATATTTATTCGAAAAACAAAATAGAAAATTATAAAACTTTCAAAATCCATAAAAATCGAAAAATTGAAAAATCTTCAAAATAAAAAAAATAAATATATATATATATATATATATATATATATATATATATATATATATATATATATTGTCAATTTGTCATGTTTTCTCGGTTCGATAATATCACACGGACTTTGTGATGTCATTCAAAGAATATATATATATACTTATAGATATTATATATATATATATATAAAAAATATATATAAATAATAATAATAATAATTTGGGAGAAAGAAAAACAATGGTTTATTGTCATTTCAGCAATAACCGCTTTTAAAAGAAAGAACGAGCCATGTTTTACCATGTTTTCAAATTCCATGCTCGATTCTATAAACATTTATCTCATTGAAAACCAAATGCTTTGAAAAATAACTCGGTCTCTATTTTTGATAATCATCGGGACTTATTTGTCAAAATCTCTATCTCTCAATCAACAACCTATGTCATTGATTGAGGGGAGAATGATTTCAATTAAATTAAAAGTTATTTGGCATTAAATTGTTTTCAAAAGATATACATGCATGTTTTATCAATGGAGTTTAAAGTCTTTAAATCCGATCATTATCGGTTAAAACACTTTCATAATCAAGTCACAATTCCCTTAAAAGCTTTCAAAATCAATTTAAATCAATAAGAGATCACAAATCTCAAATGATTTGATAATTGTGATCGGGGAGAATGTGTGATTTAAATTGGATTTAAAGCGATAATTAGGTAAATGGTTTTATAAGGATGTACATGCTATCACGCCCACATGTGACAAACGATTTCAAATTTTCCATGCACATGTTGAGGGGAGCATCTATCTTAAAACCTATGATTTGAAATGTGATCAACTTATCTCAATGTGCAAGTTCCCTCTAGTATGTGCAAAACTCTTTTCAAACCTCGAGGCACATATTGAGGGGAACAAATTTATGGAAACCTCATCCTTCCGGAAATACTATATCTACTTGATTTGATGTGGGAAGTGATGTTGATATCTTTAGAAAATGGTAATCAAAGAAGTTAATTCTTTCTCTTGCCTCCGTGTGCAAAACATTTTCAAATACTTGATGCACATGTTGAGGGGAGTTCTCGTTCTAAAATATCAAAAACAATTCGGTACAAAATGCTTTGATAAAATATCACAAGTATCCGAATTGTTTGTCAAATGGTTTTCAATTGGTTCCAATGGCGATGAACAATACCAAATAGACCGACCAACTCTACTTTATATGCGGTGATATAAGGATGATAAGGTTAGGTATGTGGTCCCATGATCCGCCGAGCCGGAGGGATCTACCGAGGACAATCCACTAGTTAGTGTAGAAGTCCTTAGGTATGATGATAAAAGGAGAAATATGAGATATGGGAAGAGTGCGGACTAAGGCGAGCTAGTCTTGGAATAAACCCAACAAGGTTCTAGCTATGAAGTCTCGGTAAGCATGAAGGGTTGAAGAATTAAAAGAATTGAATGAGGAAAGGGTGAAAACAAATAGCCTCCATTTATTCAACCTTAGGCGTAAACCGGTTCAATTCATATGCTCTTGATGGTAACATCGGTATTGAAGACAAGACGTCATGGACCCGGTGGACGACCGCACTTCAACTTTCCAAACCACTCAAGTTCCTCTTAAAAGGACTTGTTTCATTCTCACGGGAACCGACATTATCTATCGACTTTCTCTTAGAGATGGTTGATATTGAAGAAGGAGACCCTCTCCTAGTCTCCAAAGAGGATCCAAATATGCACAAATTGAGTCTAGAGCCACGAGATCATCAATAAATCTCATTAGGACACTTTCAATGAAGACTCTCTGTTTCACATAATGTGGAAAGAGATTATATCTTGAGTCCTACGCATTATCCTTGTGGTATTGCCGGAACATCCGAGTAATGTGTTTACATATTCACAATGAAGATGGAAAGCCTTCGAGCCAACATCAAACAAGCTCTCGGTAGGTGGCATGTGAGATCTATTATATAGATCAACCATGTGACAACCGAATGAAATCAATGGGGCGATTCAATCTCTTGAATCAATCCTTGTTCGAGTTATGGATTGACGGATACCTTTGAAAACCGGTCTTTGTGCTTAACAACTCTTTTCTTTAGCACATCGACCGTGTACTCATTTTCAAACCAAAAGGTGTTTTATGATTGATAATTGATTTTCAATAAAACCTTCGTTGTATTGCAAAAACAATTTCTATTGAGCAATACACGATTGTTTTTTTCAAATCTCTTTTCATCAATCGGTGGACTTAAAATTATTTGGTTCACTCACTCCGTGTTGTCTTCTTTGAGATGTTCCGGTTTGAGAACAGCCTAGAGCATTGTGAAACCTGTCAAGGAAATTCTTGAATTATACCGATCACAGCAAGTACATGTCTTGATCAACGGGAACCGTGGGCGTGTACCTCAATTCAACGAAGTGATCAAAGACACTTTCGTGCGATTTATTGCTAGCTGTTGTATGCGGTACACCCGACATTTGCGGTGATCGAATGAAGCGGTCAATCCATAGCCGCATGCTCACTTAACACATTCATCTCGAAGAAATCATGATTAGTGCATCAATGACTCGATATTTTCACTCCAAGCTTACGCACTGCTCACGCCAATATCATGATTCAACAAAGCTTCCGCTACTTTGATGAGAAGATATCATGATCCGAATGTGAGCATGTCGGTCCTAAAGTCACAACATCACATAATACCAACACCACAAAGGAAGTCTCGAGATTGTTGATGGTGATGATCTCAAAAGATGGCTCAAATTTATTATCACGTGGATCAATAAAGACCTCCACTTGGAGTAACCAAACATGCAATGTGAAGAATCAATGACTACTAGCTTAGGAGCAAAGGACTACATCAAGAATGCAAGATCATTTGTTAATGTATTATCTAGTTGTATTCAATGTAATTTTGGTACATGATTGAGGTGACCTCCCTTAGGGGGAGATTGTTAGGAATTAGAAATTCCATGTATAAAAGAGTCGGTCACCTCAAGTATATGTAATCGTTAGAAAGCTCATAGTCGTAGTTCTTTTAAGTTAAGTAGTATTTAGTTAAGTAACACCATGGAGGACGGACGAGTCTTTACCCACTGTATGCCTGATCCACAGCCCGATGTGTGACGATTTATGTAAGACTATAAATACTCTCTACCTCCCAAGGTAGAGAGTTGGAGCTCATAATAATATCTTTCACTTTCTCTCACTAAGTTCCCTAAACCTCTAACTTTCTCTCTCTAGAATTCCACTTATTCGCCACCTTGTTGTTATGGTTTGATGTGTATGTGAAAACTAATATCTTACACTTTTGTTCTAGGTTTTCTAAAATAGATTCTTTTTGTTTTTCGGTTAAAGGTTTGAAAGTATTTGTAGTGGTAGGTGATGATGGTGTGTAATCATTTTTGTTGGTGGTTGTGGTTGGGGTTAGTTAGTTTGATGAAGTTTTCTTCCGGTTTGCTTTCCCCATTTTAACTACTTCCACATCTTTCTCTTCCATGTTTGCACAAACTTCCACTAGCATCTCGTTCACTCCTTTTCCTTCTTCCAAATCAGTTATATTAATCCTCATTTCTCCCATTGCAAAATCAACTTGACACTTGGTCGTGACAAGAAAGTCACGACCAAAACATACATTAGGTTAATCCGCATTTCCTTCTTCTAACACAACAAAATCCATTTCAAAAATGTGTCCATGAATATTGACCTTAAGATTTTTAACCATCCTTCTTCCATATGCTTCATAGTCCAAACGTACATGACCAATTTTGTCAAGAACCTTCTCCAAAATGTAGTTTTCTCCATAAGCCATATTAAGTTGCGCGTCCTAAGCACTTACTCCTTCTACACTACAAGGCGTACCAAACCTCATTAGTGGCGAATCATACATTGTTAAAGGTGCTTGTGTGAATACTACAACTCTTCCCTTCTTGGGAAATTGAACCTTGTTTTCACCCGTTTCCTCCATATTAACCGTATCAATCTCCAAATCTTTCTTATTCTCTTCCAAGATACCTCCAATCTTTTCCAGTGAACTTCCGGTATCCTTGAACATTTCATCCAAAGTACGAAGGTATTCTGAGATTCCGCTCAAACTATCCATACTAACTAGCTAAACTTGACAAAACAAACAAAACAAAATCCGAATTATTATCGTTAGAGTTAGTAAAAACAAGAACAAACTATAGAAACATATACTAAGCAAGCTAAGATACTTAACAAAACTAAAAACATAAGTTAAAACTCAAAATCTAAAAATGATAAAAACAATTTACCGAGAGCTCCAACCGGATCGGTTGGTGGTAATTACTAGACCAAATGATCTAACCGGATCCGGTTGCGGGTTACAACCGATCGGTTGGATCGACACAATTTTTTTTTTATATATATTAAAACTGAATATTAATTGAAATTAAGAAAATCATTAAGTGTACTAAACTCTAAATTAATTAAGACTCTACATAACCCAATAATTAATAACTTAATAATTAAACCATTAAACTAAAAACTATATTAACTACCAATTAAAATCTACCATAAAGATAATTAAACCATATAACTAAAAAAATTACTATATAATCATTAATATTAAAACTAGAATTAATCTAAAACTAATTAACTAATAATAACAAATATAAAGAAAATATAAATAAATTTAAGAAATCATTAAACTACAAGACATAATCGGTAAATAAAATCTAAAACGACAAGAATTACTCTAGGAACTATAACACAAATCACTAAGTAAACTAGAACCATGAAATCAAAAATAAAAATTCACTCCGTAGCTCTAACCGGATTCGGTTGCAGAGCAACCGAATCGGTTAGTTTTTAACCAAAACTTTTTTTTTTTTTTTACTTTTCACCAAATTCAATTCCAATACTACCAATTTTACAGAAAATCAAAGAAAATCCCCGGCAGCGGCGCCAAAAACTTGATGTGTTACGTGTAGTGCAAGTTTTAAAAATTTATAAACACGATTTAACCGTCTAATTCTATTAACACATACGAGCAAGTATACTCGTCCGTGATAGCAAAGTTTGGTAAGTCGAGATCGTCCCAAGGGATTTTGTGTTTGAAACTGTTTTGTATGAAAAGATTCCAACAAGAAAGCTTGTCAAGACTTACTCAAATAGTGATGTTTATAGTGAAATTCAATAATAAGAAATATATATACTTGTGTGTAGTCTATAGTCAATCATAAATAGTGTTCATGAAGGTTTGGTGTAAACTCTTGATGTGATGCACAAATCATAAGCAAATGATCCCCCAACCATGGTATATGTTTGTAAAAATCATTCTAAGAACAAAAACATATAGGTAATCATTTCGGTCCTTATCCTAATGATTATCCTTTAGAAATTCCATTTGTTTGCAACATGTTCTTATTAAACTTGTTCTTACGAATCTTTCGACCCTTTCGTGATGAAAATGTTCCTAGTCTTGTTTTAATAAGCAAACATGGTGGTTTTCAATCACCATATCCCCATACTAGTTTGTCACTCAACTTTTGGAATAAAACACAAGAGAAATCCTTTCGGTCCTTTTTCTTAAAACATGTTTTATCAACAAATCAAACCAAGACTAGTATTTTTCCAACAAACTTATTTAAACAAGATCATATATATACATGCATCACATATGAGAAAACTAATATGATTAACTACATCCCAACACACAAGTATATCTCAAAACTACACCATGATAATAATAACTAAACACAAATCATAACAAAGTAATTCCAATAATTCAAAAGAATAGAAATCCATAACAAAGTTCATAGAATACCTAAACTTTTGCCATTACAAGAATTAGAATTCGTGGATTGTAGCAACCACGCGCCTCCAATCACCTAGATTCACCGTATAACTCCAAATTACCAAAACTATGGATGAGAATTGTTCCTCCTAGCTCACGGACGTTTTCAAGAAGAACTAAGCTTTTGGGCTGAATAATATGGTTGGTATTAGTTTTGATGTAAACTAATACACTTTTGGTTGTGTCACACCTAGTAAACTAGGACTAGGTTCATTATATAGCCAAATATGCTTGCTCAACTGACCAAAAACGTTCCCAACGAGTTAATATCAAGAAATGATCGGCCTCCAATGATTATGGGGATTTAAGGAAACAATAAATGCAACTTTGTGTAACTGCAGCTCATGCAACCGGATCGGTTACGATGGCAACCGGATCGGTTGCGATTTGACCATTTGCCCAGCCGGATCCGGTTACGGGTCACGACCGAACGGCTGGGTGTTGTTGATTTGACTTTTTGTTGACCTTCTTGTTATACGTCTCATTCTTCGCTCTCGCTGATGATTTCCAAGGCAAAACTTGATCTTTCCTTGTTGTAGATACTTAGAAATCATTGTAATTCCCAATCATTGAATCCAAAAGCTTCCTTGCTCGACTTCCTTCTTCGAGAATCTGCCAAATGTGCATAAAAACTTCATTTCTTCATCATTAATGATACCTGGCTACATATACATACACAATACGCATCTTTTGCACTTTTGCAATAGTTATGAGTAAATATAGCCGATTATCAAGCACAAAACCAACAATAACGCTACTAAAAACATGTTTATTTTAGGCGTTATTAGTACCTCATCAAACACAAGGAATCAGGCTATTGTTAACAATGGTCGTGTTGAAGTTCAGAATCGTGGTAATGTTCGTCAGATGGGCGGTGGTCAAGGGTTTAATCCAATGGGAAGGAATAACATGGGTGCACCACAACAACAAAAGGGCTCAAGTGGTTGAACAGGGTAATGCTCAGAATGGGGTTAATGGTCTTCATTATTATAACTGTAATGAGAAGGGTCATCTAGCTAATGCATGCCCAAAGCCGAGGATAAGAGGCAGCGCTTATCACAAATAGGCTTTACTCTTGGCTCTTAAGGATGAAGCTGGTGGAACTCTTACAAACAAGGAATAGAGCTTCTTGGCAAATGCAGATTCTGATGATGATATGGAGGACTTGCAGGCTAATGCAGCAGTTATGTTGATGGAAAACATGCACGAACTCCACATGAGTGATACAGGCCCAATGTATGACATCGACGGCTTGTCTCGGTACCGGATCAAACTATACTCATTCTCGATCGATATCTCCGCCAACATCGCATCCGACAAGGATCGAGTGTTCAACATGAGTCGTCTACATCTCATTCCGATGATAATCAAATAGATCCCGTAGTTATATTTGACGATCAAGATGACCTTATGGTTACCATTGATAATCAAGTTGACTCTGTGGTTATACTTGAGGATCTGACTAATGATCATGTTGAGACTCACGTTGAACAACCTGAAATTTCGTCTAATCTAGATATTGAGCTCATGACCTTACTTAAAGACCAAGAATCTCAACTGGAAATATGCAAAGACATCAATAAGAAATTAAAATATAAAAATGCACTGCTGACTAAGGACAATGAATGCTTAAAATTTCAACTCAACATTTTTCAAAAACAAGAAAAACGTGAAAAAGGTTTTGAAGTCGCTTTTGCTAAATCTTACCAAAACAAAAAATCATTGGAACAACAGATCGTGATCTAGTTGCATCTAAGAATGCTTTGTTATCTCAAATAGAATAAGCGCAATATGATCATAAACAACAACTTAACGCTCTCACTTTGGAAACTCAAAAGCCAAGTCCGAGTTGTTAACTTGTCAAAACAGTTACGTGAGTACAAAAGCATTCAAAGAAATGAATAGATGACTATCTCGAAGAAATTGTCGACTTACAAAACAAAATCAAAGAGTTTCGAAATATTGTTTATAAACATGGTGAGTCAATCACAACTATTCAAAAGTTTACTTTTAAACCAAATCCAAATGGATATGGACCGAATCTTGCTGATTACAAACCTAAGTTTTCAAATAGAGCATTCAAACCAAATCCTCAAGTTTACAGTGTAGAACACAGAATTGATGATTCCATTATGAGTGTTGTTGAATATAATCGCATGGAAGAATTAGATGCAGAAGACGAGAGTCGGTCAAAATTAGAAAATGTTGTTTATAACAAACCATTTAACTATTCAAAAGCCGTTACTTTCGTCACACAGTGATTTTACTAACACACCTTGGGTTATCATACCTACTCGAGTCTTCTAATGAGGGTCCCCTTCCAATCTCGCACAAATTAATGGTCCTTTACCTTCAATCAGTGAAATAAAGCCATTAGCCGAACAATGTAAAGTTATAAAATATTTTGACATAATCTTATCGGACATCAAACTTTTGGAACGTGAAATTGAAATCAATTCTGAAATAAAAGTTGAACATTTTCAATCGCCTCAAGCGCGAGCTCAAAGAGATATTTTTCAAAAAAGAATTTTACCTCATGTCCGAAATTTGAAAAATTGTGCAATATATTGGGAAAGCGATTTTCACAAGGAACTTGGACTTATGAAAAGAGTTTTCGAGCAAATAGAAACATCAATTTCAAACACAAAACGTAAAAAGAAAATGTTAAGAAAAGATGTTGATCGACTCTTAGAAGATGTTATCTGTGCTGATATCCATAATGTTGTGTTATTACACTCTGTTGCATATGCATTTGATTATATCTCTGCTGATTCGTTGATTCCGTTGAGAATGTTGAGAATCACGATCTTGTGTCACAAATCAAGTCTTTAAAAGTTGAAAATGAGCGTTTGTTAAACGAGCTTTCAAATGCAAAACGTCGTCTTCAATGGTGTCAAAAAGATTGTCATAATTAAGAACTCGCTTTGCAAAACAAAATCAACCAGTTGCATACACAAACTCTTAATCCTAAAATTGAGCAACTGGATGATGAAAACGTGTCTCTGAAGTGTCAAATTTCAAAATATGAACAAGAAATTTCAAAAGTTAAAAAGGAATATGGTGTCATATTTAATTTACTCAAAAAGACTCGTGCTCAAGCGTCAAAATATATTGATGATCATCTTGCATATACCAAAGATGTTTTACGACAAAATGGAAATACTCGTTCTGAAAATCAAGATTTGTTACATACTATCCATGATCTAAAAGCAGAGTTGGTGAAACTTAAGCATGATAGGAATAGTAACACAATAGTAACTACACCTAAACAGATTCAAAATGACTCTAGAACATCTAATGACAAACCACAAGAAACTAATGTGCTTCCATCTACTAAAACATGAATAGTTGCCTCTTTTCCCAACGCCTGCACTTCAAAGCCTAGGAGCAATACAAGGAAGAATAGGAAGTTGCGACGTAAGAAAAGAACAATAAAGATCTCTGAAGTAGAAAAACACCTTAGGACTTTGAATAAGACTCAAGTTGCACCCACTTTAGATATTGCGTCTGACAAATGTAATGGAAAAAGTGTTGTAACAAATGTTGAACCTTTAAGTACTTTAAATGTTACGTTTGAAGCTTCTTGTGTTGGTTTTCGTAAAAATATGTT
Organism: Chrysanthemum lavandulifolium; assembly: GCA_022545495.1. Lineage (NCBI taxonomy): Eukaryota > Viridiplantae > Streptophyta > Magnoliopsida > Asterales > Asteraceae > Chrysanthemum > Chrysanthemum lavandulifolium. The sequence continues at coordinate 150,914,847 of CM040243.1, forward strand.
TTCTGGTTGTCATAACAAATGTGTTGCTAAAACTATTTTATCTCGGAAGCGGAACATTAGAAAACGGAATACCTCTAGGCCCACTAATGCTTCTAAGTTTGTGCTAGGTAAACCGCCTTCTAGTGCTCATGCTTTAATCATTGATGTACCAATAGAACCCACTTCACCTCCTAGGAAGAAATTATCACCTAGTGCATTCACTAAGACCAAAGCTAAGACTAGTTGGAGATGGCAGAAATGGTTACATAATACACTTGGATTTAAATGGATACCTAAAATCATAAACGTGTGTCTTTCAACTATTACTGCATCGGAACCCTCTAACTCTTTGGGTTCCACATCTACTTCTATTCCATCTATGTAAATGCATGTTGAATGCGGTGATATGATCATTCTACGGGTTGTTGATAGCGGATGTTCCCGACACATGATGAGCAATCTTAAGCTGTTATCAAACTTTGTATCAAAGTTCATTGGCCTTTGTCGATTCGAGAATGATCACTTGGCGGCTATCATGGGCTTCGGAGATTACATCAATGGGAACATTGAAATTAGCAGGGTTTATTATGTGGAAGGTCTCGGTCACAATCTCTTTTCAGTCTGTCAATTTTGTGATGGAGATTTGGAAGTTGCTTTTCGGGAGAAAACTTGTTTCATTCATGATCTACAAGGAAACGATCTTATGTCTAGTCAACGCACATCAAGTCTTTACACCATATCAATGCAAGACATGATTGCTTCATCTTCCATCTTTCTACTCTCTAAGGCAACATCTACAAAATCCTGGCTATGGCACCGTCGTCTCTCACATCTAAACTTTCAAACCATAACCAATCTTGCACGATACAAACTTGTTGAAGGTCTCCCAAGATTTTGGTACTCTAAAGATCATTTATGTTCAGCTTGTGAACAAGGGAAAAGCACTCGTGCTCACTTTCCTTCAACGGTGGAACACATCTCTCAGCATGTGCTTCATCTTCTTCACATGGATTTATGTGGCCCAATGCGTGTGCAGACGATTAATGGCAAACACTACATCTTAGTAATTGTTGATGACTACTCAAGATGGACTTGGGTTTATTTTCTTCGAAGTAAAGATCAAGCTCCACAAATGATCATCACCTTTCTCACGAAAATTCAAGTTCAGCTCCGGAACACAGTCAGACAAATCAGAACAGACAAAGGAACTGAATTTGTGAACCAAACTCTACGTGCTCATTATGAGAAAGCGGGAATTGATCATCAAACATCTATTGCACGTACACCAGAACAAAACGGTGTTGTTAAAAGATGAAACCATACGTTAGTGGAAGCTACAAGAACAATGTTAATTAATGCTAAACTTCCAGATTACTTGTGGGCTAAAGCCTTGTCAACTGCATGCTACACTCAGAACCGTTCTATGATCACTATACGCCACAACAAAACACCTTATGAGCTTATCCACAACCATAAACCGAATCTCAAACACTTTCATGTATTTGGATCCCTTTGCTACCCAAATAATGATCGTGATGACTTTGGTAAGCTCAAAGCCAAAGGTGACGTGGGAGTCTTTGTTGGATACTGTGAAAATTCTAAGGGTTATCGGATCTGGAATCATCATACAAGGGAGATTATGGAAACGATGCATGACAATTTCGATGAACTTACGGAAATGGCTTATGAGCAAAACAGCTTGGAACCCGGACATAACCGTCTAAACTTTCCCCAAACCCCATCATCAGCTGAACCAAGTTTACAACTTACTCGACGTCAAATGGAACAACTATTTGCTCCTCTGTTTAGTGATGATATTGATGAATGTGCTCCATATGTATCAAATGTTTCCGCTGCTCAACTTGATTATTATCCAATACCTGATACACCTGCTACAACAACTACTATTGAGGAAGCACCACCAGTTGATCCTACAACAACAATCGAACAAACCGCATCCAATGACGCCGAACCGGTGATGATCTTCGAACAATGAAATACCCCACTGCAGTTATGATCCAAATCGTTCTTCAACCCTTTGCAAATGCTTACGCCACCTCGATGTTGCGGAATCATCTACAAGTCATTTGAATCCTCCTAATCGCAAAATGTATATCAACATCAACCCTCCAAACATCGTTGGACGAAAGACCATCCTCTTGTGAACATTATTGGAAACCCTAATCAACCGTCGTAACTAGACAACGCATTGGATCGACGGTGAACATTGCATTTATGCACTTACCGTTTGTCAATCGGAACCCAAAACATTAAAGAAGCAATGACCTACGACAACTAGATTGAATCCATGCAAAAAGAACTTAATCGGTTTAAACGACTTGAAGTATGGGAATTGGTTCAAAACCAACAAGGGTCTATGTTATTGGTGCGAAATGGATTTGGAAAAACAAATTGGATCTTTGAAGGTACGGTTATCGAAATAAGTCACGTCTAGTGGCTAAGGGTTATAGAAAAGAATAGGGATTGATGACGAGGAATCATTCGCTCCGGTTGCTAGACTTGAGGTTGTTCGGATCTTTACGGCATTCGCGGCTCACATGAACATCACGGTCTTTCGGATGGACGTCAAAGCGCTTTCTCAATGGGCGAAAAGCGGTCTATGTTAGTCACCGGAAGGATTTGTTGATCGAGTTCCCTAATCACGTCTACAAACTGAACAAGGCTCTCTACGGTCTCAAACAAGCCCCTCGGGCGTGGTATGATAAGCTATCATCCTTTCTTATTGCCAATAATTTCACTAAAGGATCAGTCGATCTAACACTTTTCATACAATATCATGGGGAACACATTTTAATCGTTCAAATTTATGTGGATGACATCATTTTTGGGTCAACACATCTAAAATACTCAAACGCTTTTTCAAAACTTATGAAAAAACATTTTGAAATGTCCATGATGGGTGAACTTACATTCTTCCTTGGATTGCAAGTTCATCAATCACCCCGTGGTATTTTCCTAAGTCAGTCTAAATATGCTCTTGAAATTTTTAACAAACATGGAATGCAAACCTGTGATACCCCAATGGCACATACCAAGAAACTGGACGCTGATTTGCATGGGAAATTGGTTGACCCTACCAAATACCGAAGTATAATTGGGTCTCTTATGTATCTAACGACCAAGAGAACGATATTGTCTTTGTTATATATCTTTGCTCCGTTATCGTCAAGACCAACTGAAACTCACCTCTAAGGCTAAAAGAATCCTCCGATACATCAAGGGAACCATTAACTTGGGAATATGGTATCCGAAGGATTCGGTTTTGAACTAATAGCTTTTTCGAGACGATCACGCAGTTGCTTAGACTCGGAAAAGTACTTGGTGCTCTACAATTTCTTGGTGATAAACTAGTGTCATGGCAATCGAAGAAGCGAGGATTGTATATCATCGTCGTCAAGCAAGCGTAATATGTAGCCATGTCGTGTTGTGCTCAAGTCATTTGGATGCGAACACAACTCAAAGATTATGGTTACATATTTGATGTAATCCCGATGTATTGCGACAATCGAAGTGCTATTGCGATCTCGTGCAACTCGTTCAACATTCGAAATCAAAGCACATCGATCTTGATATCATTTCATCAAGGAGCATGTGGAAAAGGGTACCGTTGAATTATACTTTGTGGTATGAATACCAATGGCGGATCTTCTCACCAAAGCCTTAGCTCACGCTAGGTTTCTTGAGTTGGTCCACCGGATTGGTATGCGGTGTTTGACTCCAGAGGAACTGGGTGAACTTTTAAAACAATCTTAAAACCATTCAAACACCAAAAACTCCTTTTGTAAATAATTTTCAAAAACAAAAATACAAAAATATAAAACTTATAAATCTAAAAAATATTCTTCTATCTTAATTTCTTTTAACATGGCAAGTACAAATCTTCCATCAACACTTCACTCTTTCAAAACTTCAATATTTTCACGGTCAAGTGTTGAGGGGGAGAAAGTAAATATTTTTCTGTTTCATAAAACCTTGTACTTGCATGTTACCTTATTCTGGTTGTTTATTTGATAATGGTGGTCACATTTCTGGTTTATTGACTCTCCCCGGACTCAAATTTATAAAATTTCATTATTTCTTAAGTCAAGAGGGAGTGTCGTCATGTTTCTTTCCAAATATCATGCTTTACATAACCAAAATGGAAGTTATAGGCGTTGGATGAAAATGGTTAAGGTGGAGGGACTTATGTTGTCAAAAGTCTAAACTATTTTTTTTACAAAACCTCACCACCAAATATCTCTTTACATTTATTACAACATTTAAGAATTTACCAACCATCATCCACGCTCCAAAATCAATACGCAAATCCGTGTTATAAACCTCCAATCTGTAAGTGTTTTTAACATCATTGAGTGATTATAATCAAAGGTTTTCAATTGTATGTAATTCCAACGGCTAGATTTTTCCCTAGGCGTGATTATGTGTTCTACGCATAAGCATATGAACACATGATCACGTTTGGATGATTTTGATGATATGGGTTATGTTTTCAATGTTTATATCAAGTCTTTTAACCATTTTCATCACAAAAACCTACCCAGAAACTATTTTTCAATCACTTTGAAATTTAGGGTTTATGCGTATGATTTGGGTGTTTTCATTTGGGAGTGTTTCTGTATAATTAGTTAGTTGTATGATGTTGTATACATGTTTAATTGACCAAAACCATGCTTGAATCATACCCAGAAACAAGAAATCTTAAGTAATTAAGAACTAGGGTTTATACTCGTAGGAATTGGGTAATAATGATTCATGAGGCTATTGATGTTAAAACTTGTTTAAAACAACTCATTAGGCTTCTAAGGTAACACGGAAAACATTTGGTGCAATTCCTATGGCTAAATCTCTTATTCGTAAAATTTAAAAACTTAGGGTTTTGACTTACGCGTAAGGGTGTTTTACGCATAAACTTTTTGGACTACTAGTTCATATGAAAACTGAAAGGATTTGAATAACATGTTAATAAATGTGTTATGATGGATTTATTTCAGGTTATTAAGTGTGAAATATTCAGAATCAAGGTTAACCATGGATTCCTACGCATAAGGATTGCCTTACGCGTAGAAAGTTATTAAGAGGACTACGCGTTTCTGTGAAGGATATGCTTAAACATTGAGTCTTACGCATAAGGTTCACTCTTACGAGTAAACCTTACGCGTAAGCTCCAACATATGCTTACGCGTAAGCTTATTGCTAAGTTCTTTTCTTACGCGTAAGTTAAGTTCCTACGCATAAGCTTATGCCTACGCGTATGGTCTACTGTTTACACATAAGCTTGCAATTCCTACGCTTAAGCCTAATTTTAACCAAAATTATGAATTGTTACGCGTACAAACTTGTAAATAAATAAATCATAACATCACTAAACCAATATGTCACTAATAAGCTCAAATGTTAATATGGTGTGTGTTAAGTGAATAATTGGACTTTGAAATTTCAAAATTAACATGTTCACGTAACTTTTCACTTCAACTTCAAACAATTGGACAAATGTGACTTAGGACTTGTAACTAACATAAACATGTTACCATCAAACAAGTAATTAGATAATAATTCAGACTAAAACAAACACATTATGTTTCCATATGTCTGTCTATTTGTCTAATGACTTTCACATCACAAAATGGCTGCAAATCAAGCAAACATCAATTCCCCAGCTGAGCTCACGATGGCAAACACATTCCTAACTTGATACGACAAAACAATTGGCAAGAACAATCTCTGTGTCGTCTTCAACAACTTCATATGCTCAGAATCATCTTGTAGAATTGATGTGGTCATCCTTCTGCAACATCTATTCAAATACATGCTCACAAAGTCATCCTCAATCTCGACTTCTTTCTGATGATGAGTATGATTTAATGAATGAAGAATGAAAATTTCGTAAGACATTAAAGCAGAAAAGGATGGAATTTCATGCTTCAACCTTTCCGGTTTATCAACCCGGTGGGGGGAGGGTCAGCGAAGAGTCCTCCACTTATGGAAGATCCATTGCAAACAACTCTCACCCCATCCGATCCGGTTAATCAACCCGGTAAGGATCAGGGTGTCACTGTCACTACAACTGTTGAAATGAAGCAACCACAACAACAACTAAAACAACCGCAAAAAGAAAAGCATAATGAAGATGAGGAAACTTATGACAAAGGAGATTACAATCATGATAAGGATGAAAGAGTCACTGATGATGATAATTTGGCGACTGAAGAGGAAATGATGCGAAAAGAGGATGAAGAAGTTGCTAGAGCTGAAGAGGAAAAGTTAAAGAAGGATTCAGACAACTGCTTAGTTGACAATCCAATACACAAACCTCAACAGTCTTCTGAACCACCTCTTGACACTTCCACCAAACCCAAATCATCATATCAATCATCACCTCCATCATCAAAAGAAACAACTAAGTCAACAACAAAATCTATTAAGAAGGCAACTCCATCCAATGATTCGACAAATGGTTAAGCAGGTTATCACCACTACACAACAAACTTCACAACCACCACCATCTGATCAACCAAGGGTTTCAGAAACCACACCACTAATGGAGAAAACCTATGATCACTTTACATACACTGATGGTGTGGATCTTGACACATCTGAGCCCTAACCTGAACCTCAACCAAGATAAAGATCAAGTACATTACTGCACTCCTTGTATTCATACGTATCAAAGAGCGTGTTGAAGATCTCTAACTCGAGTCGAATCTTACCAAAAACAACTCAATCTCACCGCCCCACTCCTACACTTCAACAGAATCAATCAAGAACCTTAGTACAAAATCATTTATAAAACAAAGTTTGGGTTTGTCTACCGAAGTGAAAATCATCTTACTCGCTTCATGGCTTTTGATGAAATTTACAAGTTCTATGACGCCATCCTGAAGATGGTTTGAGATGGATTGGTTTATCGATTGAAGGACATTGAGTTGGGTACAATTATGACGAAGAGTTGGAATTCAAAGGATCGCAATGATGTTCTTCGGTTTATCTCTAGGATTGATGAAAGGTTGATTCATCGGAATCAGATGCGACGGTTGGAGAGCTATGTGGGAGGAAGACCAAGCTTTCCGATTCAGAGATACCAACGTCCTCAGAAAGTAGTTGGTCGTGTGTAATCATTGGGTACTCTCTTAACATTCTTGATTGTGATTTTGTGTGTTTGATATATTCATAATGGCTTGTGCACACATAACAGTGTACAACCCGTTCTTGTAATGAAAGGACCCTGTGGTACGCTTCACCACAATCCTTATAAAAGGAGCGAAAGCTTCTTACTTTTGAGTAAAACTAATCAAAACTTTCACTTTCAAAGTTTTGCTCAAAAGAACAAGTACTTCCCCTTATGTTTTCAAAACCTCAAAAGTTTATATCACTTGTTGAGGGGGAGTATTTGCTTTAAACTTTGTTCACAAATTGTTCTTCGTGGTAATCTTCCTACAAAACTCGAAATGGTCATATTCGATATCAAAATTTTGTCAAAAATAACACTTATATGCCATTTTTGAGGGGGAGAAAAATTATGTGATAAGAAATATGTTGTGAATTGCTATTGAATTATCGGGCTAAAGACTTAACCAATGAATTGACGAGCACTTCAATGTTAGTAACTCGAAAAGACTTGTCCGGGACGGGTAATAATTTCAAACTAGTTCGCTAGTGATGTAAACGTGTCTCGCAAAGGACTTGTCCTAATAGAATGTACCATTCGAGAAATTCTTGGTAGACATGAACCTTGACGGGTCAAACCTCCTCACCAAGGAGTGTTTACAACTTCAAGCTGACCTAGTCATGGAGTTATAAGGTGACTAAGGTTAGGAATAACCGTCCTATGATCCGCCAGAGACGGAGGGATCTACCCAAGGACACCACCAATAGTTAGAAGTTAGAAGTCCTTAGGTATGATTATATAAAGGAGAAAATGAGAATCAAAGAAAGAAGGAGTTGAAGAATTAAAAAGAAAAGTAAAGAAAATGGTGAAAAGAAATAGCCCTCCAGTTATTCAACTTAGGGCGGACACGGGTTCAATTCATATGCTACTTGTTGTCACTAGATGACACCCGTATTGAAGATTAAAGTCGTCATGGACCCGATGGCGCATGCACTAAACCTTCTTAGCCACTCAAGTTTCTCCCAACAGAAGCTTGTTTCATTCTCACAGGGAACCCTACGTAAACTATCGGCTTTCTCTTAGAGATTGCTGATATTGAAGAAGGAGACCCTCTCCCTAGTCTCCGCTCAGGAAAACCAAAGTGCACTATTGAGTCTATAGCCACGAGATTCATCAAAAGATCTCTTAGGTACACTTGACGATTCATCGCTTGTTGTTCAACAATAAGAACACAAGTGATACATTATCGAGTCCTACACAAATCTTAGCAATCTGTCGAGAACATTTATGAGAGGTTCACAACTGTGATCCTCAGTGATTGAATGGAAACTCGCCCGGTCAACATCAAACACCACGACGGCAAGTCACTTTGTAAATCCTTGTGGGTTACGCTTAGTGTGTCTCAAACGGTCTCTGATCGTGAGGTGATGATTCGGTGTACCTCGACGACACACTGGCTGTAGGTGTACTTTGTACATCGCGTTATCTTACTTGTGGGAATCCAGTTCGAGAACGACCTTTGTAAGAATTAGAGTCGTGTTTTCATACTATCTTTGTTAACACACTCAAAGTTCAAACTTGTAGCGTTGGATTATTTCTAACCCATGTTTTATGTTTTCTTCTTATGGATGCTCACGGTGGAAAAGATCGTGCGATTCTTCACATGCTCATACCAACAACAACACTAATTGAAGTTCTCTCAAAAGGCAACAAAAAGTCGAATGATTCTTCGTCAAAGTCAAAGAATCTACAAAGTTTAAAGACTAAGAGAACTACATCGATCTTGAAACTCAAAGTTAAAGGCGTGTGAGCATGTTGGAGAAATACGTGGAGACACCGAGCAACAAGCGGACCGGATCTGAGATAACCACAACATACTATCACTACGACCACAAAGAACAAAGATCAAAGAACAATGAAAATGAAGACGTCAAAGCTGAAAAACTTCAAAGAAAACAAGATCCCTATACTGGGGAGATTGTTGGAATCAAGACACTTCTTCTCACAAGAAAGAAGAATGTCAGAAGACGTCAAAGCAACTATTACATCAGCACCTACAACGTTTTTCACTCTAATCATTAATCACCAACACTTAGGGGGAGATTGTTGGAATCACTCCTAAACTAGATTACAAGTGTTAGTTATTAATATGTAATAGTTTGCTTTATTAGGCTTTTAAGTTAGTATTAATGCCAATGCTTATGTAGAAAGCCCATGAGCCTTGGCCCAAGCCCAATAAGGAAAGGAAGGGAACTAGTGTGTTGCCCTAGTTCCTTCCCTATAAATAGTCTTGTAAACCTTCACTTGAAGGTTGGTTGTTCACTTTTCTATTTCACTCTAAGCATAAACCTTTCTTATATTCGGTGTGTGTGTGTAGTTAAGTGTTCATCCGATCTTTCTTTACCTCATTTCTTATATTGATGCTTGTGTTACAAACATGGTGACCTAACACTTTCAAGGTGAGCCGACGTAACAATTGACGTTTCGATTTCTTTTGTTGGTTTTTTAATTTTTTTTGGTGTTTTAAACACTCTAGGAAGAATATTTTGGTTTTTTTTAGATTTTTTTGGGTTTTTGAAAAAGAAATATTCACAAAAACAAAACAATAACTTCACTCGGGGAAGGATCTTCAAAAACACGTGAATCGAGACGGAATTGGAAACTCATTACATGCCTTCCCCGGCAGCGGAGCAAAAAATTGGTTTAGGGAAACCTGTTGGGAATTACAGATTTCAAAACGAGCAAGAATGAAAAAGAAGAAACAATGAGGGCCTTATAGATAATTTAATAGTAGCTTTGGTAGTAAGCTATGTCTAGGGTTTTTGTAACCTCCCTCTCCTATATAAAGAGGGTAGGTGTCTAGAGTTTAGGTATCCCTTTCCTTCATCCCTTTCATTTTATTTCATAGTATTCATCTCTAATGAAAGTCTAGACACACGATTATAGCGTGTGTATATTAGTAGTTGTAGTGGTTTTTATTTTCAATAAAGAAAACCTTATTAGTGATGTTGATTGTTAATTATGATTCCGTTGTGCATTCAACCAATATTACTTATACCTTAGTTGAGTCTGGATCTTGGTTTCAACAATTGGTTTCATAGCCTCGTGACTCTCGATCTAGGGTTTATAAGGTTTTCCTCTAATTAGGGTTTATACCCTAATTCTTTTATTGCAGCAGATTTGAAAAAGAAATGAGGCAGCAGGCAAAAAGGGATTTCTGTTGGATACGAAGCAGATCTGTTGATAAAATGATGAGTCAAAGCTTTTACTGATTGGTCTCGAGGGAATCGTTTCAGAAGGTGCTCTTGTGAGTATAAATTGATCATGTTTTGTTGTATATTGTATTGTTTTCTTTCTTTATTTTCACATGATCATTGATATAGTCGAGAGTACTAGTTCCTTTTTGGTCCATAATTGTATGGTTCCTACGGTTATTGGTCATGATTGGTCGTTGGTTGATAATCATGTGGTACTTGTTTGTTTGTGCTGTCACGTGGGAATGATTTTAAGTGGCTCATTCTACCCCAACACCCCATGATTTCCTTCCCCAACACCTCATAGACCAATCATTGGGCCAATCATTGGATTTTTTTTTTTGTTTTTTGTTTTTTTGTTTTGTGTATAGTTTTATTATTTATTTGTGTAGTGTATATATATAGTGTGTATTTATTTGTGTAGTATTTTATATGTAAGAGTGTACTTATTTGTGTAGTGTTTTTATATGTACAGTAAATTTATTTGTGTAGTGTTTTTACGTTAAAACATTAGACATTAAAACATTAAACAAATACAACAACAAATGTTACTAATATTACAACGAAATCTACTCTACATGAAGATTATTAATGTCATCTATAAGCTCATCGAGTATTCCACTCCGACATGCGTGATCAAGCGGATTTCTTGCCAATTCGGTGATGCCTCCAACGTCTTTATTCTTGCCTTCAACAAATTGTTTTGAGCCAATAGCATGTTGATCGTTTTATCTTTAGTTTCGCGATTTGAGCAATTGCGTTGAAGAAGAGCTTGACCAAAGTACTTTTGTTGAAATATTTCCTTCCACATGAAGTATCGACACCCATAGTCTTGGTCCCAGGTCGTTACATGATGAAACAATTATAAGAAATGTATTCTAAACAAACAAGTTATTGATATATTTACGTAAATAATCAAACGTTTAATTATTTACCTTTGACAAAGGACATGCATAATACTTCAGACCACAAGTTTTGGGCTGTTGGGATGTTCTTTCAATTATAAATCCACGTCGACAACGACACAAGAAAGGATTTTCTTGTTGCATCTGGCCAAAAGAATTTGTATAATTATTCACAACATAAATCAGTAATATCATGGTTCACAAAATTAGAATCTTCGAATACATAAATAACCAATCTTGTTATAGATTAATAGTTGATACATGGTTCACAAAATCACAATATAACTAGAAACTAAGATCAATCACGCCCGAGGCGTAGTCACTCAATGATGTTGCCATCCGTCCCCACGAAACTCTAACTCGAAGTGCGTCTCCTCAATCCGGCAATCTCGCTCGTACTCGTCAACACGAGACGGTCAGTAATAAAAGATGAGGAAGAACCGGAGGACGGTGTATAAAATTGTCCTCATCTGCGGTTGGAGATATAGCCGGAGAGGAGGCACATAAGATTGTGAAGAAGGCACATAATCTGGACTCTCAACACGGCGGGTGTGTTGTTGACACAATGAATGTCCCTCCATCGAATGTCATCCGATTCTTGTAACAAAAGATGAGGAAGAACCGAGCAGAGAGCTAAATCAGTAACAAGATATGATGAGTCGTTTACTATAAATCGATGTCGTCTATACATGTTTTGTCATTTACAATATAAATCGAGAATCGTCTATACATGTTTTGTCATTTACAATATAAATCAATAATCGTCTATACATGTTTTGTCATTTACAATATAAATCAATAATCGTTTTCTATGTCTTTCTAAACATGCTCTGTCGTTGAGTAAACATATGTGCCCATCTCCCGGCCATGCCATTTCTGAACCATCTCCATTGTGGGTGAGTATACGGGAGTGGTGAGTTTTCATCAAGAACCGCAAGAATGAAGTGAGCAGCCTAGTCTTCCCCCACACGAAGAATCACAAGGGGACAATATTTGTCTTTGATTTGGACCATCTCTCGTGGAAGACACATAATAGATTGTGAATTGGATATACATACAATAGGACGGTTAAGAGCTGTAGCAATAGCCACGCCCGTTTCTGGCATAGTCATCCAGTAACCGTAGGGTGTTGGACCTTCAAACCAATTCATCAAGTTACGAATAGTTGTAAAATAAGTCCCCCACATTTGCATGTAAACCTCCTCGTTATTGTCTACCTCTTCCCTGACAAGAGCTCGAATTCTGGGCCACATTTGTTCGTGATGACCAAGACCTAAGGCAAGATCTCGATAGCCACAATTTCCATCACCTGCCACGTTAAAGATCCCTAAGATCCAACGTCGGAAAAGAGGTAGAATTTGAGCCATAAAATATTCGCTACTGTCATCTAGAACATACAAGTCGTGTCTTAAGTCACCCTCGCTAGGTCTTTCGTTCAAGTCTGGGATGTTAGAAGGCTCTCCCACATATGAACTATGTCTCGCAGCTTCTTCATTTAAGTCTCGGACTTTTTTAGGTTTTGTATAGCTTCGGTGCCACAATGGGGGTTCTTTGTTCAAATATGGGATATTTTGTTTAGCCTTGGATTTGTTGTCCTTGCGCTCGGACGTCCACGATTACTTTCTTTAACGATGAGGTTGTTTGGTCGACACACATTCGGGGCGTATATACCTCGAGCTGTTTAACATATTTTTTTGACAAACGACGATGCTTTGGGAAAAACACTTTGGAATTTTTGTCGTCATCTTGACAAGAAAAATATTCGAGCTCTTCAGATATTCGAGCTCACCAGCTCTTGAGTATTTGGACAACAGGCGAGGAACGCTTAATGTTCTCCAAAATTATCAACAAAACCAAGCGGAATAGGCAATCAGATTCGAAAAAGGAACTAGTTAAAATTATCGGTATTGACGGGAGAATAACTTGATAGGCATAAATTTAAAATACATACCGTTTGCTTGAAGGTAATGAGTTTGTGATAGCATGGTAAACCATAAACTAACAGAATCGATGACCACATTCATGTGGGTCCACATCCCGCTTACTTTCTACAGTATGAGTAGTAAAGCATCTCTTGAAACATTATACCGCAATTCGTTAAATAGTGTACCCTTACACGCATGCGTTTCTTGATTTTGCTAGTATTCAAAGAGGTTCGTATCGCGGTTTTTCTTGCGACTATAATCTTGTCGACCGAACACAACAATGTGTCTAAGCCGGACATGTGGTGCCCAAGTGTAACTTCAACAGCGCGTGTTGACTCTCAACTCTACATGTTGTTGTCTGGTCGAAGCTGCGATATTGATCGGTAATGTACGACACAAACATGCGGTCGTAATGTCGCAGCCAGTTACGAAAATACCGCAAAACATCTGAGAAAACAAAGAATTAATAAAGTGAGAAAACAATTCGAGTAGTTATTTATTAAATAATAATAAAAAAATGTATTAATTGGCAAGTACCCTTTTTTTTGGACTAATAAATCATGTAGGTGCTGATAATAATGCGTGAACACATCTTCGGTCGGAGCTGTAACCATCAAATCCCATGTCCATCTAACGGACTCATACTCCTTTACCGAATCGAATTTGTGTCTGCAATGCTTGAGCACATTTTGATTGATATGTTATCGACAGAGTAATCTGTTTGTGTTTGGGAATTCTTCTCTGCATGCCCCAAGCAACGCTAAATCTCTGTCGGTGATGATAACCCGCGGGTAATATTGTTCTTGTATCACCAACTTAACACATTCCAACACTGATGAGTGCTTATCCACTCATTCTTTTTACCCACCTAAGACCACAAAAATGACAAAAAACACCCAAATATGATCAAAATATGTTAAAAATATCCTCGGAGTGTGTTTTATGTCTTGCAGGTACAAAAGGATGGAAAACAGAGCGAAAACGAGCGAAATCGAGCCAAAATCGAATAGTCTTTGAAAAGCCGGTCTGCGGGTTGTGATTTTCTACGATCATTGATCAATTGAAGACCCGGACACGTTTTAGAGTGGGTTTGGAAAACCGTCTTAAAACCTAACCAAGAAACAAAAAAAATAATAATAATAATAAAAAAAAATACAAAACTTTAAAAACCAAAATACATTTTAAACCTTTTATAAACTTAAAAACTTTTAAAGCAAACCCTTTTCATAAACCCTTTCCCAACCCAATGATAAAACGACCTGTTCTTTTTTCCCTCCAAACTTCTGCTTCACCCTTTTTCCCAGCTCCCCAGGAACCCTAAAACCCAGTCAATCCCAAATCCCCAACCCACTCACTCCCCTCCCCAAGAATAAGTCACAAGATGCCATTGCCATGTTGGCAATCCACACCACAAAAGCCCCATCAACGGCTCAGATTATCTCTCCATGGCAACTAACTGTTGGATGGTGTAGATGGACTTCAAGAAAGCACAAGTTGGAATCTTCACTGTTTGCCATCAGAGAAGAAACACAAGACAACAAGAAGAGAGAAGAAGATTTTTCTTTAGTTTTAGTATAAATAGATGTTTGTAAAAATTGTGAGTGCAGTGCTGAATTCAAGTTCTAGTTCCATTTTACTTTTATTGTCATTTAATTTAAATGTAATTTTTAATTTCAGTTTAATGCAATTTCAGTTTTTAATTCCATTTCTTTAAAATTTATGCAGTCTTCATGTTCTTCAATTTTTATTCTGCCTTAAATGCTTGCTGGTGTTTAGATGTTAAAAGTGTTTGCTTAAGGGTGTTTAAGCTCATTTGAGTTTTAGTTAATAATATCAAGGTGTTTCCTAAGCTCTCACAGTCTCAAAAGTCCTTTTAAAAAATCTGTTTTGCCCCTAAGGGGGTGTTTGGATTAGTGTAGTTTCTGGGTCAAACATCAGTTTCGACCCATGTTGGGTCTCAAAACAATTTTCTTGAGTCTTAACGTAGTATGGTTTACATTAATGTGGTGATTTCAAGTAGCATTTAGTTCAAAATAGTTTTTTTTAGTATTGTATGCAAAGACAATCATCTGGCGACCTTTGCAAACCCTTTAGTGACCTTTTTAAGGCTTGTCAAAGTCTTTGAATTTGCTCCACTTGCTTCTTTTACTTATAGGCTATATGAATTTTACCTTTTACCATAGTTTAGCATTTTGTAGCTTATTTGGTAGCTTAATTTTAAGCTAAAATTGCCTTCAGGACTTTGTACACATTCCTTTCTTCGCACATCTCACGCCTCAAACAATTTCAACAATGACCCTTTGCGGCCCCATTAGAAGTTCATATAAGTTCCCCATAGGTTGCAATTTAGTTTTTTTAGGAAGCCTCTATTTCAAACTTTATTTGTTTCACCTTGTTTAGGAATTAGGTGCTCATCTAGTATGCTTATTTTAAGCCTCAAATACACCCCATAGCTGTTGTAGGCTGCTGTATCTAGGCACTTAGGATGTTCTTTTTTTTAGCTTATTTCACTTTAGTTGTAGCTTATTTATATTCCATAATAGTTCTTAAGTATTTTAGATTAATCATCCTTAGTTTTAGCTTATTTACAAGCTTCTTAATAGCTTTTGTTTTCCTTTGTCGCCACTAAACCAAAAGCCCTTAGGATTTTTTTAGCTTCATTTCTTTTTTTTTACTACATCGACCTATTGTAGCTTTTCACAAGTGAAATGTTTTATTGTTTAGTCCAAAGTTAGTTTGCAAAGAAAAAGTTGAAAAAAATAAGTAGAAAAAGTGACAACCCGAGATTGAACACAGGTATCAAGGAACAAAGGTTCAAAGAACAAACCCAATAACCATCTGCTCTACACTTGTTCCTGTGTTAGCATTCCCATTCTTAATTACTTAAGTAGGTTTTTAGTTTTAGCCTATTTAGCTTATTTCACATTTTACATGCTTATTTACAAAAGCAGTACCACCCTTTTATATTTTTATTAAGATCAGTAGCATTTAAAGTATTTTGAGTAATTTTCTTAGAATTTTCCAAATTAGTTTAGTATTTTTTTTTAATTAATTAGTTTAATTTAGTATTTAATTCATAATAAATAAATAAAAAGTCGAAAAAATACCCGGCTTTTTCCCAAAATTATTTTTAGTCGTTTAGAATGTAGGAAAATTGATATCACACCCGTAGCCCTTAAATTGCAAAAGTTTTCGTTTTTGGCTTGGGTGGTTCTGTTTTTAGCGTTTTGCATTTTAGCACTCTAGGATGTAGTTTAGCGTCATTTTATTGTTCCTTAGGTTTAGTAGTAGTTTATTTAGTATTTTCTTTGTCTCACATGCTTTATTTTTATCTCCGTTCTTTAATTTGTAGAATACGTAATCCAAAATCCAAAATTTGTTTAACCAATTCAAGTCCTAATCACGAAACTCAACGAAATCATCAATTTCACACCTCGTTGGGACACGACCCGGGGAAAACACTTTCCCGGTATCACTTTTATCACATTCGTGACGTTTGGCACGTTAACCTTTTTCCTAAAACGTTGATTTGTCGGATTTTACGGTTATTTTTTATATACGTTGATATTGTGTTTTTCACCACTCACTTCACAACGAACCAAATTTTGGCGCCGCTGCCGGGGAGGTGTGTTGCGACAATATCGTGAAGTTTTTGCGATTAGTGACTTGAAGATCCTTCCTCGTGAAGTTACCGTTTTTCATAAAATCCAAAAATACAAAAATATTCTTCTCATTCCTCTTATTCGTTGATTCTATTTCTCTTACCCTCTTTTGCCGTTTGATTCTATTCTTCGTTATCCTCTCGATCACTCAATTCTATTTCTTTAACCCTCTACATGTTTAATTCTCATGGCGGCGATCGATTATCGTCGTTGTTTTCATTGCAAAGGACGTATGGAAGAGGATCAAGTTTATTGTCTCAATCATGAATGTGTATGTAAGCAATGTGGTAGGGCTGGTGCAAGCAAATATTGCTATTGGTGCGAATTATCCGATAAAAACTCTCTCGATGATTCTCCAAGTTTTTTCGACCACCCGCCACAACCCGAGATTTGTTCTATTTTTTCTGAGCCCAAACCGTCCAGAATTGATCAAAATCTGTCGCGATTTACGGTTAAGGTTAAACGAAAAGAGCAAGAACCGGAGACCAAAACGGAAGTGGTGGAAATTGCTAGCTCTGAGAGCACACCACTTGTCCCACCTCCGGAATCTTCAAAACCTTTTTCGGACAATTTCATGAACATTGTTCAAAATTGCTTAAATGAATTTCGTCAAATTTCAACTTCGGAAATACCGTTTTACCTACCATTTGTGATGTTGTTGAGCCCTCGATTCCTACTCCGTGCCGAGATACTTTCGTTCGATCAAGAGTATTGCTACGGTTATGAGGCGTGTTACCGAAAGGTTTCGTTGTTTCAAATGTATGTGCGAGTGGTGTGGAAACTATCTTATTGATGGATGTTGTTCGATTTGCACCGAGAATTCATTCACTTATGATTCTAACCCGAACTCTTTCAATTATCCTCAAAACGATTTCTACTACCCTCCACAAAATTCATACGAACCACAGCCGTACTATCATCATTTTAGTGATTCATCGTTTCAAATTTTCTCTCCCCAATACCCTCATTGTGATAAGTGTGGGGGTCCTCATGATGATTATCAATGTCAATCGTGGAACCAAAATTACTATGGACCTGATCGTTGTTATAACACTTCTAGTTTTGACATCATCCAACCCCCACAACTTCCCGTCATTGATCAATTTCCTCGTATAATCCTTGAAGAACTTTCCGAGGTACAAGTCTTTCAGAACGAAGATTTCTAGCCGATGAGCGAGCGACTCAAAAGCTTCTCCTATTTAAAGAAGTCGCTCAACGACATTTTCTATTTAACGAAGCTTGCCGTCTAGATGGCGAGGATGAGGAAGATTGGGAGATGACAAAGGACAAAGTGCATATCTCAAGCTCACAAAGTACCGCACATGTCCCTCTCCTCCCTCATGTGCCTATCTACCATGGAACCTTGGATAACCTTTTAATGGGGGACGAGCATCTTAGCACTATTCCGGAAACGGAATCGTCTTGTGTTGAGAACCTTGTCCCAAACCCAAGTGAATCCGAGGTTATTTCTGGTGATATGTGTGATGAGCCTCTCGATGATGATTCTTCTCCCACCCCAAAAGTTTATGTTGAGGTGATCTCCGAGTCTGAAAATGACTATACGTCGTTTGATGATTCTTTATCGTGTGGAGACATCGAGTATGTTGAGGAGATACCTTCTGAGCTCGTCAGCTTGGAAGAAGTGAGAGATGTTGATCCCGATGATCTTGATATGGACACTGATTTTGAAACGGATGATGAAGATATTCTCGTTGTGTCCGAGAAACCTTTTGCTATGGCATTCACTAATCCTCTGTTTGACTTTGATTCGAATTCACTATAATTTCGATAACCCCATCTTTGATATTCGAATGAGGATAGTGACGTTTTACATCTCCTTCTTTACCCGAAGAAAGAATAGTGGCAATCCCACTGACGTTAGACCTTCTCGAGGAGTTCGCCGATGAACTCGCTCTTATTGATCATTCTCCACCGGGAGATGATGATGCTCACTTCGACTTTGAAGCCGACCTTACCGAATTGGAAAATCTTATTTACAATTGGTCTTCTGATAATTCGTCAAGTGACACTCGTATTAGAGAGGTCGACTTTCTTTCTCCGGATGACTCGATACTTTCGGGTTTTCAGAGTGACGATTATAGCTTAGGTCCATCATCCACTCGTCCGCCTGCTAAACCGCCGGATGATGAAACCTCTTCTAAGCCCGATACAGATGGTTTCATTGCTACAGTGGTGGATAAGATTTCCGAACATTCCGTCAATGTTCCTCAATCTAATCTTTTGCCCACCCGACCCACCCGTTGTCAATCCATTGACACACTGCCTTCTCCTCCCATTTCTTCCCATGTCTTAACTCCTACGGGAGTGAAGATACCATCTTTGATCCCGGCATTTCTCATTCTTTTGAGCCGGTTTTATCTCATCGGAGTGGAACTTTCATCACATTCAATGTTTATCCAAACTATTTGAATGAAAGTCCGATGGAGATTTCTCTTCCACTTGCTTCCCATGGACCAATGAATTGGGGTCGAGTCAAGCTAGCGACTCGGTAAACAAAAACGAGAGCGCATAACATGGGTTTTCACCGTGTGTACCACCCTAGTGTGGGGAGTTGCCCCATTGTTGTATATAAGTTTTCTTTAAAAAAAAAAAAAAAATAAAATAAAAAAATAAAAAAAAAATTCAAATAATGGCGTTGTATTTCCTTTTACGTTCTATGTTTCGGCATAACATGGGTACTTTGAATATTGAGGGCAATATTTATTTCTAGTGGGGGAATTCTCACGAATTTTATCATGTAATTTTACCATCTTATTCCCCATTTTGGCCAAAATTTTTTTTTGGTTATCGATCCGCCATGTCTAATAAACAAAAGGATTGGCTAATCCAGAGCAAACGGCTCTTGGTAAAGATATCTCAAATCCGTTGATGGCTTGCAATTTGCCCAAAATTGTATGGTGTTCACTCACCATATCTTTAATTAGTGAAGAGTTGGCTAGCCCGCAAGTTTATGGCTTGTGGTAAAGGCGTTGGAAAACCATAATTGGTAATCGACTCACCAAAGATATTTTATCTAAGAGTTGGCTAGTCCAAGCAAACGGCTTCGGTAAAGACAAATCAAAACCGTTGAAAGTCGGTGATTTGCTCAAAATCATATGGTTATCGATGTACCATAGTTCTTACTTGAATGAAACATTTGGCTACTCGAGTAATGGCTTTTGGTAAAGAGATTCAAATCCATTATGTTTTCTCAAAATATTGCTAGGGACTAGCAATTGCCTAGTGTGGGGGGATTTGATGAGTGCTTATTCACTCATTCTTTTTACCCACATAAGACCACAAAAATGACGAAAAACACCCAAATATGATCAAAATATGTTAAAAATATCCTCGGAGTGTGTTTTATGTCTTGCAGGTACAAAAGGATGGAAAACAGAGCGAAATCGAGTGAAATCGAGCCAAAATCAGAATAGTGCTGAAAAGCCGGTGCCGGGTTGTGATTTTCTACGATCATTGATCAATTGAAGACCCGGACACGTTTTTAGAGTGGGTTTGTAAAAACCGTCTTAAAACCTAACCAAGAAAAAAAAATAATAATAATAAAAAAAAAATACAAAACTTTAAAAAACCAAAATACATTTTAAACCTTTTAATAAACTTAAAAACTTTTTAAAGCAAACCCTTTTCATAAACCCCTTTCCCCAACCCAATGATAAAAACGACCCTGTTCTTTTTTCCCTCCAAACTTCTGCTTCACCCTTTTTCCCAGCTCCCCAGGAACCCTAAAACCCAGTCAATCCCAAATCCCCAACCCACTCACTCCCCTCCCCAAGAATAAGTCACAAGATACCATTGCCATGTTGGCAATCCACACCACAAAAGCCCCATCAACGGCTCAGGTTATCTCTCCATGGCACCTAACTGTTGGATGGTGTAGATGGACTTCAAGAAAGCACAAGTTGGAATCTTCACTGTTTGCCCTCAGAGAAGAAACACAAGACAACAAGAAGAGAGAAGAAGATTTTTCTTTAGTTTTAGTATAAATAGGTGTTTGTAAAAATTGTGAGTCTGGTCTGGAATTCAAGTTCTAGTTCCATTTTACTTTTATTGTCATTTAATTTAAATGTAATTTTTAATTTCAGTTTAATGCAATTTCAGTTTTTAATTCCATTTCTTTAAAATTTATGCAGTCTTCATGTTCTTCAATTTTTATTCTGCCTTAAATGCTTGCTGGTGTTTAGATGTTAAAAGTGTTTGCTTAAGGGTGTTTAAGCTCATTTGAGTTTTAGTTAATAATATCAAGGTGTTTCCTAAGCTCTCACAGTCTCAAAAGTCCTTTTAAAAAATTTGTTTTGCCCCTAAGGGGGTGTTTGGATTAGTGTAGTTTCTGGGTCAAACATCAGTTCCGACCCATGTTGGGTCTCAAAACAGTTTTCTTGAGTCTTAACGTAGTATGGTTTACATTAATGTGGTGATTTCAAGTAGCATTTAGTTCAAAATTGTTTTTTAGTATTGTATGCAAAGACAAATGTCTCTGGCGACCTTTGCAAACCTTTTAGCGACCTTTTTAAGGCTTGTCAAAGTCTTTGAATTTGCTCCACTTGCTTCTTTTTAGTTCTAGGCTATATGAATTTTACCTTTTACCATAGTTTAGCATTTTGTAGCTTATTTGGTAGCTTAATTTTAAGCTAAAATTGCCTTAGGACTTTGTACTGTTCCTTTCTTTGCACATCTCTGCGCCTCCATGATTCAACAATGACCCTTTATGCCCCATTAGAAGTTCATATAAGTTCCCAATAGGTTGCAATTTAGTTTTTAGGAAGCCTCTATTTCAAACTTTATTTGTTTCACCTTGTTTAGGAATTAGGTGCTCATCTAGTATGCTTATTTTAAGCCTCAAATACACCCCATTTGTTGTAGGTCTTTGTATCTAGGCACTTAGGATGTTCTTTTTTAGCTTATTTCACTTTAGTTGTAGCTTATTTATATTCCATAATAGTTCTTAAGTATTTTAGATTAATCATCCTTAGTTTTAGCTTATTTACAAGCTTCTTAATAGCTTTTGTTTTCCCTTTGTCGCCACTAAACCAAATGAATCTTAGGATTTTTTTTTTTTAGCTTCGCTTTTTTTTTTTTTTCATCACCTATTGTAGCTTTTCACAAGTGAAATGTTTTATTGTTTAGTCCAAAGTTAGTTTGTAAAAGAAAAAAGTTGAAAAAAAATAAAGTAGAAAAAAGTGACAACCCCGTGATTGAACACGGGTATCAAGCGAACAAAGGTTCAAAGAAGCAAACCCAATAACCATCTGCTCTACACTTGTTCCGTGTTAGCATTCCATTCTTAATTACTTAAGTAGGTTTTAGTTTTAGCCTATTTAGCTTATTTCACATTTTACATGCTTATTTACAAAAGCAGTACCACCCTTTTATATTTTTATTAAGATCAGTAGCATTTAAAGTATTTTGAGTAATTTTCTTAGAATTTTCCAAATTAGTTTAGTATTTTTTTTAATTAATTAGTTTAATTTAGTATTTAATTCATAATAAATAAATAAAAAGTCGAAAAAATACCCGGCTTTTTCCCAAAATTATTTTTAGTCGTTTAGAATGTAGGAAAATTGATATCACACCCGTAGCCCTTAAATTGCAAAAGTTTTACGTTTTTGGCTCGGGTGGTTGCCGTTTTTTAGCGTTTTTGCATTTTAGCACTCTAGGATGTAGTTTAGCGTCGTTTTATTGTTCCTTAGGTTTAGTAGTAGTTTATTTAGTATTTTCTTTGTCTCACATGCTTTATTTTTATCTCCGTTCTTTAATTTGTAGAATACGTAATCCAAAATCCAAAATTTGTTTAACCAATTCAAGTCCTAATCACGAAACTCAACGAAATCGTCAATTTCACACCTCGTTGGGACACGACCCGGGGAAAACACTTTCCCGGTATCACTTTTATCACATTCGTGACGTTTGGCACGTTAACCTTTTTCCTAAAAGGTTGATTTGTCAGATTTTACGGTTATTTTTTATATACGTTGATATTGTGTTTTTCACCACTCACTTCACAACGAACCAAACACCCATTTGAAATTTGGCTCTTTTTCACAGTCCAAAAAGCTAAACGCCATTGAGAATGTTGTGTTTGTTGGAGTAACCCCAACAATTGTAAAGAATGGCGCTTAAACATCGTGGTGTTGTATGTGAGTCCATCAAGATGATTTCGGATATGTTGTCCATGGGGCATATGACGTCGGGTGAACAAAAATATTTCATTCAGCTCATTGGTGTGGTCATTTACCCTGGGGTAATATGTATAACCTTGACGCTGCAAATGTACTAAAAGGAGTTGTATCGGAGTCAAATCACCACGACTGGCGCGCCGTATCTTGTCTCGTGCATTATATACCGTTTTAATGCCAGACACGTTATTCGGATCAATCTCTTTTAGTGAAGAAAGTATAATTTGTGGAGCTACATGCTGTTTTGTCAACTGCTTCACCAAAACTAACTCACTTTCTTTTAATCGCATGGCCTGTGAAAAACCATGGAACGAGTCTACAAAATCATGATTATGCCTCGGACACTTAACCTTCAATATCCAACCGTTCGACCTTTTATAAATTTCGCCAAGAATGAATGGGCAATTAATTTTAGCGGTACTAGTCTCGCTGCTCAAGTTCATCTTCTAAACCTTCACGCAGACGTCCCATGTCTAGAACACAAAAATTCGATAGAGTACTTATAGCCCCTATCTGTTTTAGTTCTTCCTTTAACAATAAGAAAACCGCTCGATTGAGCGAGAGATTGCACCCAATCGTTAAAGCAACTTGAAGATCGAACACCTAAAAATAAAAAACACAACAACTTTTATAAAAACTTTTAACAACTTTGTAAATTTTAACAACGTTTTTAACAACTTTATTTATTTTACAACTTTTTAAAAACTTTGAACCTTTTATAAAAACTACAACTTTTATAAATACATTTTTAACAACTTTGTACATTTTAACAACTTTTTACAAACTTTTATAAATACTTTTATAAATACAATTTTTTCAAACTTTTATAAATACTTTTATAAATACATTTTTTTACAAACTTTTATAAATACTTTTTATTTACTTTTTTAACAACTTTATATTACCCTTATTATAAATATTAGTATTATAAATACTTTTATTTATAATACTGTTTATAAATAAAAGAGTTACGTGTGTGGTATCGTGTGTGTTATGTGTTCCATTCTTGTGGTGTTATCGTGTGTGGTATCGAGTTGTAAACCATGTGCTCACGGTTTTATCGATTTTTCACGCTTGAGTTGATATCGTCGCCTCTCTCTCACTATCCTCACATACGATTATTGTTTCTCTCTCACTATATCTCTCTCTAAAAGTTTTAGATCTTGATCTAAAAGTTTTAGATCGTTGTGATGGTATCTATTGTGATAGTATCTGTTGTGGTGGTATCTGTTTGTGATGGTATCTCATTTTGTGGTGGTATCTGTTTGTGGTGGTATCTGTTGTGATGGTATCTGCTTGTGATGGTATCTGTTGTGGTGGTATCTGTTTGTGCTAGTATCTGTTTTGTGGTGGTATATGTTTGTGGTGGTATCTGTTGTGATAGTATCTGTTTCGTTCAAGTTTTAGATCTAAAATTTTTTAAAGATCTTGAATCTTTTAAGATCTTGAAAAAATTAGAGGTTGGTTTAAAAAAATCGAGGTTGGTTTTCTTTGATTATCTAAAACATTTTAGATCTAAAAATTGATCTTGAAAATTTTTGTGGTGGTATCTGTTTGTCTTTGGTATATGTTTTGTGGTGGTATATGTTTGTGGTGGTATCCGTTGTGATGGTATATGTTTGTTCAAGTTTTAGATCTAAAATTCTTTTAAAGATCTTGAAAAAAATTAGAGGTTGGTTTTCTTTGATTATCTAAAGCATTTTAGATCTAAAAATTGATCTTGAAAAAAATTTGTGGTGGTATCTCATTTGTGGTGGTATCTGTTGTGATGATATCTGTTGTGATGGTATCTGTTGTGATGGTATCTGTTTTGTGGTGGTATCTCGTTTGTGGTGGTATCTGTTGTGATGGTATCTGCTTCGTTCAAGTTTTTATATGTTTCGTTTTGTTTTGCGGGTTTGTTGTGATGGTATCTGCTTCGTTGGTAATGCGCTTCATTCTTGGATTGTAAAGTGATCATTTTTAACTCACTTTGCGCCTTTAATGAAAAAAACTTGAGTGTTTTGGTCTAAAAACGTTTCATTCTTGGATGGTAAAGTGATCATTTTAGTCACTTTGCAACTTTAATGAAAAACACTTGAGCTAAAAAGGCAATGATGATTTTTTAAAAAAACTTAAGAGTTTTGGCATGGCAAAACCGAATTTGTACCAAAATGAGCTAAAAGCTAATAATCTGAGCCTATTCGATAAGTTTACTCTTGTGTGTCAAATGGTGACCGAGACATGGTTGTTTGTTGGTCTTTGTTGTTGCTTTTGTTGTTGCTTTCGCTTGTTTGGTCTTTGTTGGTGATGTTGTTGCTTTCCTTGCTTGGGAACTGGATTATGGGGTGTTGTAGCTTTCATTGGTTTAGAATGTTTAGAAGATGAACTTATGTTGTAGCTTTCTTGTTGGTGTTGTGGTGTTGTTGCTTTCATGTGGCATTATAAGCCTCAAGTGCCTGCTATGCATGTTGAACTTTGCGGTGTTGTTACTTTCTTGTGAACTTTTGCTTTTGGAATCCTACTTACCACATTCATGTTGAAAACGTGTTGTTGAACTTGTGATGCTTGTGTCCTTGTGCGGTTTGAGACTTGTGAGACTTTGTGATTTGAGACTTGAGAGACTTGTGCGGTTGTGCACTTGTGAGACTGTGCGAGTTCCGTGAACCAGTGACATTGTGCGGTTCTGTGAAATTGTGACTTTGTGCGGTTGTGACTTAAAATTTTCCGAGGCGATGATGATAAAAGCCGATGGACGGTAAAGTGAGATCAATCTCACTGCAACCTTCGGGTTTGAGCTAAAAATTTTCCAAGGCGATGATGATTTTTGAGCCTAAAACTTTCCGGCGCTGATGATTAAAACTGACTGACTAAGAAAGTCGATAAAATCTCTTTGCAACCTTCGAATCGAGCTTCAAAAATTTTCAGACTACTTTTGTTTTTAAAGTTTTAAACCGATTCACACACAAAAAAAACTTGTATAAAACTTGTAAAACACAAAAAAAAACTTTATAAAACTTGTAAAAAAAAAAAAAAAAAAAAAAAAAAAAAAAAAAAAAACTTGTAAAAGTTGTAAAAGTAAAAGAAAAACAAAGTGACTATCCCAACAAAAACACCCCAAGCAGACCTCATCACCCCATCTTTTAATATTTTCGACATGAAATCCATGCACCCAATGAGTTGGTGGGAGATAAACCCAAACACTCCCTATATTAAAATTTAATGATTTCAGACACTCATTTTTTTGATTTGCACACTCCACTTTACGCTTTATCTGAGTCAGACGTTTGTTATATGTCAGATCTCCAACAGCTGTTAAAGTGTACGAATCAAAAAATAAATGTATTGAATCAATACTCATATTAAAACCCATGGAGTGTTTGGGTACTAGTACCCTTTTAAGTTGGGTGTTATAATTGAAGTGGTCACGTGTGAACATTGAAAGTTGCTGCTGGTATCACATGAGACCCACGATTCATTCCTGCGTTGAGGTCACATGGCTGGTCCCCACTCGTTTAATGATACACAAGATATACAAGTGAATGTGGGGCTCGTTTCTAAGGCCAATGCTAATAGTGACTATAACTTTTGTGGTCACCTTCGCCATCTCAGCGCCAAATCAGCTTTCTCTCTCCAAAACTACACCCCAACCACAATTCTTGCATGGTATTGCGATAATGGAACTTTTAAAAAATAAAAATAAAATTTCATTATAATTAAAAAAAAAAGTTACAATAACAATTTTAACTAAGATCAAAAATATTATCATAATAAATCAACTAAACTTTACAAATGAGAATGGGTTTAAACCCACTTAGCCATAAAACAATGGGTTGAACAAACTTATAAAATCCCAGCTACAAACTTCACGTCCCCACTATCAACTTTTTCACTTTCCCATATAAAATACTTAAGTTTACAAAAAATCCTAGCTACAAAATCTTGGTACTTCCACTATCTACTTTTCTACTTTACCACACATTTCTTATCTACTTTTCTACTTTACCACCATTTCTTATTTCTTCTTCTTCTTCTTAAACTAGACCTGCAACTTTTTTCATGAAAAAAATCAAAAAATGATGCAACGGTTGTCCAGTCTGCATAAAAGTTCATTTCAATAGAAATGATGCAACGGTTAAAAAATCAAAAGGAGATGTGCTAATTTAATCGGTTGACAGGAAAACCGAAACATTGCAAAGGTTGGGTATTTGATTGGTTGCATTCGGTTGGGCTAGTGGGCATAACTCGGTTGCCTATTCGGTTGGGGGGCAACCAACCGAGAAATCATTCTTCCATTAGCATTGGCCTAACGTTGGTATGTTGATTAAATGCCTTTATTTATCTTCACATGGTACTTATTATATTCACGTGATGTTGTACTACTATTTCATATGGACGGTGGGGCCTAATTGTGTCATCACATGGTGCCATTTGGATTTGACAAAACTTTGTACTGATTCTCGTATTATGATTGGTAATTGTTTGACTTTGAATGAGATCTTAATACTAAGAAAGACTGTGTGAGTGGTCTTAAAGTGTGGTCATGTTCGTCGCTATTGTCGCGTCGCCGGTAGCTGAGTTGCACCGTAAACTGCGCAGACTACATTTCTGAGATCCGTTGGCACTGAATTTACGGTCCAAACTCAATTTTTTATTTTTATTTTTTATAAAATGTAAAACAATATATCCTAAAATTACTTTATTCATAAAAAAGCATTCTGAGAAATAAAAAACAATAAACTTAAAAAACATAACATACTACCTGGAATTAATCTTCGACATCCCATTTGGGTAATTTTTCAAAATCCCAAACGTGAGCATATTCAACTCATTTCTACCAAATTGTTCTTTGGAAGCTTAGTTTCGCATTTTCGAGATGAGATTGGTCATTTGAGCACTTGACGTCCTTGCTGTTTGTAAATTGCGTTGAACCTTTGAATCGACGTTAATCGCCGTCCATTTACGGTTGGTGGGGTAATTCAAATTTAAACGTTAAATTGAATTCAAAACGGGTTACGTTGGGCGGGTTAAATTAAATTTTAAATTTTAAATTCAAATTCAAACGGTTAAGTTTTCTATATATACTATCATACCAAAGCGTTAGTTTGACACACAAATAACTGATTCACACAAAAGAATGTCTCAGAAAGACTTTTCTCAAGAATTCCGGCCGGAGTTTTCAGGAACCGACTTTCCCAAGACCGGATCACTGAAACCAACTTTCCAACTCGCGAGTTTGAAGTTTACTCAACACCACCGAGAAAATGTCTTCGGTGGGGTTTGAAAACATCCCGCACTCTCCGATTGTTCCAAGTCCGCTGTGAGCGGTCGCGGTGGATTTTCAAACCACCCGGGTTAAGTGAGGCTTCCATCCGGCGGTTTGAACAAGATGAAGAAAACGTCGAGGAGATATTGCAAAGCGGTAGCGTGAAGAGGCCGTCACGCGAAGAAGAAGCGGGAGGCTCAAGACCTCAAGACAACTTTTTCGACATAATGGAGAGTCGATCAATAATGGGGAGTTTTATTCTCGCCAACAAGTGATGATGGTTTGGACTCGGATGGTTTGGACTCGGATGACTCGTTTTTTTAAGTGTTTAGTAGTTTTATTATGTATTTTATGTTTTTATGTTATTTTTAGGGATCCATCTGTAGTTTTAATGTTTAAGGTTATTATGTATTTCATGTTTTCAGTTAATCTTTAAAGTTTCAGTTTTTTCTGTTTAACCACGAGAAGCTCAGTACCTCTACGAAACTTTCGAAATCAACTTCACCTTCAGGTTTTAAATGCAACGGCTAGTTTTAAAAAAAAAAAAAAAAAAAAAAAAAAAGGGTCATTAGTTTTGGCGCGAGGCCTCTTGGCCTGACAGTAGCGGTCTGCGCTAAACTGGCGTCGCACCAAACTCGTTGGCACCAAGTTTGGCACCACCGTCTCTCCCGCTTCTAAGCATTACAAAAATAAACCGTATACATAGTGATTATACGAGACTGAACCCTTTTTTTATAGTTTACCGAGATAATCATTTTATGTCACTATCTTACATTTTTCATTGTGTCACAATCATACCGTCATAATCATACCTTTTTCCCCACAACATATCTTTATCTTTTATAACAACCTTCATTAAACTTAAAGCTTCTAAGGGAGGAGGGAGTGGGCACGGGTAGTGCCATCGAGTTCTTGAACCCGAGCGGGTACACCGCCCCGACCAATTCGGGTACTTCAATCGAGTGGCAAATTCGGCTTGTGAGCCCGAGAGTTGGAGGTGATAAATTTTGAAAAAAACGACCGTTGGGTATAACGGTTAGCATGCATTAAACAAAAAAAAAAAATCTCTTTAAAACCAAACCTTTTCAACATCTTTTTTTAAAATAAAAACACACACTAATCTTTCAAAAACACAAAACCCACACTAAGTATTATGTTATGTTTCTTTTTTTTAGATATTATGTTATGTTTCTTTTTTTTTAAGTATTATGTAATGTGTATTTTTTTTTAATATTATGTAATGTTTTTATTTTTAATGAAATGGTATGTTTTTAATATATATATAAAAAAAAAAAAAAAAAAAAATCGGGTACTAGGGTACCACTCCTTCCACTTAGGGTAGTGTTAGGGTAAAATTGGGTAGTTTTGAGTTGGAGGGTTTTTATTGGATATAGGTGATGTGGCACCTAGGGTATTAGGGTACCACTCCCTCCTCCCTAAGTTCTAACAGTTGGAGTAAAGTGGTTCTTTATGTTCTATAAATCAAACAAATTGGTTCTTTAGAATAGCCGTATCATGTGTAAATCAAACAAACCTTTTACATGACAACCTGGTTCATTATGTTCTATAAATCAAACATCCATGTGTAAATCAAACAAACCTTTTACATGACAACCTGGTTCATTATGTTCTATAAATCAAACATATGTTCTATAAACAAAACAACCTGGTTCTATAACCCCTGCCAGGGCCACGCCCAGGGCACGCCTAGGGCCATGCCCAAGCCACGCACCCACCTCGCCTCGCCTAGCCCAAAATTAAACGCAATTAAATCGGATACTTTACACCTTCCACAATTAAATGCCAAAAAATACCCAAGTCAACTCATTCAATTCCCCATCTTTCTCCATTTCCTCCACCCTCCACTACACCCAACTCAATCTTTTTATAAAAGTAATACCTTAGGCGATTGTTTGTGTGTTTTCTTCATATCTTTAACGCACGCCTAGGCCACTCCCACACGCACCTCGCCTCGCTCTCTCTCTTTTTGGTTGGCACAATGGCTGCATGTCCGATAAGTTACAATCAATTGGTAATTAATGATGCCTTCGTAATTAGTGGGTGTGTCTACTATGTGTTTGATAAACATGGGTTTAAAGATTTAGTAAAGTCTTGATTTATATGCAAGTGGTCACAATTTTTTTTTTTTTTTTTTTTTTTTTTTTTTTTTTTTTAATTTAACAAACACATTCATATATATATTTTTTTTAATTTGGTGTTTAATGTTAGACTTGATTTAATTTATTAACGCGAGACTTGATTTAACAAAGACATTCATAATTTTTCTACAATATGTAATTTAACAAACCTTAAACTAAAATCCAAAAGTAATTAGTAGTCATTGACATTTTTGTTGTTTGCTTTTTTTATTTTGTAGACTTATGCAGCAGAAGTCACCATTCGTAGTCGTTTTAGCCTGTTGAAAAATTTTAGAACCATGCAAGGTAGAGATATAGTTGTACGTATGTTTAGGAATCATTGTTTTGGTGATTGGTTAGATGTACCGTATCTTGATCAGGAACCTAATTTAGTTCACGGTATGCTTCTTAGACAAGAAGAAGTTAATGAAGATATTCTTAATCAATCTCATATGTTAAGGTTTAATGTAGGTGATTATTATTGCAATTTTGGTAGTAAGGAATTTTGTCTAATGACCGGTTTAAAGTTTGGTGCCTATAATCTTAAAGACTTTGAAAACAAGCCTACTCCATTAGTACAACGTATATTCCTCGATGCCAAGATGCGGTAACACTTTTGAATCTTAAGACATTATTTGAGGTTACGATTTTTAGAGTTAGAGGAGCAGGATGCTCTTAGATTGTGTTTAGTCATTTTGTTGAGTTTATATTGTGTGGTGGGAACCTAAATATGAGGTTCAAACCTTTTTGTTTGCGTTGGTTGAGGATCTCGATGCATTTGATGATTTCCCATGGGGATCATATTGTTGGGTTCCAACTTATCTCAGTTTGAGAAACGCAACTTGGACAAATATTCCTAAACATCTTAAGATTAATGATAGTAAAGTTATAAACCGTAAAAAGAAGGTACTTAGGGAGGGTCAGGTGGATGAAGAGATGGATGAAGGAAACGGGGATTAAAAAACTGATGAAGAGAAGCTGATTAAGTATACTTTGTATGGTTTTATTTGGGGTTTTAAGGTATTTTTTTTTAAAATTCCTTTTTTTTTTGTTTTTTTTAATATATGTTTAATAATTTTTAGCCTTACAAACTTAATATTTTTTTTAGACATGGATTCAAGAGGTAATGCGCGAAAGTAATCGGTTTTGGATAAAGGAGCAAAATGTTGTACCTAGGGGCGTCTCTTGGCGTGTTAGAGTCAAGTTTCTTAGAGCATTCGGATTATTTTTTTGGCCATAACGACAATGATGTAAGTTATAACACATTAAAACTCAAATATTGTTGGTATATATTTTTTGTTATTATCATAATTGTAATTTTTTGTTGCACATAGTTCCAACAATGGGAACTATCTATCCGTGAGATGACTCTAGAGCTCAAAGCTCCGTTTGGATAGCTAGTACACAATTTTTTGCTAATGCAAAGCCCAATGATGTTTTACCACAAATGTCGTTTAGAAAGAGGCTACATAGATGGAAGCCAACACGATTGCGAGCTGCAACAAATGGGCCACAAGCTCCATCTACTACAAACAGACCACCATTGAGAGCTGCAACAAATGGGCCACAAGCTCCATCTACTACAAACAGACCATCAGGTCCACCTTCTTCAAATCGTGATGGTATTAGTTTACAAAAAGTTTTTGACGAGATTATTGAGATGAAGAAAATCATTGAGTCGTGCCAGGTAATTTTATTAATAAACTTAGTTTACCTATGTTTCGTTTTATGATTTTAGGTACTATTGACTAATGTATACTTATTCAATTTACAATTTAGCAATTTCTGCATGGGTGCAACGTGTGAAGGAACTTGAGTCTATACTTAAGCGAATACAAAGGCTCCCACAAAGGCAGTTATAAGGTCGATGTAGATGATCGGATCGTCTGAGGTTCGAGTGAAGAAGCTTTTGATGTTGGGAAGGATTACGGTTTTAGGTTTGATATGTCTCAAGATGCGGGAGTTTTGATTTTGAGAATGCCGGATGGTTGAATTCGCTCGGACCCCTCGGAACAATTACGTGTATTTAGCTCACTTGCCCCGCGAGGATATGGTAAGACTATATATATTTGTTTTTAGCATGTATCATCTTCATATATGTTAATTTGGTTACGTTTAATATTTTTGGTCACCTCTCTACATGTCAATCATGAGACATCCACCACTTTTGTGACCCGTGTCGGTCACCA
This sequence comes from Chrysanthemum lavandulifolium, assembly GCA_022545495.1. Classification (NCBI taxonomy): domain Eukaryota; kingdom Viridiplantae; phylum Streptophyta; class Magnoliopsida; order Asterales; family Asteraceae; genus Chrysanthemum; species Chrysanthemum lavandulifolium. Next base: position 150,947,464 of record CM040243.1, read on the forward strand.
TCCGTGCAATATTTCATTTTTCAAAATGTTTCATCTTGTTGATATGGTATGTCTATTTTTAACTTTTATATTATATGCTATTTTTAATCAACCAATAATAATAATAACGTCGATAATATTAACGTCACTAATATTATATGCTGTTTTTTAACTTCCATATTATTTTATTTTTTATAGAAGGTTAAGGTAGATGTACCAAAAGAAAAAGAAGCACGGGTTAGGAAGAAGTCATCAAACATAGAAGATCCTTATACCCAACAACCTCCAACTACTCACATTCCCAAACCCCGCAAAGGAAGAAAACAAAAACAAGATCCGGTGCATACGGTCCCACGCCTCCCAATCTATCCTTTACCATCTCACGTAGTTTTTGGGTTGAATCAACAAAGACCTCTTGTTACTTCTCGTTTTCGAGAGTACTATACATCAGATCATTGTGATTTTGGTGCTTTCCCGTACCTTAATAATTTTAGGGTTCGTAAAGGTTTTTGGGATAGCATGTTATGTCTTAATCTCCCGAATGGTAATGGTTATCTCGACGATTCGGTATGTCTATTTCCTAAAATATTTATATATAAAAATATACAAGTTGTTTGTTATTTATTTTTATATCTTTATAATTTTTTTATAGCATGTTGAGGCATACGTGAGATATTGCTTCCACAAGTTTGGACATGAAGGTAAATGGGCATGATGCAATTCCTTTTTCATGATATATTTGATTAGAGGTGATGATAAGGCTGTGAAATTCGCTAATGGAACATGGTATCCTAAACATTGGAATGATTGTGAAGACGTACGTATTTTTTATTCACCTTTTTCAAGATATATTTGAAATATTTCATCTTTTTCTTTTATATACCTTTGTATACTAACTAGTTATATTTTTTTTTACTTTAGATATACATGCCTATTTATGATTCTACCTATGGTCATTGGTATCTCTCGGTATTAAACATCCCTTCTGAAAGGTTTACTTTTTATGATAGCTTAGAGAAGCTGAAGATTTCTAGTAGTGTGTACTTTACACATTTTAAAGAAATTATTGGTGTAAGATTTCCTTTGCTCTTGCGCGCAATAGGATGGTTGAGGCTAATGGTTTTGATGATACTGGCTATAAGATTACTTTCCGGCTAGCAGAAAATGTGCCTCAGCAGTCTGAGTGTTTTGGAGATTGTGGACCACTAATGTTGATGTTTATGAAGACTCTTTTCGTGGTTCTACAATTAACCTAGTTCTTGATACCATTGAACTTGGATGTAGAGCTCGAGAAAACATGGTGGAGGAGTTATATGAGGCGTGGGTTATTTTGATCCTTCTCAGTGGATGATGATGTTACTCCAATTTCTTTGTTGCCCTTGATCTTGGATGAAGAACTTACTCTAATTTCTTTCTTTGGTGCTTTAGTAGTTTTTTCTATTTATTTTACCGAACATATTTATGTAATTTTTATGTATTCTCGGACATGTTTAATAGTTATCCAATTGCATGATTTCTAGTTGACAATCAATCTTATTTTTCAAGGAAACACATTTTACGTACTCTATTAGAACAAGTTACAACATATTTTACATTGCTCTATAAGAACAAGCAAAAGCATCTTATCAATCAATATGATACACCAATTGAATGTGATACCTACCAATTGAATGATGTCTACCAATTGAATGTGAATGAAACTAGCAAATTGAATTGAATGATATTCCAAGCCATCAATACTCACTATTTTTAACATGCTTTATATCTTAAATTTGCTACCTACCAATTGAATTGAATGATAGTCATTTGAAAATAGCAATGAATTTTACACATGAAATTTGATAAAAGTGTCATGACGGGTTTTCAAGACATCGAATTACTATTTTGACATGTCTCTATTTTGACATGTCTTAAATTTTGCAGAACGATGTCTTAAATTTGAACATGTCTTAAAGTTTAGAGAGTCTTTGAGTATTTAATGTAAAAATACAGATTTCATGGGCTATCACTTTTACGACATCTTCTCTATAATGAATGTTCACTATTTTTGATGCATTGAATTTTTATCCACCGGTTTGTGTGTTGGCAAATTTAATACACAAGAAATGTCGATACAAAATTTAGACATCAAATTTGATAAAAAAATGTCATGTCAGGATATTTCAAGCCATCAATACTCACTATTTTTAACATGCTTTATATCTTAAATTTGCTACCTACCAATTGAATTGAATGATAGTCAGTCTTTGAAAATAGCAATGAATTTTACATGAAATTTGATAAAAGTGTCATGACGGGTTTTCAAGACACCGAATTACTATTTTGACATGTCTCTATTTTGACATGTCTTAAATTTTGCAGAACGATGTCTTAAATTTGGACATGTCTTAAAGTTTAGAGAGTCTTTGAGTATTTAATGTAAAACATACAGATTTCATAAAAATGTCATGGGCTATCTCATTTATGACATCTTCTCTATAATGAATATTCACTATTTTTGATGCATTGAATTTTTATTTACTGGTTTGTGTGCTGGCAAATTTAATACACAAGACATGTGAACTTCAGATACAAAATTTAGACATCATTCAAATTATTTAAGACATGCTCAAATTTCAAGTTTTTCATACATTATTCACATCTTTTTGATACATATCACTTCTAATATCGAAATGGATACGAGTTTAACAAAAGGAAAATTTAGATTGTGAATTGTTAATGGTGATCGTCACTCTAACGTTCTTTTATAAAAAAATCACTTATAGTAGTTTTAGGCAATACGTCGGGAATAAATTTGCTCTAGATACTAGCGGGGTTATACGTTTATCATACCGTCGTCCTTCTGGTGACCAAGTTTACGATATCAACGATGATGAAGAGTTGAGGTATTTCATAAATTTTATTTTATCTACAAATAAAGATCAAATGATATTGTATGTCAATCGGTTTATCAAACACCACATTTAGATCCTTATCATAGTCAAACCGGCCAACCTTCCCGAACATTTCCATCTCGAACCAATTATCAACCTTGTAATAATTTTCCATATTCTCAAAACATTCAACATTCTCAAGATTTTCGACTTTCACAAAATCTTGACAACATCAAAATTTTCAAAATTTTCATAATATACAATATACTCAAAATATTCAATATTCTCGAATATTAAATATAATGAATATATCCCATATTACGAAAATCAACATCATCCTCGATTTGTTGCCAATGGCTACATCCAACGATCGACACTCAATACAAAATTACAACACCCAAAATCAACGATATTTCACTCCACACCATGAAAGCCATTTTAGATCTGAAGCTGATACTATAATAGAAGAGGATGAAGATGATGATGAAGACGATAAAGTTGAAATTGGATATAATCCAGACATTGATATTGATGATGAAGAGGAAGAAGAGGATGTTGGTGAAGTTCAACATGAGAAGAGACAAAAATCTTTTAATGACTGACAAAAAGATACTTTTAAGCACATGCCAGGAGATTTTTTAGCAACACCAATTTTTGAAGCCAAACCAAGAAACTCAAAAAATAATGATTCTTCAAAACTTGTTGTTTTAGGATGTTGGTTTAAATCAAAAGATGAATGTGTATTGAAAATCAGTCAAAAATGTTCTTTAGATGGTTATGAATTCAAAGTTAAAAGAACAAATCCTCAAACATTTAATGTCTGTTGTGTGGTGGAAAAATGTTTATGGAAAATACATTGTGGAAGTTATAAGAGTAGTAGGATGTTTGTTACAAAAAAATTTGTAGACAACCACACTTGTCCAAGAACCATAACACGTCAACATCACAGAAATGCTAACAAAGCATTAATTGGTTACCTTATCAAAGAGCAATTAGCGGATCCCAATCGGGAATATAAACCAAAAGATATAATAAAGGATATGGCTGTTCGTTTTGGAGTCAATATTTCCTACCAGAAAATATAGGCGGTTGCATAAGGGGTTAGAGATGCTTAGGGGTGGTCCTGATGAATCTTTTGAGAAATTGCCTTATTATTGTCACAATTTAGAAAAGAAAAACCTTGGCTCTGTGACAAATATAAAAGTTGACAATGAAGGAAGATTTGAAATGCTGTTTATTTCCATTGGTGTTGTGGTAAGTTATTAGTTCAATAAAATTTCAAAAATTCGCATTTTTTAGCTAACTAAAGTCATATTTTCATGTTGTCCGCAGTTAAGTAGTTTTGAATCATTTAAGACCAATGATCATAATCGATGGTGCTCACTTAAAAGTGACTTCTACAACGGAGTCAATCTTCTAGTTGTAGGTATGGATGGTAACAACGGATATTACCTATCGCTATGGTATATGCCAAGGTGAGGGCGGCCCGGATGGACATGGTTCCTTGAGCAGTTGAAGTTTTGCATCGGTGAAAAGGTTTGACAATCATATCCGATTGACACCGAGGGATCATTCAGTCATAAAAGGTTTTCCCAAAAGCTTTTCATGGTTATTGTTGTCGTCATTTAATGATGAGCGCGGCATAAATTCTCAAAGATTCAAACCTATATATTGGAAGATGTGCAAGGCGTACACGATCCACGAGTTCGGCGATTACTTGGCCATGATAGAGGTTGCTAGACCTAATGCATATAACAAACTTAAAGATGCACAATATTCAAAATGGTCTCGGGCTCATTGTGTTGCTAATCATTATAATTACCTAACATCTAATAGTGCAGAGTCCGTTAATTCATTAACCCGGAAAGCTCGTAAACTTCCAGTTACAATGCTCGTGGAATTCTTTAGAGATCTACTACAGAGGTGGTATTACGAAAGGAGGGAGACAGGAGGTATTTTGTTTTACTATCATTTCAAAATGTGGTATTATCGAAATGTTTTTATATGAAACACTTAACTGTATAGTATTTATTTTTAATTATGTAGATGCTGGTGAAAATGAGCTTACACCTTGGGCGAGAAGCTAAAGTGGCATTTAGAATACAAAAAGTTATTCATTAAATGTCTTGGTATCAATGTTGACAAATACCAAGTGGATGATAAACATGCAAGCTATGTTGTTGATATAAGTAAGCGTAATTGCGATTGCTGAGAAAATGGCAACTTCGGGCTTGCCTTGCAATCACATAATAAATTTGTTTCAAGATTTCTCAATATTACCGATTTGGGTATTTAGGGCGGCGAGTGAAAAATGGTTCATGAAATCTACATATAGAGCAACATATGAAGAATCAATTAATCCGATCGGTGATGTTGAAGCATGGGAAACTCCGACTTATTAAGTATATTTATGTCACACCTATTTTACCTCCTTACCTAGGTAAGCGTTCAGGTTTAGAATCAAAAGCAGGAGACCTAAAAATAAAGATCGTATCCCATCTAAAGGAGAGATGCCAAGAGAACCATATTGTACTCGATGCACAAAAATTGGGCATTCTAAAGATAGATGCCATGAACCTACATCTTCACTAAAGATCGACATCGACATCTTTATGTAATTGTTTGTGTGTTATTGAAGGTTAATCGCTCTAAATAAAAAAACAATATATTTATGTTTATTGAAAAAATATGCAACTTGTGATTGATGAATCTCTTATCGATTGTTGCTCTCTGTCGTATTCCATTCCATTCCAATCAATCGGTAGTGTAATAATTCTAATCATAACCTTTCTGATCACTATCCTTAGTGATCACTCCATCATCTGAGTTTGTTTTAAACACACCATTGGTCTCAAGTGGGACTAAGCGACCCGAGAATCCCTATATTCCTCGATCTTAATTGCATTTGGTGTGTGAGTGTTTTGAGTTTCTTACGGTTGGTCATTCACAAGTTATATGTTAACTTTATGTAATTGTTTGTGTGTTATTGAAGGTTAATCGAAAAAACAATATATTTATGTTTATTAAAATTGCCTTAATTGAAAAAAAGCAAACAAGTTACGTTGAATAATGAATGCAAATAACATAAAATTACATTGAAAATAACTACACATTCCTAACCTTCTTAGAGCATGAATAGTGGGTTTATTTGAAACTTACACATTCTAACCTTCTTAGAGCATGAATAGTGGGTTTCTTTGGAAACTTTGACCTTTCTTTTCTTTGGCTTGATCTTTGTATGAGTGAATTGGTATCTTGTAGCGTAAGCGTTAATTAGTTTCTCTTCAAGTGTTATACATGGGAACATGTCACACCGGATATCGATGTCGGTGACCAAAGGTAGCAAACCATCTTCCAAACTATTATTCGGTTTTGAAAATAAAAAATCTATGTGTTTTTCATCATAACCCAATTCCTTACAAGTTGATGCAATTCATCCATGCAAAATGTGTTCATATTTAGAAAATCAACATAAGCGTAAACACCCTCGACGAAGGTGATACAACCAAATTTAGTAGAGAAAGTACCATAGTGATGTAGTCTAATAGAAAAAAGTAGTTCATCTTCATCACCATCTTCACCATATATTGCTTGATGAAGTTGTCGACCTTGGATCTCCATTCACGAACAACCATATTCGAATGAATATTATGAGTCTTGAAGTTTTGAATCTACACAATGAGCAAGGTTTATGGGTATTTATTCGAATCAATATTATGAGTTTTGAATCTACACAATGAGCAAGGTTTATGGGTATTTATAAGTAGAAAAAGTAGAAAATGATTTCAATAAAACAACTTAAGCCTCGCTTGATAACTCAAGCTCCACGCACGCCACCCGAGCCACCCGGGTTCCGCCCAGACACGCCGGGACACGACACCGGGCTCCACGCCTAGGCATGCCACGCCCAGGTTCACGCCCAGTTGCTCCACGCCTAGGCATGCCAAGCCCAGGGCACGCCCAACTCACTCCCTCGCCCAGGGCACACCATGAACATGCATCACGCCCAAACTTCTTGCCTCGACCACGCCTAGAGAATTGGTGTACACGTGTACGGTTTAAAACGTATTACGCTACAAATCTAATGTCTAATATTGAAAAGTTCATTTTAGAAAATTGTATGGGCGAGGTTTATATGTGTAAAGTAGTAGGCGAAAGTGTTCGTTTCAGAAATTTTCTCTATTAATACTAGTACTGCTGTCACGCGTACAATATTTATTGTTTCATTGTTGACTGGTCAAATTGGAAATGTGATATGGGGCTATATATTTTTGTACTGATCAATTCGTTTCTACTGGTACATTATTTTTTTTCTGCTGCTGTCCTTATTATTCCCACTGATCGGTTTCTGCTGGTAGTTTTACTGATTGGTTGCTACTGGTTGTTCTGGAGTTCCTACTGGTTGATCAGGTGCGTGTCTTATCATATCTCAAAGTGCGTGATGAACACTTTTGAGATAACTTGTTTGTACGTTAATGATGTGACAAAGACTTGATGATTCTAGTGAAGGGGTGATATCTACAAAAAGTACTTAATGCTCGCATTTGGTATCGCTTTAAGGAGTTACGTTGTAGTGCTCAGTGTTAGTGAAGGGGCGAGATCTATAGAAAAGGTGCTTAATACTCATATTTGCTAGTACATCATCTGAGTTTGGAGTCACGTGGTAGTACAAGATATAAGACGCATTCTTTGGTGTTTCTACTGGTTCTCCATTATTACTGGTAGACTATTTTGATGCTGCTGCTGATTTGATTTTTCTGCTGTTACGCTTTATTTCTTGAGATAAGTACAAAAAGCCCCCAAAATCTTGAGAGAAGTCCACATCATGGTCACTTTTTCATCTAATCTCCAAAATGGTCATGAGCAACTACGCAACTCCGCAACTCCACTCAAAACGCGCCACCTGTCATTTGCAAGTACATGACTTTGATTTTTGTTTTTGGATTAAATGACGAATATACCCTTTTTCATTTAAATATAACACCATCACACTCTTCATATTCATCTCTTTTCTCTCTATCCCTCCTCTCTCACCATCATCGGTCAGCTCGACCTACCATCACCTATGATTTTAGTTTTAATAATAGTTCTCTAGTTACCATTTGAAAGATACAACTCATTTTGAGCTAATGCCCACCAAAAAGAACGCCTGGTAGTGGCAGATTTGTTTCATGTTTATTTAAAAAGGTACAACTTAGGAAGTGTATAGTACAACTCATCAATGCACAAGATGACTTTTTCAAGATGTGGAGGTTAAATAAGTGTATAGTTACCTCTGGGAAACAAAACCTCATTTATAGTACAACTCATCAACTTAGGAAGTGTATAGTACAACTCATCAACTTAGGTTTTGTTTCTCAGCTATATGACTTACCAACAACAACTTAATAAATGTTGTTTTGAGATTAGAAGAATAAAATCATTTATTAAACAACAACGGATGTCGACCCACCACCGCCACCAAATTTTCCAACACCACCACCATAAAATAAAACCAAACCCATCATCGATCAAATGGGTATTTCTTTTGAAAAATAGAAAACAAAATAATCTCAACCATGACTTTCGAGATCTATGACTTGTAAAAGTAACTTTACATGACTTACCCACATGAAGGGGATGGTGACGGTGATGCATACGATGGTATGGATAGGATGGTGACAGATCTGATTGATACGATGATGGAGGCGGGTGGAGCTGCGCTGGTGACGATGATGGATACGGTGGTGTGGTGTGTGGTGGTGACTGAAGGATACGGTTGTGGTGACCGGTGGTCCTTAATCTTTCTTCTCTTCATCGAAATGGCAGTAGTTGTTAGTTCATATTGGGTTCTTATGTATTCTTTTGGGATTTGATGTATACCACTTTTGGCTAACGTTTCAACTCATGGAATCACCATTTTGCAACTCTTGTATATTCATATCTATTGTGTTTTTGTGTGAAGACTAGTGAGATTGGGAGAAAACAAATGTAAAAGATAAGGGTAACTTAGACATTTAACATTATTACTAATAAAACAAAACAGCATATCACAAAAATAGATTGTACTTGATAAATGACACGTGGCGCATTTTGGGTGGAGTTGCGGAGTTGCGAAGTTGCTCATGACCATTTTAGAGATTGCTTTTAAAAAAATGACCATGATGAGGACTCCCAAAAAGATTGTGTCCTCTTTGTGTACTTTTCTCTTATTTCTTTTGTTTAGTTATTAAAAAAAAATATATAAATAAATAAATAAAAAATTGAGATGGTTAGTATAGTTTTGAGGGGAAGCTTATGGTTTATATACTTACCATCTACATGCATTACTTGAGGGGAAACGTCTACGAGTTGCACTAGACCCCTATTAGAGATTCATGGTGTGCAGCTTCTTATTTGTGATGACATGTTTTGGCATTGTTTCTTCATACAGGTTGTTTTGTACTATCAAGAAACTGGAACTTAACCTAGTCAAATTCCAGTTTAGGGGAAGATTGTTGGGAATTGCAGATTACAAAACGAGCAAGAATGAAAAAGAAGAAACAATGAGGGCCTTATAGATAATTTAATAGTAACTTTGGTAGTAAGCTATGTCTAGGGTTTTTGTAACCTGCCTCTCCTATATAAAGAGGGTAGGCGTCTAGGGTTTAGGTATCCCTTTCCTTCATCCCTTTCATTTTATTTCATAGTATTCATCTCTAATGAGAGTCTAGAAACACGATTATAGCGTGTGTATATTAGTAGTTGTAGTAGTTTTTATTTTCAATAAAGAAAACCTTATTAGTGATGTTGATTGTTAAATATGATTCCGTTGTGCATTCAATCAATATTGCTTATACCATAGTTGAGTCTGGATCTTGGTTTCAACAAAAGCAATTATAGTTTAGGGAAACTCAAACGTATTAGGTTTGAGTCCCCGAGCGGCGCAAAAAATTGATTTAGGGAAACCAATTATAGTTTAGGGAAACCCAAACATATTAGGTTTGAGTCCCCGGCAGCGGCGCCAAAAATTGATTTAGGAAAACCAATTATAGTTTAGAGAAACTCAACGTATTAGCTTTGAGTCCCTGGATCGTTCCTAGCGAAGGATGAATGGAGTTTAAAACTCATGTCGCGTTATTCGGGATTTGAATAGTTAAAAGAGATAATTGTGATTTTTAAACTACGTGGCAAGGAATAATAATGAAAGGCAATTAAAACTTCTAAATGTAATGTGCAAACAAGAAATTACAACTAATTATGCAAATTAAGTTAAAAATGTAAATTACGAAATTACTGAAACGTACTCTAAAATGCAATCTAAACCAATTTAACCTCTAAAAGTTAACTAATATTTTTTCTAAAGCAAAAAATGTAATTTAAAAATTATCTAAAATTTAAAACTAATTTGTTTGGTTTTTCTTAATTTTATTTGAATTAAAAACTAGTTTTGTATTTTTAAATTGATTTAAAAAGCAAGAAAATACTAAAATTTGCAAGAAAATTACAAAACTATTTTTCAAAAATCTAAATAAACTAAAAATGATTTTTAAAACTGAAATTATATATATATTTTTTTTACTTTTTCTCTATTTTCTTTGAATTAAAACTAATTAAAAATGCTTAAAAATAACTTTTATTCTAGGAAAATAGCAAATGGACTTGGAAAAATGTGAAAATTTGCAAAAACATTCCTAAATAATATTTAGAAATTATGAAAATTAAGAAAAGCAACTAATTAAGTCCTAATAAGCAGTTTGGGATGGAACTACTTATTAAATAAGCACTTAGAATAAGCAAAAAGGTACTAAAAGCTATCAAACTCTAAACTAAGCTTAAACTCACTTAAATTGACTAAAAGCAACTGATGAATTCCATACCAGGCCATAGAATAAGCTATTAAGCACTTATCTCAATCTAAAGTCCAAACAGCAAATCACTTTAAATGCCTAACTTTAAGCTTATCTCAAGGCTTGAAAACAAGAGCTTATGGCTCATTTTAAACTGGAACTTCTAGACAGCTAGGCTAAGAGCTTATAAACCAAAAATGAGCTTGAAAGGAGCTTCTGAGAGCTTTTTAGAAGCTTATGAATAGCCTGTGCTGAGATTAGTTTACACTGATACATATCAGCACATGGTGACACAGGGCAGATTTTGGAAAAACAGACTACTTCAAGCCTTGCAAAAGCTTATTTAGAAAATTCCATAAATTATTCTAAAAATTCCTTGATAAAGAACACCAACCAAATATTCAATTCCCAGGATTACAGCTAAAATGGACTTGAAATCAGTAAATTAAAAATGCAAAAGTAGAGCCTGTTGAAAACTGAAATGAAATTTTGACTTTTCTAAAAACTTTGCAAACTGACTTTTTTGAACTTTGATTGCTTCTTAATGAATTTAAAAGATATAATAAGCTATAATAAGTTCTATTTAAGCTAGATAAACTAGATGCAAACCTGAATGAAAGCTTATGCTTCCTAAAATTCTACTGATTATGTAAAATTGAACCAAAACTACTGATTTTGACTTTTCTATAACCACTAATCTAAGCTGATTCAAACCTTAATTCAGATTCTAACAACTAAATTAGAGCTAACTAATGCAAATTTGATAGATATATAACACTAAAACCACTATCACTAGCTTATGACAGATTAAGACATATAAAATGTAAAATTAAGCAACAAGCTATATTATGACTAAAACTACTCTAATAAGCTATGATATGACTAAATAAGCAACAACTAATAGAATTAAGCAAGCAAACACAGATCTATACCTATGGAACAGTAAAATGCAATTTAAAACTAAAACTGAAACAGACTCACTTTGGATCTCAGCTGAACAGAGATCACCAACTTAATGGCAACTACAAGCTCTCTAGCTTATAAATAAGCTAGAGTAAAAGTCCATCTGGCCAATCCCTTACGACCACTTCCATGCTTTCCATATTTAGCAAAGGTACTTTTGATCATTCTGTGATTTTTTGGTGATTATGTGTGTGAACTGAATTGAGATCAATTAGAAGCTTAGTATAAGCTATTTAGAGCTTATTTAAGCTTAAGTAAACAGTAAAATAAGCTTATTAAAGCTTGAATACAGATTTGACACTATTTTTGATTTTTCAAGTATTTTTCTGATTTTTTTGTAATTTTTTATTTGAAAACAGGAATAAGCTCTAACTGAAGTGTAATAAGCTAAACTCAAACTAATTAAGCTTGATAACAATAGAAGATTATTTAAAATAGAAACATGAGATTAAAATGGAATTGCAAAATTGAAGCAAAATTCTTATTAATGTAAATTGAGTACAATACTGGAAATAAGAAATACTAAACTATTTAAAAGCTTAAAAACATTTAAGAAATGGAAATTACACACACTTAAACACCTACAAAACTACATATCACTGTGTGAGGATTCGGGGTCCTTTTATAGCCGAGCTTGAGGCTTGGGAAGCTTCAGGAAGCTTGATTTTGTGCTAGTTTGAATCCATCTCAGCCTTAGATCATGATGATTTGGCAATCCCATCACTCTCCTTTCACTGTCGCCACCCTTGGATCAAATCGATGACAAGGTATTCACCAATCACAGCTCACCTTGGCACACGGATTGCTAAGGTGGAATTCCTTGTGTCATATAGAAGTATGATTCTGCCCTTAATTGTGGTTAATTTTGGTACGGGTAAATTAGGGTACGGTTCTTATTGATTTGGGGGAAAAAGGCGAGGGTAGTTTATTTTATTATTGTTTGACTGAGTTGACTGGGTAAAAGGGAAGGGGTCACGATTTATTTTTGGAGGGTTTGTTTGGTGAAAAGGGTCAAGTGGGGTTATATTGGCTAGGGGTCAGGTTAAAGTTAATGAAAGGGTTAAAATGATTTTGACCTTAGGGGTTTATTTTTGATTTATAAAGTGTAATTTTTAAAGGTTTAAAGTGTAAATGGTGAAAAGTGAAAGGTATTTTTGGGTAATTAGGTATAAAGGGACATAAGGGTGTATTTTGCAATTATGGGAAATATGAGGGACCAGAAATGACATTTTTGATATTTCCAGGGTAGAATTTGTCATTTTGCCAAAGTTAAGGGACTGAATCTGTAATTTCTTCAAAATTGATCCAAACTTCCAAAAATCATCCCTTGAGCATTAAAATCTTCAATTTCACTCAATTTGATCTCCCGACTTCAGCTTTTGCACTCTCTTCCTTCTCGTGCTCGGTTTTTGTCTGATTTATCTTTCTTTTGTGTGTTTTGTCATATCCGTATCTGCACATGCATAAACTTCAAGAAACCAACAAATATTAAGCATTAACGGCTTGTTTCTGGTTATTTTGGGCCTGTTTTGATCAAGAAAAGGTATTTGTTTTTGCACATACCACTATAGGAAGAGGCATTAGAAAACATGGAGTCTACATTATTAAAATTGGAAATGAACCAAAAGAAAAACTTTGTCTTACCTCTATGGATGATACTTCGACCTTATGGCATCGAAGATTGGGTCACGCCAATATGCGACTTCTTCATCGTTATCATCCAAAGAACTTGTAAGAAACCTACCTAAACTAAAATACAAACATCATTTTTGTGATGCTTGTAACATCAAAAAACAAGTCCATGCTAGTCATAAAGTTAAAAATATGCTTTCTAACATTTGAGAACACTAGGTATAACAGCAGATTACCTAAGGCTATGATAGCAACAATTATTCCAATTTCTATTGACACGAGATTTATATTTTGGTTTTCATAAGGATAATAACAAAAAAAAATCAACATTTGGGGTGTAATACATCATAGCACACACAGTAAATGTTTTTTAACGATTTGGGTGTATAACAACATAACCCATACACAGAAAAATACATTTGGTGTCCCTCTACCCGGGTAGATGTACAAAAAATGAGATGATTTCATGTACGTGGTACAAACTATGTGATCCAATGGACTTGGTGTAATCTCGAGAAAATAGAATTGGTTAATAACAAACCAACAGACTTGGTACAATTATGAACAAACCAGAAACCAGAAACTAGGTCCGGGTGGTTTCCCTACTTGACTGTTATGTCAAACGGACAGAAACCAGAAACTAGAAAACTTAAGGTTTTGATGTCAAGAACTTAGGGTAACAGAAACACTACCTATATGTGATATTGTATTTAGTACAATAGTCATACACTCGGAGTACTTGAGTTTAAATTTAACATGATTTACTTGTAAAGCTTTACACATTATTTACATATAAACCTATGAACTCACTCAACCTTTGTGTTGACATTTTAGCATGTTTTATCTCAGGTCCATAATGCACGAGGCTGGAAAGGAAGGGCACGAGTACTCAAGATGGCTATAAATTATATTATCATTCGAAAACTTATTTATGCATTTGTATCCGTGAAAATATTGGGACTTCATTTTGTAAACTCTGATATTTATATGATTCGTATGATAAATCTTTTAAAACGACTCAGTTCGAGTTCGTTTTCTATTGTTATAATTGTCATGCCGTCGAGAACACCCAGTTTGAATTCCGCTACATTCACGAAATTGGGGGTGTTACACCACATCTCCTTCCCGGTTTTCAAATTTCTGATTTGTAAAATCAAATCTTCTGGAATCGATTGAAACAATAAGCCTTTAACTATATTGTTTTTCTTGGCATCGTCTGAGACCGGATTTGCCACATCCCAAACTCCATGAATTCCATGAAGAACTTCCATACGCATCCTCCATATTGTATAGTTCGTTGATGTTAACAACGGACACTGAAACATCAAAGTAGTATCCTTTACACACGGTTGCGAGCTTTCTCCAACCATCATCCTTGTTCTTTAGTTGGTACGCGAATACATTTGCAACGGGGATTTATCCAGCCCTTATCACTAGGCTAAATTGTATATGTTCAGTGTTCAACGACTAATGAGTATGTTGTGATCAGACCTGATATAAAATGTCAAACACCAACCACTTAAATCTTTACTACAAACCAGACCTGATAAAAAACCAACGATCAACTACGACTAGACCTGATCAAAACTTACGACGAATAAAAAAATACATGACCAGACCTGATACAAAACACGCGGCCAGACCTGATCAAAAAACCCACGACCGGACCTGATCAATAAATCCATGACCATACCACTTATCTAATCATAATACTTATCTTACCAAGGCACACGACTACCCTCTTAATCGCAGGTTAGTTTCCAAGAATCTTTTCTGGTTTGTGTAACCCTAACTCATGATTCTGAGTTACCAAGAATTCTCTGACATTACATTATCCGAGGTGCGATCAAATCTGCTGATACAGGAACCAATTGATGGCAAATCTTTGATCACCTTAAACAATCTGATCACTCACATGACTAAATCTCGTGATCGCAGGTTTTAGTCCAACAAGTTTCTGACCTGTTTAACCTCTAAATCACATGTTACAGTTTCTTGTTTGCTCATCCAAGGCAGGTTCCTAGGTTGCTTTAATCAATCAGATACTAGAAGCTGATTGTAACCCTTAGTCGTGGCAATAATCCTCCACGATACGCCACAAGCTCTTATACTAATTCGCGTATTCAGAGGTACACGCAGCAGACGCAATACAAGAAAAGAGAAGAACAATAATTGCCAAACACGCAAAGACTTTATATTGAAGAAACTTAACTCAAAACTCCAATACGATACAATTGTAATGCCCTACTGTCACAATTCTCAAATTCCGGTCATTTCTTAAATTAAATATGCATCATATTAATTCATTCATGGCATTTCATTTCACATTTAACGCGTAAAATTTTTTATTTAATAATCCTTATCGCGTGAGTTTTTATTTTAAATATTTAATCCGTTACTTTCAAAAATGATCCCGAGGTATTTTTAAACTTACATCTAGTTCATAAAAACCATATTTTTAGTTTTCCTAGTGTTTCAAATTTATTTGGTATATTAATCGTTAAAATTAAATTATTACGTTGTGTTTCTTAAAAATTGTACGATAATTATTTTATCACTCAATTTTCACAAGGAAAGTATTTTTTTTACAATTTTTATTATCTCATTACAATCTATTTTGACTTATTAAGAACTTACTTGCCCCAAAAAGTTCCATTTACCTTTACTTGTACATATTCTACAAAATTTCTTACACTTTCTTATCAAATTACACAAATTATACACAATACATTTAAAAAAAAAAAAAAAGATATTTTGGTGGACAAACCTCCCCCAAAACCGGTTCAAGGGGGGAGGGTAACATTTATTACATGATTGAATTATTGGCTTGATTGTATAAGTTTACAATGCACCTCATTTTCCTCATTCTTTCTTCACCATTATTTTCACATAGTTAGAAAGAAAAAAATTTTGTTCTCTCTTCTTTGGGGCTTCTAAAACCGGCCACAACAACAAGAACAAAGGGGATCAAGTTTTTGCAAAATCAAGTGTTTACAACCTAGTTTATATCCTTTATATGGTTTTGAAATAAAAACCAAGGATATTTAAGTTTAATCCTTGTTACCTACACCTCTTCACTATCACTTGTAAGCATGTTTTTATCATTTTTATGTTTCCTCTTCATTTTCATAAGTTTCTTTTCATTTTTGGAGCTTATATGCATGTTATGTGATTTATACCATTTTCTTAAGATTTTAGAAGTTATATATATTTATAGTCATCCTATAATTATTCCCAAATTATTCTTTGGTCTTGATGGTGATTAGGAACCCATGACACCCTAAGAAGGTGTATGGTAGGATTAGATTAGTTTTGGAGTTGATTTGAAGGGATTAGAATAGGTTTTGTCCGAGAAAAACTATTTTCGATAACTATATTTTGTGTTCTGTCCTTAAATCGAAATTCTGGAAAAACCTACTGTTGGTACGACATTTTGGCCTTGATATTTAGAAAATATACTTTAAAAGCGAATCCGTGGCCTTTTGAGCGGATAAAAGCGGAGTTATAACGAAGCCGTGGTGAATTTTTAAAGTTTGACGACGAAGCGTATATTTTTTCGAAAAATCAGCTTGCTGTTTTACATATTCGGGACAAAAGCAGGCCTTAAACTTCACAAATTATTTCGACTAGTCAAAAATATATTAGTTTACTTGATACGAAGCTAAGGACATATTTTACGTGAAAGCAGTTTAAAGCGACAAATATATGCACGTTTTATAAAGTTGCCGTAAATATTATTTTACGAAAAACTATATTATTTTTACGTTACAAGTATTTTATTAGTGTAAAGGCTATGTTTGCGGCGATTTTAGCCATGATGTGAAACTTTTATAACGAAATGTCTTCTAGTAAAATCAAGTTCATCGGCCATATTTTCAAAACAAAAAGCCGTTTGTCAAGCGGAGTTATAGTGATTTAATTACGGACGTTCAAACATTGGCGAAACTTATTTTACGCACACAATTAGCAAAAATCACCAACGTTAGCCTTTGATATCTTTATGATCGAGACCTTTTGAATGAAAACTCTGAACTGAAACTTTTAGATATCGATACAAACTTTCCAAAACCGTCGAGTTCGTTCTCTAACGATCGGCGTACACCATTTTACGACTACTTTTCCGAGCCATTTTGTTAATTTCATGATTTTCCGGCGACATTGTTTTGCGACGAAAAGTAGTAATTTCACTATAAATCATTATAAAACCATTGTAGGATGACATTTTGGCGTAAAAACATGTAAAGTCATTTTGAAGGTCAAGGCGTCAAAAGAGTATTTTTCGACGACGAGTAATATTTTCAAAACCCGTAAATGGTATAAATAACATATGGAGTGCATGCATAACATTACATTGCAACTCATGACATATCATATCATTCGTAATAGGTCCCGGTAGACGCATCACATTATACCTCGGTGTACTCACTTTTGTCATCGCCCCAGTTTATCAAGTGAGTAATCACATCCCCTTTTTACCGTTTTACTATATTTTGGGGCTGAATGCATGAACCATACTTGAATTAAATTGATCCTTACAATTTTGAACTCTTTTGACTTGAATATTTGAACTCGAATCAAATCCTTGAACTTAAGTACGAAATTATGACTTGTTAGAACTTATTGAACCGTACATGTTATGACCTTGTCCCAAAGTCTCCTATGTTCGGAGCATCACTATAAAGTCTCCCATGTTCGGAGCGTATCTTTGGGAAGAGGTACCCAGTATATCTTTGGGAAGAGGTACCCAGTATATCTTTGGGAAGAGGTACCCAGTATATCTTTGGGAAGAGGTACCAGTATATCTTTGGGAAGAGGCACCAACATAACTTTGGGAAGTGGCACCCAACTTAATTTGGCTTCATCGTTAGCATACCTAAATTATTATTATATTCGTGGTACTATATTGTGAACTATTATGACCGCTTATACTTGACCACTTGACACGATATATTTTCGTGCAATGGGTTGTGTACACACAGGTTGCAAGTTTTGTATGGGCGGAACTTGGAACTGAGTGGATACACAATGCCTTTGCTTTGTGGACTATTTTTTTTGATGACCGCAACCTTTGACTCTTTCTTACGAGTTTTCTTATTTTTGCTAAACGTGTTTACTCACCAACTATTTTCATAGTTGACCCGTTTTCTCTCATGCATTTCAGGTGATCGTTAGTAAGTTCTTTCTTCCAAGTCTTGAAAAATGAAGTTTTCACTTGTCGCTACAAGTTGTATGTAATAGAACATAATATTTTGGAATCTAAACTTTGTAATATATTTGCCGATGATGGCTAAACTAGTATTGTAATGGAGTATTATTTCTTTTTAATATTAATGTTGGTATGTTCTATTATCTTGTGCTTATGTTCCTTCCGTTATACCTCGTGTTTCCGCCTCCGTGGTGTGATGATTGGTACAGAGCCAAAGGTTATAGAGAATGCCGATTTTCAAAAATAAAAATCACGACTATAATAGGAATAAAAATTTTTTTGTATATTATTTTATTAAACAATGAACACCATTCGAGTCATCTAGTCCTATCGTTGCATCGTTACTCATAAATTATACATAGCACGATCAACTATGTCTAATTTATGAAGAACCATCAATGATAAGAATAGTAGTTTTAAATCATGTTTAGTCGAGTCTTTAGAGTCGGTCACTGAAGTTGCATTGGTCGGGTGGGTATGCATGGCATGTTTTACGTTCACGTCTACATTACCGTACCTTGTTCATATCTTCCTTTTCCATCTTTCGACTTGTTAGACATAGCATGTCTCTGTTCTGTCATGTTTCGATCACTATAACACATTACCACCGTTCGCACCTCATCGACTTCGTTCGAATGTCGTTTACTCAACCCGATGTTTTGGTCCTCTCAGCAGGATCATGGGCGCAAGAAACACGCGCTCGGGAGGTAACAACAACGGCAACCCAAACAACAATGACGATCTAGACAACAACGCGCTTTGGAATAGCGGATCTACTCACTCAAATTATAATACATCTCGATGCTAGGCGAACCAACAACGGAGAAGGTACTTCAAACAATGGAAAGCGGCGGGAGGATCACCGGGAAGCCGAGACCGAATCGGCAAAACAAGAGGCGCGAACAACCCGGAACTATGGGCGACCACCGGGAGCGCAAAGGATATGCAGTCCACATCCTTTGTGTACTCGATGCAATTATCATCACTCGAGAGCGCAAGGTGCAACAAATGTGGACAGACGGGCCGCGCGAAATTGCTCAAGCAGGCTGGAAATCAGGGCGGAGAAAAGCATGTTACAGTGTGGAAGTCTAGATCACCTTCGCAATACTGTCCAAAGTTGAAAAGAACTCCCAATCAAGGAGGAAATCGTCCAAACTGGCGTTGGCAATAGAAGGCCCACAAGATCGAACATTGAAATTCCTCCCGCGTGGTCGAGCATTCTATCGGGTAACGAGGAAGCCCGCAACGCTTAACGGGTACATTCCTTTGAACAACTACTTTATTTACATGCGACATAATTTTGAGTGCATAGCTTCCTTCCAATCTTTACCACGTTCACGATATTGACTAATTTGAGACCTATTGATATCGACCTTAGTTGTTATATATTTTGTTGATTGGATTTGATTGTGTAAGCAAATCGAATATCGGCGAATCTTTCAAAGACTTCATTCAAGGATGTGGCATCCTACCTTTCTAACAACTTGTTTCTAGCTTGATCTAGTGACGGTTCTTGTTTGATGAGTTGCGAAAATCAAGCTAAGAGACAAGTTTACTCAAGTCGGTTTAGTTTAATCTCATGGCGGTTCTTGTTTGATGAGTTGTGAGATTAAATTAGAATCGACTACCTAAAGGTCTTTGAGAGCTACGTTCGATATTGGATAAGTTTACCCTATCAAATCGATCACGGGCACGTACTTAGTTGAAAGGGAACACATGCGCATGGGCATTGATATGATCATTTAGGCATTAAATGCGATCATGAACTTTTAGAACTCTTGTCGAGGTTCGGACCATAGTATCGTTAATCGAATCACGGGGACGTGATTCGGCGACATGGGAAGAATGTCACAATTCTCAAATTCGGTCATTTCTTAAATTAAATATGCATCATATTAATTCATTCATGGCATTTCATTTCACATTTAAGCGTAAAATTTTTATTTAATAATCCTTATCGCGTGAGTTTTTATTTTAAATATTTAATCCGTTACTTTCAAAAATGATCCGAGGTATTTTTAAACTTACATCTAGTTCATAAAAACCATATTTTAGTTTTCCTAGTGTTTCAAATTTATTTGGTATATTAATCGTTAAAATTAAATTATTACGTTGTGTTTCTTAAAATTGTACGATAATTATTTTATCACTCAATTTTCACAAGGAAAGTATTTTTTACAATTTTATTATCTCATTACAATCTATTTTGACTTATTAAGAACTTACTTGCCCCAAAAGTTCCATTTACCTTTACTTGTACATATTCTACAAAATTTCTTACACTTTCTTATCAAATTACACAAATTATACACAATACATTTTAAAAAAAAAAAAAAAAAAAAAAGATATTTTGGTGGACAAACCTCCCCAAAACCGGTTCAAGGGGAGGTAACATTTATTACATGATTGAATTATTGGCTTGATTGTATAAGTTTACAATGCACCTCATTTTCCTCATTCTTTCTTCACCATTATTTTCACATAGTTAGAAAGAAAAAATTTTGTTCTCTCTTCTTTGGGGCTTCTAAAACCGCCACAACAACAAGAACAAAGGGATCAAGTTTTGCAAAATCAAGTGTTTACAACCTAGTTTATATCCTTTATATGGTTTTGAAATAAAAACCAAGGATATTTAAGTTTAATCCTTGTTACCTACACCTCTTCACTATCACTTGTAAGCATGTTTTATCATTTTATGTTTCCTCTTCATTTTCATAAGTTTCTTTTCATTTTGGAGCTTATATGCATGTTATGTGATTTATACCATTTTCTTAAGATTTTAGAAGTTATATATATTTATAGTCATCCTATAATTATTCCCAAGTTATTCTTTGGTCTTGATGGTGATTAGGAACCCATGACACCCTAAGAAGGTGTATGGTAGGATTAGATTAGTTTTGGAGTTGATTTGAAGGGATTAGAATAGGTTTTGTCCGAGAAAAACTATTTTCGATAACTATATTTTGTGTTCTGTCCTTAAATCGAAATTCTGGAAAAACCTACTGTTGGTACGACATTTTGGCCTTGATATTTAGAAAATATACTTTAAAAGCGAATCCGTGGCCTTTTGAGCGGATAAAAGCGGAGTTATAACGAAGCCGTGGTGAATTTTTAAAGTTTGACGACGAAGCGTATATTTTTCGAAAAATCAGCTTGCTGTTTTACATATTCGGGACAAAAGCAGCCTTAAACTTCACAAATTATTTCGACTAGTCAAAAATATATTAGTTTACTTGATACGAAGCTAAGGACATATTTTACGTGAAAGCGGTTTAAAGCGACAAATATATGCGTTTTATAAAGTTGCCGTAAATATTATTTTACGAAAAACTATATTATTTTTACGTTACAAGTATTTTATTAGTTGTAAGGGCTATGTTTGCGCGAGTTTTAGCCATGATGTGAAACTTTTATAACGAAATGTCTTCTAGTAAAATCAAGTTCATCGCCATATTTTTCAAAACAAAAGCCGTTTGTCAAGCGGAGTTATAGTGATTTAATTACGGACGTTCAAACATTGGCGAAACTTATTTTACGCACACAATTAGCAAAAATCACCAACGTTAGCCTTTGATATCTTTATGATCGAGACCTTTTGGACGAAAACTCCTGAACTGAAACTTTTAGATATCGATACAAACTTTCCAAAACCGTCGAGTTCGTTCTCTAACGATCGGCGTACACCATTTTACGACTACTTTTCGGAGCCATTTTGTTAATTTCATGATTTTCCGGCGACATTGTTTTGCGACGAAAAGTAGTAATTTCACTATAAATCATTATAAAACCATTGTAGGATGACATTTTGCGTAAAACATGTAAAGTCATTTTGAAGGGTCAAGGCGTCAAAAGAGTATTTTTTCGACGACGAGTAATATTTTCAAAACCCGTAAATGGTATAAATAACATATGGAGTGCATGCATAACATTACATTGCAACTCATGACATATCATATCATTCGTAATAGGTCCCGTGAACGCATCACATTATACCTCGGTGTACTCACTTTGTCATCGCCCAGGTTTATCAAGTGAGTAATCACATCCCTTTTACCGTTTTACTATATTTTTGGAAATGAATGCATGAACCATACTTGAATTAAATTGATCCTTACAATTGTGAACTCTTTTGACTTGAATATTTGAACTCGAATCAAATCCTTGAACTTAAGTACGAAATTATGACTTGTTAGAACTTATTGAACCGTACATGTTATGACCTTGTCCCAAAGTCTCCTATGTTCGGAGCATCACTATAAAGTCTCCCATGTTCGGAGCGTATCTTTGGGAAGAGGTACCCAATATATCTTTGGGAAGAGGTACCCAGTATATCTTTGGGAAGAGGTACCCAGTATATCTTTGGGAAGAGGCACCCAACATAACTTTGGGAAGTGGCACCCAACTTAATTTGGCTTCATCGTTAGCATACCTAAATTATTATTATATTCGTGGTACTATATTGTGAACTATTATGACCGCTTATACTTGACCACTTGACACGATATATTTTCGTGCAATGGGTTGTGTACACAGGTTGCAAGTTTTGTATGGGCGGAACTTGGGCCGAGTGGATACACAATGCCTTTGCTTTGTGGACTATTTTTGATGACCGCAACCTTTGACTCTTTCTTACGAGTTTTCTTATTTTTGCTAAGCGTGTTTACTCACCAACTATTTTCATAGTTGACCCGTTTTCTCTCATGCATTTGGTGATCGTTAGTAAGTTCTTTCTTCCAAGTCTTGAAAATGAAGTTTTCACTTGTCGCTACAAGTTGTATGTAATAGAACATAATATTTTGGAATCTAAACTTTGTAATATATTTGCCGATGATGGCTAAACTAGTATTGTAATGGAGTATTATTTCTTTTTAATATTAATGTTGGTATGTTCTATTATCTTGTGCTTATGTTCCCTTCCGTTATACCTCGTGTTTCCGCCTCCGGCGAGGGTGTGACACCTACCCTTCACGGTATATATAGACTAAACTAGACGTATTAGACTATAATTAAGATTACACTTTACTTGACCATATAATTATCTAAGTCCTATAGGAAGATAATTACTTGCACGCCAAGTAAACTTGTTGGACTTCTACTCCAACTAGGATAGCTTACCTGATTCTGGAACACACTTTACAGCCATATCCAATAGATCAGGAATTCCTAAACAGTGCATACATAAATACTTAGGCCCGTTTGGTTTGTAGACGGATTTAAATTTAAATTTGATGTATATTTAGGAGATAAATATATATTATAAAACGGAGAGAGAGAAAATATATACTCCTTCTGTTTCAAAATTATTGTCAAAATACAAGAATCACAAAGTTTAATAAAAGTGAGAGTACTATAATTCTAAACTACCCAAATAGAATATCCCTTCACTAAATTATCTTTTCTTACTAAAAATAAAAAGTAGATAATTAATTTGAGACATATATAAAAGAAAATATGAATAATAAATATGAGACGCGGGGAGAAATATTTTAAAATTTTGTTGTTTTGTGAATTAGGTAAGGTATAAAAATAAAAATTTTATTTAAAAGGAAGTGAAAAAATAAAAGTTGTGGTAAGTAAAATGGGTCCACAAAAATATTATATCCCGATAAGATATAGGATTTACACAAGCCATATTATTTGGCATCATACATTGTGTCACTAAAGTAAATAAGAAATCAAACAATGCATTTGGTTAATCTTTGAGTCCAAACCCACTCAAACCCGTATACCAAATGGGCCCTTATATTCTACGTATTATCAGTGCCCAACTAAATCTTTGGAAGCATTTAAAGTTGAAAAACTGATAAAAGTGACTGCCAGGCTTGATTTTTTCTTTCATTAATGAAATTTATTAAATTGGACCAACCTAGCCAAAGTAATTGACCATTTGTTTCATTGGCAAGTTGATCTTTTCGACTTGGAAACCTTAAGGTATCACATTGGTTTTCAGACTGGGACCGTCCCTCCACTTGTGACTTGCTCTATTTTCTAATGAATATATTCAGAATCTAGCTTAGCAAGAAGCTAAGGGACTACAAAGATGGTGCGCTGCAAGGGTTGATGAACCAATTTAGCCAATTACAAAAAGACTTCCTATGTCTAGTGGAGTATTAGGCCTTTTGGACATGAAGGTACTGATTTTTAATTCAATCATAATGTATCTTCGATAAAGGGCTTGAAAGATTTTGTAATTATGATTATATGTACACTACCTTCACGTATATGGGGCATAAAAATAACTACCATTGCAATGTTTTGCGAGTGATATGCAGGAACTTGTTGAGTTTCAAATTTTGATCTACTAGACCTCATATCTGAACATTTTAAAGCTGTCTTTTGTTCTACTAAGTATTTCTCTCAATGTTTTTTAACATTGAATATACTATTTTTTTTCTAGATTGAATTACATGTATATCCTTCTTAAAGTTCAATATTACGTAAATATCCTTCTCATTTACATAAATATCATTCCCACTTTTATAATTACATCAATGTCCTTCTCAAACTTTTGTGATTACATCAACATCTTTCCTGAACTTTAAATTCTCACGTATATCTAGAAATCAATTAAATTATAATTATATTGATTTTCAATTCAAAATCTATTATTTATCTCTGATATTTATCATAATTATATTGTTTATATATATATTTTACAAAGTTTGAATGATGAAGAATATGATGACATAATTACAAAAGTTTGGATATATATATATATATATATATATATATATATATATATATATATGTGTGTGTGTGTGTGTGTGTGTGTGTGTGTGTGTGTGTATGTGTGTGTGTGTGTGAAAGAACTTATTGTTGGTATTTATTTACTTGTTCGTATATACTATTTAGCCTCGAGTGATGAAAGAATATGTTGATTTTGGGATATATACGAGAATTTAAAAGTTTGAGAAGGATATTGATGTAATTAAAAAAGTTTGAGAAGGATATTGACGTAATTACAAAAGTGAGAAGTATATTGATGTAATTAAAATTTTTTGAGAAGGATGTTGACGTAATTACAAAAGTGAGAAGGACATTGATGTAATATTGAGCTTTAGTAAAGATATAGACATAATGGCCCCTTTTTTTAGCCATGATTTTCGACCTTTTGGCCAACTAATCCACGGGGTTTGAACCCACCGTCTCACAGACTCAAACCAAGTAAAGCCCTCCCTTTTCAGGAGGTTGGCGTAACTACTTAAGGTTGTTTGCACCTAGCAGAAATTGAACTTGAGACCTCACACATTTTAGAGTGTAACAAACCCTTTTGCCACTAAGCCACCCTTACTGCCTTAAGAGATGATGATGCATATCAAAAATTGAGAAAGTTTTATGGATATCGACAAAATAATTTAGCAAAGCTAAGTATTCGTCAAGTACTTATTTAGGGTGTGCTTGGTTCAAACTTGAGAATGGGAAAGGGACATACAATGATAATAGTGGGGAAAAGGAAAGGGAAAGAAAACCATTCCTCCCAATTTATTGGGTAATGGCCCATTACCCACTATTGGGTAATGGGTCATTACATTATACTTCACCAACCACCTTTTTTCATTATCTTTCTCATTCCTTACCCCTCATAACCCCTTACCAAGCGTGCCCTAAATCTATGGTAACTTATATTTTCATCAAGTAACATTCTAGTTTAGCCCAAGACATCATTGAACTTCTTTTTTGTTGGGATATGTAGTCTGTATCCAAATAACGTATGTCTAAAAAAACATGTGGGCCTACAGTGACGCACGCGTTAATACGTAAAACAATTAATGTAATTCATATATTAAATTAACATATTAATTATAAGTGATTAGCTATAAATGGTCGTTAATTAATAGTTACTTACCGTTATATTTAACTAACGATCGTTAAACAATTGTTAAAGGAATAAAGTGTAAAATGAGAGAAAGAAGGTTCCGGATCCCCTCCTCTTTAGCCTAGGCCAATTAGTAGTGGAGTCCTAAGGGGATTTGGGATTGCTTAGCTTGCAAGCCAAGTAATCTTAACCTATATAATGAAGCCTTTAGTCATTAATCTAAACACTTCATTATTATATCCCTAAATCTAAAACTTGTATCCTTTTTCTCTTGTGCTCTTCTCGACCGAACACCAAAATAACAAATGGATTTGGTTTTTGCTTTGCCTAGTCTACCAAACATCAAGAAACAACAAAGGGTTTCGGTTTGTCTTGTGAGCCGATCATACATCACCATCATCAAAGGGTTTTCGGATTTGCTTGATTCAAAGACCGAAAAACTTGGTTGCTTATCACTACTAGTATTAGCATACTTAATTGTTTGCTTAGAACATGTTGTGTGTGGAAATGTTGAGAGATCATATCCTTTGATCTTAATAGTTTTCGTGTGTTTGGTTACTCACGTGCGAGTGTTCAAGAATCGTTGTGCGTTTGCTTTAATTACTAAAAGGTATATAATTCTTAATCTTATGTTGAATACAATACTATACTTGATCTTGTCTTATGTTGCGTTTACTTGTGATTATTTGTTTAAATAGCAATTGTTAATATGTTTTAAATTCCAACAGTGGCATCACGAGCCTAAGTATAGTGTTTGTAATTACATAAAACGTGTAATTGGAGATAAATTTATAGTTTTTCTTAATCTTTAATTTTATTAAGCCCTTTGGGTGATTTTTAATGTAAAAATTTACATTCTTTATAATTTTAAAAAATTAGTAGATAACACCTTATGATGTATGCGATTTTTACGTGATTTATAACGTGTGATTATTGGGTAATATGACGTTATGTGTATTATTTGCCATGATTCATTGTATAATTTAATATCCACCGTGAAAACGTGCATGTTTTTATCATGGGTGATTGATGTGCTACGTGTGTACAAGTTTTAAATTTATAAAAGACGATTTACCAATAACACATACGAGCAAGTGCACTCGTCCGTTATAGCAAGATTTTGAAGGTAAGTCGGGATCGTTCGCAGGGATTTGTGAGTCAATCTGATTAACAAGTATAAATCAACTAAGGCAATCCAAAAGCAAATAATAACGAGAATAGATATAATGAAATTCAGATGATTAAAAACTACACTTGCTTAAACTAGTTTCTTATCCATGATTAGTATAATTGTGTTAACCTCTTAACATGTTGGTTATGATAATTAGTTGGTGTACTAATCTATTGTGCTTACAAGTTAAACCTTCGTCAAGATTTTAGTTCATAAAAACAAGCATTAAGTTTAACCAATCAATTCAAGAACAATTCAAGTTTCATAAGCTTACTTTCATAAACTTAAACACAAAAACATCCATTTGTCTCATCAAATTTGCTTAAGAAATGGTCAATACAAAAGGTAACTGATTATAGACAAAAGGTTACAACTGATTGTAAACAACTAATCTTACGACCTTTTAGATGTTTCCAATCAATCCAACTTGATAATCAAAAAGCGTTCTTATTACAACCACACTTTAGTTTCTTTGTTTAACCAAGAATAATGGGTAAAACAATCATCCAAAGACAAAATGATTATAACTAGTTGAATAACAATAAGTTCTTTCGACCTCTACGATTACTATCAACTAGTCAAACTTGATTAACAAATGTCACTATGAAACTTAAGCACAATTGGATCTTAGAATCAACTTGAAATTGAATTAAAACATGTTAACACAATCATGAACTAATCATACGATAATCAACATCATTTAAGCAAGTGTATAAAGAAACTAACCACTCATAGCGAACATAAACATAAGCTCAGAACTTTGAACATTAGAAAACATGATTAAGATTCTTACAATGCTTGGAATAAGATTACAAATGGTGGAGTAATAATTCCCAAAGTATTGGGGTTGACTTCTTAGGGGTTTGACCTCCAAATGTTGACTTCTTGGACCTCCAAACTTTCCTGGACTTCTAAGCACGAATTTGAGAGCTAAAAGCTTTGTGTTTGATGAGTAGAGAGTTGTATTGAAGTGTGTGTTCTCAAATGCTCACAAGAGGTCTCTATTTATACTAGTTCCAAGGCCTAGGGTATTAAATGTTGAACTTGGCCTCCAAGGAGTTAGGAAGGGACTAGAATACACCAAGGGAAGGACCTAGAATCGTTTGGATGCAATGGGGAATCTTAATGAGGAAGAAATAGCAGAACCAGGCCTTCCAGCCGAATCGGTACCATGCCCAGCCGATCGGCTGGTCTTCTTACACTAACCCAGCCGAATCGGTTGCGGGCGGCGACCGATCGACTGGTCCGTCTTCATGGGATATCTTTTGACCACTTTCCAGCCGATCCGGTTGCAGGTTGCGACCGATCGGCTGGTCTTCCTGAATGATGGAAAATCGACCTTTTGCTTGATTCTGACTTGTAGAGCTTGGTTCTTTATTCAACTTGATCTTCTACGATACTTGAAATGATGACTTGTGCTTGTCATGCTTCACTGAAACGGAAATCTCCTTTTATTGAACATTCTTTAACTTTTCCTTCCGTTTCCCTGCACTTGGTTATAAATACTAGACAAACATCTTTTGATGTGATTAAGCGCTAAAATCATATGAATATAACCAAATAACATATACAAAAGCACAAATAACGCTACTGAAAACATGTACAATCTGAGCATTATCAAATTCCCCCACACTTAAACTTTGCTTGCCCTCATGCAAATCTATTAAATAAACTATCCACTGGTACAAAATTATGATTACGAAAAATCTGATGCAAATCCACCAAGTACAAGTACAAGAGAAGATTCATCAATTTAGCTTTTAAGGGTGAAAATTTATGATGTTTGACGATATCCAATGATTTTCTTGCATGATTAACATTTCAAAACACCTCACGAAAAAGGAAAAAAATATAATTCACTCAATCACTCAATTTTTAGTGGAGTAACAAGATAAATCACACTCATAGCTCAGTCATGATTAGATTATCACCATAGGCTTGTACAAGATACAAAACTCCACCGATGTGGCGTGAGCACCAAGCGAAAACATCTAATGAGGACTTTTATTCAGGTTGAAATGTTAGGCTTAGGGTCAAGGGTATGGATAAGGCATGTGAATGTTAATGAAATTGGTGTTAAAAGAAAAATAGAATCAAGTCTAATACCCATGTTACTAGTTACCAAACAATCCGCAAACCAATAAATGATCATAGCTTCATTTTCTTTTTCTTCGGATTTCCACAACTCTTCGCATTAATTCACCATAACAACTTTCTTCGAGTATAGCACATTGGCATCTTTTTTTTTTTTTTTTTTTAACAAAGATATCTTTCTTTGAAATGGCTCACACAAATGACAAGGTGCGGTCACTCAGAATCATCTAGACAATCTTCTCATACCAGGTGACTAGCAACCAACCGTTTAGACATTGACAAGGGTTAGGCTAAGGCTAAAAGTGTAAAATATTTTTGTATTTTCTGGATTTATCGAAAACGAAAAGGATGGCTCGGAGGGTGTAACTAGGGGTGTCTAGCGCTAAAGATGAGCGCTGCAAATGGGTCCATATGGGTGGTTAACTAACCGATGTGGCTAGTTAATATATCATAATATGAAAAATGGAAGGCCATTTGGGTTAATATCCTAAGGTGCCTCTTTATCACACGAATTCACTTATATCGCACGAGTGCGATCTCACTATGGTATAGTAATAATTTACAAGTACAAGTTCTAGAATAAATAAAATCACCGGCACACTCATAGCAAAAGATTCAAGCATAAAAGATGTATGCTTTATATAGAACAGACTCAAATCCTCACAATTTTAGTGGAAAGGGCTATAAAATGTGCTTAGCAAATGTTATCGATCCCAAATGGATTGCAATATTAATCGGAACATGTAAGATATTAGTTTTCACATACACATCAAACCATAACACAAAGTGGCATATGAATGAGGTTCTAGAGAGAGAAAGTTAGAGGTTTAGGGAACTTAGTGAGAGAAAGTGAAAGATATTATTATGAGCTCCAACTCTCTACCTTGGTAGGTAGAGAGTATTTATAGTCTTACATAAATCGCCACACATCGGTGTGGATCGGGCATACGATGGGTAAAGACCGTCCGTCCTCCACGGTATTACTTAACTAAATACTACTTAACATAAAAGAACTACGACTACGAGCTTTCTAACGATTACATATACTTGAGGTGACCGACTCTTTAATACATGGAATTTCTAATTCCTAACAATCTCCCCCTAAGGGAGGTCACCTCAATCATGTACCAAACATACATTGAATACAAATAGATATTACACTAACAATTGATCTTGCATTCTTGATGTAGTCCTTTGCTCCTAAGCTCGTAGTCATTGATTCTTCACATTGCATGTTTGGTTACTTCAAGTGGAGGTCTTTTAATGATCCACGTGATAATAATTTTGAGCCATCATTTGAGATCATCAGCTATCAAAAAATCTCTGACACATCCTTTGTGGTGTTGGCATTATGTGATGTTGTGACTTTAGGACCGACATGCTCACATTCTGTATCATGATATCTTCTCATCAGAGTCGCGGAAGCTTTAGTTGATTCATGATATTGGCAGCAGCGTAGCAGAAGCTTGGAGTGAAAATATCAGAGTCATTGATGCACTAATCATGTTTTCTTTGAGTTGAATGTGTTAAGTGAGCATGCGGCTATGGATTAACCGCTTCATTACGATCATTTGTAAGCGTCGGGCGTACTGCATACATGATTAGCAATAAATCGCATGAAAGTGTCTTTGATCACTTTCATTGAATTGAGGTACACGCCCACGGTTCCCGTTGATCGATACATGTCTTTTGTGATCGGTATAATTCGAAGAATTTCCTTGACGGGGTTTCGCAATTGCTCTAAACGTTCTCAAACCGGAACATCTCAAAGAAGACAACACGGAGTGAGTGAACCGGTAATTTTGAGTCCACCGATTGATGAAAAGAGATTTGAAAACAATCGTGTATTGCTCAATAGAAATTGTTTTTGCAATACAACGAAGGTTTTATTGAAACTCAATTATCAATCATAAAAACACCTTTTGGTTTGAAAGATGAGTACACGGTCGATGTGCTAAAGAAAAGAGTTGTTAAGCACAAAGGCGGGTTTTCAAAGGTATCCGTCAATCCATAACTTTGAACGAGATTGATTCAAGAGATTGAATCGCCCATTGTTTCATTTAGTTGTCACATGGTTGATCTATATGATAGATCTCACATGCCACCTACCGGGAACTTGATTGATGTTGGCTCGAAGGCTTTCCATCTTCATTGTGAATATGTATACACATCACTCGGATGTTACGGCAATACCACAAGGATAATGCGTGGGACTCAAGATATAATCTCTTTCCACATTGTGTGGAGCAGAGAGTCTTCATTGAAAGTGTCCTAATGAGATTTATTGATGATCTCGTGGCTCTAGACTCAATTTTGTGCATATTTTGGATCTGTCTTGGGAGACTAGGAGAGGGTCTCCTTCTTCAATATCAACAATCTCTAAGAGAAAGTCGATAGATAATGTCGGTTCTCCGTGAGAGTGAAACAAGTCCTTTTAAGAGGAACTTGAGTGGTTTGGAAAGTTGAAGTGCGGTGCGTCATTGGGTCCATGACGTCTTGTCTTCAATACCGATGTTACCATCAATAGCATATGAAGTGAACCCGGTTTACGCCCTAAGGTTGAATAAATGGAGGCTATTTGTTTTCACCCTTTCTCATTCAATTCTTTTTAATTCTTCAACCCTTGATTGCTTACCGAGACTTCATAGCAAGAACCTTGTTGGGTTTGTTCCAAGACTTGCTCTATCTCGATCCGCACT